>VZZY01023491.1:119938-270317 GCA_013400335.1 Eurystomus gularis
CTGTGGGGCCGTGGGGCGGCGGCTGCTGCCGGGGCCCTCCGCGGCTGTGGGGCAGCGCAGGGCGGGGGGGTTCGGTGCCTGCCCCGCACATCTCCCAGTAACCTTCCCGAAGCCCAGTTAACCGGGAGGAAAAAATGATCTATCGGTCATCTTCCATAGACCTGCGTCGTTACCTGCCCGCTTGCCAGAGCCACGAAGCTGTGGAGGGCGGCTGAGTAAAAAAACCTACCCCCCTAAAAGATGATTTATAAGGATTTCCCGTGGTTTTCAGAGCCCCGGGGGAGGTCTGGCGTGAGCCGAGTGCTGCAGCGCCCGGGTGGCCTTGCAAACTTTAATGAAGCATTGCGCTTCCCTGCTTAAAACAGCCTGGCCCATTTTGTATTCCTGTAGTGGCGTTAACTGCGCACGGTACAAACTATACTGCTCTTCCACCCCCCCGATGTTCTTAGGTTACGTTTGTCTAGGGTATTTTATTTTATAAAATTGCCTGTGCCCTTTGGCACAGGTTACGTGTGGCTGCGTGAAACCTGGAGGTGTTAATACACCCCCCCTGCCTCTCCTCCTCCTCTACTCTCAGCTTACTCCCTTGCTGGAAACCTCCCTCCTGTGCACAGGTTATTGAGGGGGGGGAAAGTATGGTGGGGGAAGAAGAGCGAAGGTGGCAAGGCTGCATCTTTGGTACCCGGCTAATTTCAGTTGATGGAGTATTTTAGGTAAGTAGGTGGTTATTAAGAATAATGGAGCGTAGCATCCTGTCTGCATTAGACAGTGCCAGATGCTGCTTTCTAGTGATGTGTGTTTCAGGTTTGTCAGTTTATAACCCTTTATCTGTGTATTTATTTATTTATGAAGGCTCTGCTGTGTATTTTGAGATCACTGTTAGAAAAACTCGCAAAAGGTCATTTCTTGCTTTGTGGAAGTGAGTTGTGGAAGAGGAGCTGAGCTGATACGCTGCTGCAGTCTTGAGTTTAAAATGCTTTTTTCTTAGCATTCCCATGGCCAGCTCTGTCCCAACAACACACATGGTATTTAGTAGACCTAACTGACAAGTTCTATTTAACATCCCTTTATGTATGACAAGGCAAAAATCCCTCGCTGGGAAGTCCGAATGGATTGCTGCGGAAGTTAAAAGGGGGATTGAGTTCCCACGTTCCGCCTCCTTTCAAATATTTTTCTTGCCTGTTCTCTCAGTGGATCGCTAACGTCCTCCTGTTTGGTTTGGGCTGGAAGCGTTTCTCTGCCTCGCGGACCTCTTCCCTATAACTGCGCGGTAATTTCTGTCCACGAACAGGCTATGCAACTCGCTTTACCACATATTTTTTCTCTTGCCTCATATGCTGATGCTGCTTTCTGCATACTGTGATTAAAATAACTTTTGTGTGTAACTGCAGCAGGGGAAGGTTGGGGTTTGGATGGAAATGCTATTTCTCTGTTAGAATTATTACCAATTACTTTTTTTGTTAGTTTTCTGTCTACTTCCCCCCCTTATCTAGCCAGTCTCAAGAAGATACTTTCAGCTCTCAGAAGCAGCAGCAATAGGATATGAAGAACACAATTAGGTTTTTAATTTGATCCTTTATCCCCCGCTGTCATAAAACTCCTATTACAGATAACGTAGCTGGTTAATTACTTTGTTTTTGAAACCCCTTGAAGAAAAGGGAAAGACTTGCTCAAGCCTGTGTAGAACTCTGGTGTTCTTTGGTTAGCTGTGCAGCAGCTTTCATTTGCATCATCCACTCTTACTGTTGGAGATTAGATAGTTGGTTATGGCTCAAAAGTGTCTAATCATTGCCTGACCGTTGGGACTCTATACTCAGGTTATTAAAATTCCTCAGAAGCTGATATTCCCCATGAATTTCAGAGGTGATGGGTGCAGATTACATGCGTTTTTGGCCAGGACCCTTAAGCGTAAGGACATGGGGGGAGAGGACATGTGTTTTATTTTAAGCATCAAACTTGGTTGCTCCTAATCCCTTTCCCTGCCGCTGCCAGGACACCCACCTCCTGCCATTGACTTTGCGAGAGCTTCAGCTCCCAAGTTTAGTTCTCTGCTCATGCCCCAGTTACGTGTCTGAGTAAATAGCAGAAATACCCCCTGTGCCATCCCGGAGGGGTGGGGAGGAAGCAGAAGACAGGAGGGTCGTTCTTCATTCCTGCAATCTGCTCCAAAAGCTGCGGCAGCGAACGGGCTGATAAGAACCTGAGAGCGGAAGAGAGCCCCCAATCAAGTTTAGTTTCCCCATTTTTAGCACCCGTCCGTGCTGTGGATGCCTTTCGTGACATAACTGCTTTTAAGGTGAAACTCGACTGGCTCATTCTTTGCCCCCATCTCTGCAGGAGAGCTCTCGGAGAACCTCCTCTCAGTCTGGGAGCAGTCGCTGAATTTCCATCCTCGCGGTGTTTATGGCCCGCCTGTATAATTTGGTCTTGTTCTAGTGCTGCTGTTTGGTTTAAAAGGTTATTTTCCCTCCCTGATGTAATTAGAGGGAGCAATCGGATCCCCTCTTGACCACTTGTTTTGATAGGTCGAACAAGTCAAAGCCTTTAAGTCTCTTTCTGTTGTTCTCTTATCAATATTCCCAGGATTTCCTTGTCAGTGAAAACCTTTTGCCTTTACCAGTCAAAACCTTTTTAATGTAGAGGGAATTTTAAACATCTGTGTTTAGCTCTAAGCTTCCTGCTCTGTGCTGGCAAAGCAGCAAGATTGGACTATTTATTTTTATTTTTTTTTTAAAAGAATCTTTTTTGGGGCCTACTTGCTGTGCTAAGCTCTCAAACTTTTTGACATTCCTTGGGTGATTGTTTTAGGCTAACGAGATGGGGCTAAATCTGTCCGAGACAAATCACTTCTTGTTAGTGACTGTGCATAAACTATGGAGATGATAGATTGGAGAGTTACCAGCTCATGACTCTTAGGAATCTGTTTCTCCTCTCATCGTTATACAAGATGTCCAAGTGAATAAAACACATGATGCCTTTTTAAAAAAAAATAGTATTTGTTTATGTTTTTAGAAATGTAAAAGCTTCTTCCTGTTCGCATGCCTGAACCACAGCTGGTTGCAGGAGAGGGGGTACTTCGGATCTTTGAAAAAATTCCTATTTCTTGCCGGAATGGAGCCTTTAGAGTAATTTCCTACAATGTGGACTCATTGGCACTTTTTCCAGACTGATGCCTGTGGTCGCTAGTTTGGGAACACAACTGTGCCTGCTGGTGTAGGAACTGCCCGAGAGGCTCGGATTCTTGTTGTTTGTGTTTTTTTTTGTCCTCATCTCGCTTTCTTTCCAATGAGTTTGGAGGGGAGCAGCAGCCCTTGCATGGATACACACTGTATGTTGATCTGGACCCTGCTGCCAGTTGAAGGATTGGTCTCTAGCTGGTGGGAGAAGCAGAGTGGATCCGGGTGCTGCTCTGAGCAGAGAGGAAGCATCTATGATTCCTGCCATTCCTTCCAAGGGGCTTTTCCTCACCCGTAGGAGAACCGAAGTAGCATCTGGGCCAGGTTGCCTGTGTTTGAACTCGTCCTCTCGGTCACCGCCATGCCTGTGTGCAGGAGTGCTGCAGTCTAATTAGATTATATTAGAATGAGTAAGTGAATCTTAATAAATGAGCTTATGGGGGCACTGTCAGGTCAACTCAGTCCCTAAATATAGGTACCGGGCAGAGTGCAGGCTTGGTGCTGTACCTATACAGCAAAATTAAACAGACATCTCCTGGGAATGCAAAAATCCTGCTGCCTTGCCATCTTGTTGGCCTGGATGCTCCAGTGTCTTGGTATGAGAAGTGCAAAAGTCCACTCACATACGAGCATTCTTTTAATTGAAGCTTGGTGGGGAGCTGGGAGGGGAAGACGTGGCCGTGGAAACAGCAATTATCTGAGGTGCTAAAGAATGCCAATCTCATGATCCTTTTTAATGCTTCCCATTTAACTAAAGGTGATTTTTTTTTTTTTTTTTTAAAAAAGTAAGTCTCTTAGGTACTGTGAAAAACAGGGAAAAAGAGAAATGGTTTCTGTTGCATGTGTGCACGTGAAAATGCTGGAAAGCTGCTCCTCTGCCCTAGCACAAATAAAGGATATTGTCTTCTTTGCATCAGAGTTGCAAGAAAAGAAGTTCAGGCACTTCAAGCCTTGAATTTTGCTGTGCAATGTGTGGAGGAAGGGAGGATGAGGGACAGGAACTCTTAAGGTTTGTGGGTTAATCAGAAGTAAAATAGTTACTTTTATGCAGCTCTCCTTGTTTTCTGCAGTGTTGTTTGGTTTTGGCTGTGCTTTATGGCTACCGTGCTTATCACAGTTCACAGCTCGGCATTCCCCTTACTGAAGTAGGTGATGTTCCTTCCCTTTTTCTTCCCGAGAGGACTTATTTAGGAGAACAGCATTTTTTTCTTGTTCAAACGAAATCTCCTCTTTGCTTGTAGATCACTGAGGCTGCATTAGCGCTTGGAGAAAGCATCTGTAAATTAGTAACGTGGGCAAGCTACTAATTTTCTTGCGCTAATTATCACTGTTACAAATAGCCTTGTCCTCCGCTAGTGCTAAGAGCTCCCTGCTGCCTGCACTGTCGGGTGTGCAGGATTCTTAGTGATGGGGAGGCATGGAAAGTAGCACTTCTTGCAGGTTTTTGCTCTTCCCCATTGGGCACCCTCCCTCCTGGCTGGTAGTGCAGCGTGGGCAGCGGGATCTGGATCTGCTCACAGCCAGGCAATCCTGCAGGTCACCGCTCCGCTTGAGAACAGCCGCTGCATCTCTAACTGCTCTCTGCTGCAGGAAACATCTTTCAGCCCTTTTATTCTGTGAAGTTGAGGGAACAAGAGCAAAACTCCTGGTTTCCTTCAAGTTGTAGTTGAATGACTAACTGAGCATCAAGGAGGTGTCTCGGAAGAGGTGTGTTGATGTTACCCAGCAGAACACAAGCTCTCATTTTCAGGTTGTACATATGATTGAATGGCTGACCTTCTCAGCCTGCCTGTCTGGTGTCCAGCTCGTTGAGCATGTGTTGAATGACCTGGGGAAAAGAAAGCTTGAGTTCAGAGTTACGTGGGTGTCGAAGGCTTTTAAAGCCTGGTATATTTATGCCCGTGATTCATGGTGATTCCAAAACCAATCCAGCTCTCATCCTGTGGAAGGGAAATACCTCGGTCCAGTGTTATCATCTTTCATTTAGCTGTGTCACCTGCCAGAGCCATCTAAACTGAACCTGAGTTATATTTGGGCTCCTTATTCTTTTGCATCCAAATCCCACCCTGCAAGGGTTTCTTGCAGAAGGAATACGTGCGTAGTTCTGCTTGACGCTCCCCTGTACGGATTGAAAATGGTAAGCAGGGCATTTTATTTCAGGGTTGTGAGAACTTTTAGTACATCTCATTCCTGTCTGCGATGTGAAAAGGTGTCTCTTTTGTCTGCCTGCAGCCGCACAGGAAGGAAGTTGTTGAGTTGAGATAAACCCGAGTTCTCATCCCTTGCGAGGGGGCAAGCTGCCTGCTCCTCAGCTCAGCAGCTCCTATTCTTGTAGTAGGGTGGAGGGGGGAAATCTTCATGGGAAAATGTGAGTGGACTTGTAATCTATTTGCAAGTGCGTAGCTGTCAAGGAAGATGATGACTAAGCTATTGCACAAGGTGCAGCTCTTTGGGGAGCGCGCCAGGATTGGACTGGATTGTGATTAACTGATAAGACAGCCTGTAATATCAGTCGGCTGATACTTTTATTATTTCTGGTTTAGTCTGACTACTGGCTGTGACTACCTTTTTTCCTCAGCCTGTTTGCTGTGGGGTTATAAGTTGAAAAGCTCATATTTGGATCACATTTATTGGAGAAAGTGAATGGTTCCTGAGCCTCTGGTGAGGAGTGCTGGGTGGCAGGAGAATTTAAAGCTGATGACTTGCCTTTGGCATGCATGGATGTCTCTCTGCCTGGTTCTCGCACAGTGTTGTCCACCTGCTCTGGTGCGCAGGTGGGATGGAGGGTGCTTGTCCTCCCATTCAACAGAAGGGAAAGCTGAGGCCAAGCGCCTGTAGTTGAAGGTGCCAAGAGGAGACCAGCAGACCAGCTGCTAATGCTGTTATCTTGGTCCCCTGTGTGACCTGGCCCCCAGGGCATGCTGCCCAGGCTTTGCTGGGCTGGCACCTAGCTGCTGGGCAGGTGGGAGACTGCTCTTCTGTGGTGACTGGACATTAGGAAAAAATTTTTCAAGGAAAGAGTAGTCAGATACTGGAATAGGCTGCTCAGGGAGGTGGTTGAGTCACCGTCCCTGGATGTGTTTAAGGGTCGTTTAGATGTGGTGTTGGGGGATATGGTTTAGGGGAGAACTTGTAGAGTAGGGTTGATGGTTGGACTTGATGATCCCAAGGGTCTTTTCCACCCTGAATGATTCTGTGATTCTACGACCGAGGCCATTCCTGCATGCCTCTCAGGGTCTCTGCTGTGGCGTAGGTGGGAGGCCACGCCTGGTCCCAGAAAGCAATGTTTCTTCCTGCCTCTCAAACTGGTTTTAAAGGCTGATGTGATGATCAGGCGCTGCTTTGTCCATTAAATCATCGCTTGCATTGTGTGGGGACATCTCAACTTGGCTTTGATGTAGGCATTTACTTTTTCTTAAAACTTCTCTGCACTGACCTAAAAAGAGGTACATGAAACCAATTGCAGCATCTCTTCTGCCCTTCTCTGTTTCAGCTCCAGGTAGTACCCGAGAGCAGCACCATGGCTACAGCAGATCATACCCAACGGATCTTTCACAGGGCACTTTCAAATCTACAAAGTGGTCCAAGTTTAGTGGTGCTGTGCCAGGAAGGGCCTTCTTCCCTGGGACTAGGTGGGAACTTCTCAGCCTCCCTTAACTTGCTGTCCTCCAGGGAGACTCAGCACGTCCTTCTCCTGGACCAGGCAGCATCTACACTTAACTTCTCCGTGGGGTGTGTTGCTGGGAAGCTGGCAGAAAATGGGGTTTATGGGTGAATGCTGTATCTCGTGTCACACCCACTGACCTTTGCTTGCGTAAATACCTGTGGCAGCATAGGTGGCTTCAGCTGTGAGGGACCCATGAAGAACTGTGATGCTTTTCCTCTTTATGCTGCTCTGTTTTGTATTTACAGCAGTGGTGGTGGAGGTCTGTCAAAGCTTCCCTTCTCCGAGTTCTCACTGATCAAGGAGGAGCTGTGTGCCCTAATGTTTGCTGAGAAGGTGTCCTTGCCAAGCCTGTCCTAGCATGGACAATGAGAAGCATTGTCCAGAAGAGAGACAGAGGTAGCATCTCAAAACCTGGGAAACCACCAAGCTGCAGGGAGGATTTATGAAGGCTGTGTTAGGATTTTTACTAGGTTCTCTGGGCTTTCCCATGGTGACTCAATGGGTGTATCAACAGTTCTTCCTTGTTACCTTCACCTAAGGTTACTTCCATGTCTACAGCCTGTGCTACACTACCCCTAGGATTGAGTTGCCTGCTAAATTTAGTAAACCCCTTTACAGCTTAGCACGCATGCGTGTATGTAAAAACAGATTAATTTTCTTTTTTTTAAAGTAGCTTTTAATGGGTTAGAGCCTCGTTCAAGATTAACAAGAAACCCAGGCTTTCTCTGCTCAGGTGACAGTACACCAGGCCAGTTACGGGAGGAACGGGAATGCTGCTTCTCCACCTTGGTGGACCTCAACACATGGATTCGACAAGGTGTGGAGTGCTGTGGGAGGGAGGGTTGTGGAGGCACAATTACAACTCGAGTAATGTGGTCTGCAGCTGGAGGCATGTGAAAAGTGCTACCAAAGGGGTTAGGTTTCTAGTTTTCACAAGTTTTAAAGGCTTGTGCAAATTCTTGGTCAGATGTTTCCATTACAAACCTGTCTTTTCAGCCCACCACCCTGGATCTCCCAGTTTCTACCTTTTTTTCTGTGCTGTTTGTGTGCCAAAAGAAGAATTTCTTGGCTTTCAGGTCTGGTGTAGCTATTTCTATGTAGATTTCTTAATCCCTGCTCCCTGTTACAGGCTAGTGGAGTAATAGTTTGAGGTGTAACCAGAGTTAGAGGCAAGTAAGTTTAGATCTGTGTGGTTGCAGTGGAATGTTTGTTCAATCCTCGCATGCTGAAGGAGCGGCAGATTGTGGGACAGCAAAGCAAGGAGAGTGAGAACGCAGAGAAGCATGAGAGAAATGACCTCAATTACTCTGCATTTCTGTTGCTGAGCATTTTTAGGCCTTTTTAACAACCTGGCATGTTCTTGAGTTCAGATCAGTACTTGCTGATCAGTAAAGCTGAGTGTGTTGGGGGGTGTGTGTGTGTATGTGTTTTGAGGCTGTTTTGGGGGGAGAACTCTAGGACCTTGGGTTGTTGACTTACATTTCACCATGTTCAGAATTTTGAGTTCATGTTTGAAGTCCCTTTAGGAAACTCTTACAGGCTTGGTCCTTGTGGCTTCCTGGTTTTCTCCACTTGTGACCCTTAGATTTACTTTGAACACATCTTTAAGGGTTCTTGTGTCTTGTTGTCCAACTCCCAATGATGTGCTGTATCTGGCGTTACGCAGTGGACTACATTGTGGAGCTGGGACCAGTATGGCTAAGGAGTGTTGTAAGGTCTGTTGGGCTGCTGCTGTTCACAGAAACATCAACAGTCGTTCACCTGGGGAATCAACAGCCACATGAGGAAGGTGGTGAAAGAAAGATCCTTCACTGTAAGGCCCAGATGTAATTCAAGTGTGTTAAGCAAGTCTGTGGAGGAGCTGGAGCCTTTACCCTGGTGCTGAAGGGAAGCTTGGTCTCCTACTCTGAGTGTTCAAGACAAGATACAAATATTGCCTTGGAGTCTGCTGAAATATTGTGCTGATTCCTGGGTCTGTGTGACCTTCTTAAGTTGCGTGCCCAAACCCTGAAGAGTCCATGTGCAGAGCTGACGTGAACTGTATCATTTCTTTGTGTGGGTACCTTCAGCAGACTGTTAAATGAAGCACAGAGAGGTTAACAAGGTGAAAAGAAACCTTATGGAGAGAAATGTGTGGCGCTGCTGCTTGGGAGCACGTATCCTTGGTGTGGAAGTTGAAAGGATGGAACCTTGGTGGAGCTATAGCCAGTGAGGTCCCTGTCATAGTGCAGGAGGTTTAATTTCTTAAACTTCATGTTGTGCTTTTAAATTGTGTTAAAAGTTCCAGCTCATAATGCAATTTATACTTTGAAATACACTGGGGTAACCTGTATGGTACCAAAGCTGCAGGGGCTTGGACGAGATGACCTCCAGAGGTCCCTTCCAGCCCCTACTGTTCTGTGATTACTTCTAAAGCCTTTTGTGTTCCTTAACCATTTGGAAACTTTATTTCTAAGAATATCAACAGCACCATGTTCTACAGCATAAGGGATCTGGCTTGGATATAGAAGTGCTGTCTATGCCTGTATCATAACGTACTTTAGGATAAACGTTGAAGGACAGCTTTGCTATGGAGCAAACTAACACGTATCTACTGTGGAAGTTTTGGTGATGGGAGGCCATTGGGCCTTTAGCTAGTGCAAAATTTGTGCTGGAGCAGAAAATTGAAATACCAGTGTTGTAGGCAGCCCATCATCAGTAGAAGCTTCTGTGGTCCAGATTCAGTCCTGAACATACCCCTACACGTTCCCTGCATTCACAGGGTTTTATAAATACACCATGAACAATGTTTTAATCTTGGAAGTGATTTAAGAGGTAAGATTCTGCTGGTGCTGTGTGGCCAGGTGAAATACAATACAGCACCCGTGCTCTCCAAGTCACCTTTACAGCCTTGAGCACCTCGTTGGGTTGATGACCGAGAGCGTTTTCCCAACTCTCAGTTAGAATGGCCTGTTACTGCCCACTTGTTCCTACGCCAGCATTGTCCTCTGGCTTGAACCCCACCCTGCAAGGTACAAGCTGAAGGAAGCCGATCGTTGGGTCTGGCCCATGTTTGCTTGGGTGTAGCTCAGAGCAGCTCGGCTGTACGTGCACAGAGGGGAGCGAGTGATGCCTGCTCCAGCCTGGCTGTTTGGATTCTCCAAAGGTTTTGTGTCATTCTGAACCACAACTGCGGGTATCCAGGTGTGCAGATGCGGTGCTTACCCAGCTGTGCAGGCTGAAGAGGAGGCAATTCCAGCTTAGGGAAGCTTGCAGAGCTGCTTCCGAAGGCCTAGTTTGGTAGTTGGGCTGTGCTTATTGACAATAACTCTTATTTCTGATGCCTCAGTCAACATAGAGGAGCGTTGACTTCTATACCTTGAGTCTGCATTCCTCCTATTGTCTGGCCTAAACTCAGGTTGCCCTTTTAAAATCTTAGTGTTGAGAACTAACTGCATACCTCTGAGTTTTAAATTTTCAAGCATGCCAAGAGTGTATTTCCCTTCTGAACTTTAACTGATGGATACTTTTTTCCACCTTTTTTTTTTTTTTTTACTGTATATGGTGATGGGGAAGAAAAATCTTGCCTGTTTGATTTCATCTCCCTTTCCAGCTGAAGAATTACCAAGATGTAGCCTGATAATGGGGTACAGCAATCTTGTTTCAAACGCTGCTCTCTGATGCTCTCATTTAGGTAGGTCTGTGCCTCACTTAAGGTAATTTTGATGCTGTAATCGCGCTTTCTTTCCCTTTAGAGAAAACTGAAATCACTCAGCTGCTTAAACATAATGTGGGCAGTAAATAATATCTCAAAACTTCGGGTAGTTAGAAGAAACCACATGAAGGCATCTAGCTGTGATACAGTTCACTTAAGAATTTTGATTTCCCTCTATGAATTAACTCTCCTTTAACTTGCAGCCTGTTTCCAACACGGCTTAATCTCATTTTTCCTCTAGGAATTCAAATAGACGAGAGCATCAGTCTGCTGCCGGCTTCTCCTTTTGTCCATTGCTGTTTAACAATGGGATTGTCGAGTCACTGGGAGGTTAACGAAGCACTTTTTTTTTTTTCCTGTCAGTGGTCCAATCTCTTTGTATAGTTGTGGCAAACTGCACACTGAACAGAAATAATGGGGAAATCTTGTTGGTGGAATGACCGGGGTTGTCATTTTGCAATGCCAGGGTAAAGACCTGCTTAAGCTTCAGGCTTCTAGCTGTGTACGGGGTGGCTGGTGACTAATCCTGCTGCAAAAACATGAAATATTAGTTTCTCTGGATCGTTTGCAGTGTTGGAGCTGGGGCGGTCTGAACGATTACAGTTGGTTCAGCGGTAGCTTCCCATTTAGTATTGAAAAATTATGTTGTTACAACAAGTCTTTTGGGGTTTGGCGTTAGCAAAAGGGCAAATTGTAGCCCTTAATTATGAAGTGTGGGAATAATTACAGCCGGACAGACAGGCAGTGGTCCAGCTCCTCTTGTACTGAGCGAGCAAAGCTTTTGTGCTGTGCCATCCCACCGCACAAAGGACCATAGCGGGCTGTTGCTAGATTGATTGGTTTTGATCTCTTTTAGGAACGGGTTTGAAAGCTCTCATTTTGGGTTTATCACAGCAGTCCTTCACCCTGTTGCTCTGAGCAAATCTGTTCCCCTGGTTGCCCCAAAGAGCTTCTCGTGGAGGCAGCTGGTGGGGAAGAGTGTGGGATGAAAAACCAGCTGTTAAATCCAGTTGTACTGGGACGTCAGTGGCTTGGATTGCGTAGGTGCAGTGGCAAAGTAATTGTGAGGAAAGACTCGAAGGTGCAGGGTTTTGCTGGCAGCCCGGCCCCTTTGCATGTGCGTGTGATGGAGGGATTTGAGGAGTTGTAGGGAATGAAGCTTTGGAAGGTGTGGGATGGGGTTGTGCTCTGTGGCACGTGGGTGAGCTGTGACTTGCTGGATGCCACCCAGGGCAAGGAGAGACTTTTCTCTCTTAGCAGCCCATGGGTGAGGGCATCCCTTGCTCAGCAGAGCTGGGTGGCGATGGGACTTGCAGGAGCATTTGCCGGTGGCAGTGCTCCAAGAAACTCTCACCTTTTCCCTCGGGAACACCTTTCCAGGCTGGGTTTCTTCTACGGTTCAAGTCAAAGTGCAGCCATTATCACAGAGGCATTGCTGTTTGCCCCAGCCATGCCTCCTTTCCAGGCCTGTTGTTCAGCAAAGACATCGTTGGGTTGCTCTGAGCTTCCAGGAGAGCTCATGCTGGGAAATGAAAAATGCAGAACTCCTATTTGAGACTCCTCTTTTTTTTCTCCCTGCCCAGGAGTTGCCGAGCCTCTGTGTTGGCTGGCGTACGTATGTCAGTGCCTTCTCCTGTTGGAAATGTTAAAAATACCCTCTACAATTTTCCCTTTCCACATACCAAAATATATTAACGTGCTGCTGCCTCGGTTAGTCATTTCCTCTTCCTTTGTTCCTTTCGCAACGGGGTAAAGGACTGTGGGCGCATACTTCAGAAAATCTTGTATTGGTTAAAAAGTCTGAAGCTAAAGAGATTCTCCTGGGTTAATACTGGTCTTAGCTGGCAGAAGACTTTTGTTCTCCTCCGTTAAATACACATTTAAAAATAAATCTGGATAAAGTCACCTTTATGGTCCATACTAAGAATATATTTGCTGCCTGGTTTATATTTCTAGGGGGAAGAAATTCTAACATGAACAAGGTTCATACTCCTACCATGAATTTAATATATTCTTGCAGGAAAACTTTGGTGATACGTTGCTGTAGGAGAAAATCCAAATTCTCCTTTATTTTGAGGTTTCTTGTCTTCCTCCTGTGCCGTCACCTCGGTGTACGCATGCTCCCCCTTCCCCGAGTTCCTGTGAGACCTTGTTCAACATGGGCGGAAGCTTGGTGCAGGCACCAGCGTGACACTGTTGGGCTGTACGTGGCTCGGTTGTAGGATAGTTTTGGCAGTCTCCGCACCATCGGGGTGTGGAGGTACAAAGGTTAATAAATTCAGCTCTACCGACCTCCTTCGACGTTGCTCCGAGCGACTTGCTAACTCTTCAAGGCTGGATGTTTTTGGCTTCTTTGTCGCTGCTGCTGCTTTGGTGAGAAGTTTGGAGAAAAGCTTTTGCGCTGGGCAGTCTGGAGACCCACAGAACCAGTGGTAGGTTTAAAACTTTCATGTGTGTCTGGAGAAATTCCAAGTAAGCTAAAATATTGTCTGACCACTATGGTTAAGTGCAGAAGTTGAGACGTCTGGAGAATCGAGCAATAAATTAAGACAGACTTCTTTGTAGGTACATGCAAACTTCAGAAATCCGTCCCCTAACTAAAATACCATCCTCGTTAGCAATCTGTCGTGGTTTTCCTGTCGTTCTGGTGCTGAGGACATCTGCTTTGCCCTGAATTCAAAGCAGAGGACAGCTTGTGCCTGCCCAGGAAGGTGAGGCAGAGGCAGCGGTGCTGCTCCTGCCAGGCAGCCTGAGAAAAATCAGCGTTGGTGGGGCTGTGCAAGGACTTAATTACCTCTTCTGGGATGCCCGGGCAAATAATACACTTGGGTCTTTCCCTTGAGTATTTGCAGCACTTGTGTATAAAAACCTGGGTTGTGTGGGTTTTTTGTTTGTTTTGTGTTTTGTTGGGGTTTTTTTTATTTTTTTCTCTAATGAGCATTAGCCTCCCAGGACTCAGATGCCATTCATACTTTCACAGCAATCTGCTGAGGCAAAAAAAAAAAAAAAAGCTGGACCAAAAGCTTTTTCTCCGTCTGTTTTTGCCTCCTCTTATTTTACATTCATTTTTCAAAATATAAACAAGAATACATAATACAAGAATGTATATTTAGATAGTTATATTTGCTGTATGCACAGGGAAAGGGAAAAGGTTTCATTCCAGCTGTTTTTTCTTTGTGAATTGCTGTGAAAGTATGAGAGGAATTTGGATGCTTAGAAGCTACTGCTCGTACCTGCTTTCCTCTATCCGTCCATGCTTGGCACGGGCTGAATTGGACATAAAGAAACGAAAGGGTTGAAGCAGCCCCAAATTTATCAAGAGATGATCTTCAAATTCTTTTGCTTGGAGTTGGAGGCTCTGTCTCATTTGTGACCAGAGGGGAGTCAAGTGTGTAATTGCTGCGGGTGCTGCAGAGCTTGTTTTAATCAAGTTAAAGTAATAGAGCATGGCAAGGGTAGGTGCTGAAGTCTCAGAAGAAATATACTTATGCTGGTGCAAATTACTTCTGTGTCAGAAAAGGATTAAGCTGTGTTGGAGTAAGATAGCTTGATACCCTCATAGCTGAGAGCTCTCACCTGGCCTTGTTTTGGCAGAACCAGCTTTGGGAATGACACTGCACGTGGTTGTGTCAGCAGATGGAGCAGGGGATAAGGTGGGTGACGGGCAGCTTTGTGACCCCAGCGAAGGACGTGCAAACAGTTGTGCTGGTAATGCAGAAGCCCTGTGTCCTAGGAAAGGGTGCCCTGCGAGCTGAAAGAGCCGTGGCAAAAGCCTGAGCAAGGGCCTGTTGTGACAGGACAAGGGGGGATGGTTTTAAACTGAAAGAGGGGAGGTTTAGACTACATAGAAAGAAGAAACTTTTGCTGCTGAGGGTGGTGAGAGCCTGGCTGAGGCTGCCCAGAGAGGTGGTGGCTGCCCCATCCCTGGCACCATTGCAGGTGAGGTTGGCCGGGGCTCTGAGCAACCTGCTCTAGTTGCAGATGTCCCTGCTCAGTGCAGGGGGGTTGGACTACATGACCTTTAAAAGTCCCTTCAACCCAAACCAATCTATGATTCTGTGATGTCGACCACAACAGATGTCAAAAGGCCTTTGCTGAGGTGCATAGTGGTTTTTAAACTTGTGTAAACGGCTTTTGTGTGTGGTAAACCTGAGCTGCTATGAACTGTCACATCAATTGTCTTCTACAAACCTCTGCTAACTTTCCAGACAGCTAATTGGAATAACAAACCAGGCATGACCTCCTATCCGGGTGCTGGGCACAAGCAGATTTCAGGTGGTGTGTGTTTAATGCTTCTGTCTGGCTGACCCAAGAGTTGCAGCCTAAATCCATACCTGGGTCCTGGTGCTGGATGGGTGTTTGTTGCAGGAGACCCCATAATGCTCAAAATCCACACAACGTGTGGAACCACTGCTCCGACTGGTAATCTAAACTCATCTTGGGCCCTTGATCTGCTGGCTTTGTCTCTTTTATTTTTAGTATGTAATCCTGCATTACTAGGGCACTGGCAAAACCCCTAGTTCTAGCATTGCCTGCAAAGCCAGGACTAAGGAGTTAATCGACGTTGAGTTTATGGCAATGTATTGTTACACCTTGAGCAAACCTGCGAGAGCTGCGTGTTGCCGTGCAGCTGGGCAGCGCAGCGGCGAGACCAGCCGAGGTTGTTCTTCATCACGTTGGTATGTTGAGACTATTAGAGATGCAAACTGAATTCTTTTCTAAAACATGGCCAACAGGGACAGCTGCTTTGCTGGCTGGGTTTGTTGGCTCTATCTGGTGGCTTTGGAGAAGTGAGACTTGACTGCTGCCCAGCTTGCAGAGGCGGTACCTCTTGGACAATTTTCCTTACCTTAACATCAGAGAATTGTTCATGCTGGTGTATTCATATGGCTACTAGTGCTGCCTCTGGCTGCTGAGCTGTGCCTTCTGATGGAACGGCAAGCCACAGATGTAACAGGGGATCTTCTGGCTGTTTGGAGCTGCTGTGTGAGTGAGCGACCTTGGCTGCTATCACTGCTGGCTTGGGATGCGAGCAAACCACAGGCTGAGAAAATCTGTGTCTCTGTTCAACCTTTGGTTTAGATTTTGCTGCTCTTTGGTCCTGTGTGAGTTGTGGGGTTTTTTTTTTCCTTCTTATTTTGAGAAGTGTCATTTCCCAGTTCCCCACATAGGTGATTTGAAGAGCAAGTATCAGATCTAGTCTCTGCTTGCAAGGAGGGTAGGGAAAGGGGAAGTTCTTCCCCAGAAGACCATGAGCTTGCTCCTTGGGTGTGTAAACACCTCTCAAATAGTTTATGGTGCTGTGGGCAGAGCATGTCTGTACACGAGCACGTGAAAGGAGGAGCCAGGAAGCCTCAGGGACTCCCTAGAAATAGTGATGGTGAGGAGCAGACTTGCTGACTAATGCTGAGAGCCCTCCTGGGCCACAATCCTCCCCCAGCCCTCTCCTGCTGGAAGAAAGAAACCTTGGAGCCTTTACAGGCGCTTTGGGAGAAGGTAGTGTAAGGATAACTTGTTATCTTCTAACACACACGCCTATTATCTTCAAAGTCAGTGATTTTAAGGGAAAACTTGCAGTTTCTGGAGTCCGGTGTGGCCAAAGATACTTTTCTCAGGCCTTGATGGGTGCCAGCTTTTATTCCAAATAACATCCCCTTACAAATGCTGCAAGGAATGTTTTGGTTTCCTAAGAATTTTCACTCATGAACGGTATAGAATCATAGAAACATTTAGGTTAGAAAGGACCATTAAGATCATCGAGTCCAACTGTTAACCAAGCACTGTCAGGTCACCACTAAGCCATGTCCCTCAGCACCACATCTCCATGGCTTTGAAACCCCTCTTAGGGATGGGGACTCCACGGCTGCCCTAAGCAGCCTGGGCCAGCCCTTCACAACCCTTGTGGGGAAGAAATTTTTCCTAATATCCAATCTAAACCTCCCTGGTGCAACTAGAGGCTGTTTGTTCTTGTCCTATCACTTGTTCTTTGGGAGAAGCGCCCAACTCCACCTCACTCCCACCTCCTTTCAGAGAGTTGTCAAGAGTGAGAAGGTCTCCCCTGAGCCTCCTTTTCTCCAGGCTCAACACCCCCAGGTCCCTCAGCTGCTCCTCACCAGACTTGTGCTCTAGACCCTTCCCCAGCTTTATGGCCCTTCTCTGGACACGCTCCAGCCCCTCGATGTCCTTGGAGTAAGGAGACCAAAACTGAATCCAGGATTTGAGGTGCAGCCAAGCCCAGGGGGATGATCCCTGTCCTAGTCCTGGTGGCCACGCTATTTCTGGTACCAGTGTCTTTGTGCTCATGCTTTGTTGCACGCTGTGGATTGCTGGTGTGGCTGGGTCTGTGCAATTTTGGGGCATTTGGATAAGGTGCTGGGCAGGAGGGCAGAGCATATTTTTCCAGCCTGTTCTACGCTTCATTGCAACAATGGAGTTGGGCGCTTTTATCCCTGGATAAATGTGGGGTTGCTCATTCCGCTTTCACTGGTGGTAATTCCAACTCTGGGCTTTATCCCAGGTGGTTCAGGGCGTCAGCTGCCACGCGAATCCCTGCCCTGCCTTATCTTGTATGAACTTGCCTGGACGACCAGGCTGTGGTGGAAACCTCCTGCGTGCTCCCAGCAAACCCTTGTGGGAGGTACCCGAGTGCTCCCCGGTGCTTGGACAAGAGCAAGGTCATCTTCCAGATAGTGGTGGGAACGTCATGAGGCCATATTGCACTCCTGGCTTGCTCTTGGCACCACCACTGCACCTTGTCAGGTGTTGGCTCTGAAGCTGTATTAAAAAAAATCCTTAAAAGTAAAGGGTTTTACTGAAGCAAAGCTGCTCTTTTCTGGAATTTAATAAATAGCGTGTCTGTGTTAACTAACATCAAGCAACTGAGAGCAGACAGAGCCCAACAGATGGTACAAACAGCGGCATGTTTGGAATGGAAAATATTTACCTAGAGGGTATTTGAAGCCCTGAGATTGTGCTCTTCAAATGGCTTAATTGTATCAGCGTAATCAAGTGAAGAGGAGCAAGATTTATTGACAAGTCTCACTCTCCTCTTGCTGTTAGGAGTTTGTAGGGGGTGTCAAGCACTGTTGAGCTTCTCTTGAACAAGTCTCCTTGCCCTGGAAGAGTAACTTTTAAGATGTGGTTGGCTCAGTCTGTAATTTTGAGTGTCTGTGGCTTTCTTCTGTTGCTGCACAAATCGAGCTGTCAGAGCAGGTATTTGAATGAGAGACACTCGGAGCTTGAACCGCTGCTTGTGCTTCCCCCCAGACTTTGTTCTGAGAGGACTGTTGTAAGCAGAGCATGGAAATACAGATATAAAAGTAGAGTTTCAAAAGAATACAAAAAATCATTAGCTGAAATTTTGGCATCCAGGTCAAAACTGGCAGGGCCATTTAGACCTTCAGGTTTTTTGGGTGGTGGGTGCTTCGTGCATGTCTCCAACTTGTACAGTTTTAAGTGACCGGTGAGAAGATTGTGTGTGATCTTCCAGGGAGCTGTGCCTTTTTCATTACATAGCTGGCAGGTGAGATTTGTATGCGATACCTTATTTTCATGTCATAAAAACAGCTTTCAGGGGTCATCAGCTCCTTGCTGGTGTTCACCAGGCAGTGTGGTTTTTTGGGAATGGGTAACTCTTGAATGGGAAAGCTGAGGAGCTTCCCATTCCCAGCGTTGCTGACCTGCCAAAGTCAGGCAGGTGTTCACCAACTCAGAGCAGGTTTGGTGGACTGAAATCCCTGCCTGCCCTGACAGCTCAGCTTTTGCTCACCGCCTCTTAGTGTCGCGGCACAGAAGCTCTGCTGTCTTCTGTGTCTTGTCTTGGGGCATGAGGAACGTGTCTTGTTTCTTCAGTGACTTGTAGGGCTGCTTAAAAAACCTAAACCAAGCCAACCTAAGTTCTAACTCTGCAGGTTTTTCTTATACTGTAGCAATGAACTACTTTTAGGTTATTCCAGCAGCCCTCCATAGACCTTGAGCCGGGTGCTTCAGTTAATGCTCACGAACAGTCCCAGAGAGCTTGTTGCTCCACTCTGTGAATGAGGGACAGACGCTGAGTGGCTAAACATCTTATTTAATTTTTTTTACCTGTGGGAGATGGGGGTTTCATTGCCTTGTCCAGCCTAAGCTGCTGGGCATCCTTTCCTGAGGAGCTCTGAGGGAAGCTCAGAGGCCTACAAAAGAGCTGGATAAGGACTTTTTACAAGGGCTTGTAGTGATAGGATGTGGGGTAATGAGCTCAAACTGGAAGAGGGGAGATTTAGATTAAAAATGAGGAAGAAGTTCTTCACTCTGAGGATGGTGAGACACTGGCACAGGTTGCCCAGGAAGGTTGTAGATGCCTCAACAGTGGACGTGTTCAAGAGCAGGTTAGATGGGGCTTTGAGTAACCTGGTCTAGTGGGAGGTGTCCCTGCCATGGCAGGGGGGTTGGAATTAGATGATCTTTAAGGTTCCTTCCAACCCAAACCATTTTGTGATTCTTTGAAGCTGAGCTTGGCAGTTTTCAAGAGGATCCTCTTTGTAGCTGGCTGATACGGAGCGTGCTGCTAACCCAGTGCAGATTAAGGAAGAAAATACGGTTATCTATTTGAGGAATTTATTGAATACAGATACTCTGCTGAGACTTCTCGCTGTGTTCCTAGTGACTGTTGAATGCAAGGGTTTTCTTTTTAGTCAGCTTGCCAGCTTGAGAAAATCCCGGGGAAAATACCCCAATTAAAGAAGCTGTTGCCTTAGCGAAATCATATGTGGTATCTCTTAAACTGCTTAGTGTTTAAAAAAGAAAAAAAAAATTACTTTGGTACTTCTATTTTCCCCCTCTAATGTTAGTTTTTCAAAGAGGCATGAATCCCTGGAGATGATGTGCATTTTTGGGACCTGAGCATTTACAGAAGCTGCGCCTCTAATGTGCTGGGGCTGAGCTGCGAGTGACTCATTAGCCAGATGGAGCTGTAATTTATTTCTGTCTTCTCAAGTAAGCTAATCCCCTAGACCTAAACTGAATGAATATCCCGTGAAATGTGGTATCTGCGCAGGGTGAAACTTGAGATTTCAATGCAAAAAAAGCGAAGGGTGTGTTAGAAAATCCAGGGCAGTGTTAACTAGCAGAGGAAGTCAGGTACAAGCAGCGATACTGCACTGGAGCTCAGAAATAGTGATTTTTCTGTGGCACGGGCTGTGCTTAAGGGAACAAAAGTGCAATTCTTTTGTTAAACGCAGGACGGGAACAGTAGCGGAGTCTGCGCCGGGCTGGGACAGATGCGGTTTGTTCCCCTTTTTCAGAATGACGAAAGGGATGTCGTGAGTCCTTGAATTTACGGCCGAGACGGGAACGTGTCTGCGAGTGGGCTCTAAGAAGCGTGCCCGATTAAATATCAGGTTAAATAGCAAATCCGAGTGAAAGGTGGGTATTTAACCAAATATACCGTGAAATTTAAACGTAGTGAAAGTCGTCGTAACTCTTGTTGGCAGTAGCGAGGGGATGTGTACGTGCAATTTTGGCCGGGTGTGCCTTGCCTGGGGACTGCAGCTTTGAAGGTTGAGAGTGGGTGCAGCCGCCCCGGAAAGTTGTTCAAGGGAGGGCTGTGACTGGTAAGTCCCTTTGCCAGCATTTCTAGGGGGAAGAAGTATTGAGAAGTATTTTTGTGAGGACGTCTCATGCTTCCATAGCTAACAGGAATGGAAGGAATGGTAAAAACTCAATCCTGAGGAGCAGTTAAGCTGGTATGTGAAGGTGTTTTGAAGTTAATGTAGCGTTCATTTTTTTTCCTGGTTTAATAGAAGGAGCTTCTTTGTCCTGTTTCTTTTTGTATGGCTATAGGGTTTTTTTTCCACCTATTGATTGGACCACCTCTCTTACCAGGAAAGACTGAGAGCCCTGGGGCTGTTCAGTCTGGAGAAGAGAAGACTCAGAGGGGATCTGATCAGTGCTGATCAATAGCTGAAGGGCAGGGGGCAAGAGGATGGGGCCAGAGTCTTGTCAGTGGTGCCCAGTGACAGGACAAGGGGCAAGGGCACCAACTGGAACCCAGGAGGTTCTATCTGGACAAGGGGAGAAACTTCTTTGGTGTGAGGGTGTCGGAGCCTGGCCCAGGCTGCCCAGAGAGGTTGTGGAGTCTCCTTCTCTGGAGAGATTCCAAACCCGCCTGGACGTGATCCTGGGCCCCCTGCTCTGGGTGAGCTGCTGGAGCAGAGGGGTTGGATGAGATGATCTCCAGAGGTCCCTTCCAATCCCTACCATTCTGTGATTGCTTCTGTTTTTTTCCTAGATGGCTTGTCCATGTAATATGGAAGTATAAATGGGTATGGAGTATGGTTATTTTTTTAGTGATTGTAAGTTGTTGGAGGACAACTGGAAGCTGTGTGTGAGCCAAAACACCGTCTGTTTACCTCATGGCAAGGGTGCCACTTTCTAAAGACATCTGGACAAGGGGTGGATGGCAAAGGATGTCATCTTGTCATTCTTCATGCAAGCCAGCAGCAGTGGTATCCTCTAGAAGTGATTTTTAAATGCCTTTGCACATGCTGGACCAAGATGGGAAATTATTGTATTACCCTCAGAGCAGGGCTTCTTGTTTGCTGTTCCTCAGTGTCCTTATCAATTCTTGTTAGGTCTTGAGGCTGTTTTATTTAAAACTCTGCTTCCATGTGAAAGGCTGGGGTTGGGTATGTGAACTCTGGAGAACAAATCAGCATGCCTCTGATCACAGTCTTGAGATTGGAAGTGTTCGTTTGGCTCCTGTTCTGCTTTGCCCTGGTGAGTGACAGGAGGACAGGAGCAGTAATTGTGTCTGTTGAGGCTCTGAAACTCATAGTTGCAACGCTGTGCTCTGGATTCAGTGTGAGGTGGAAGTGATCCTGTTGCACAAGTGCAGAGAGGGGAGAGCAGAGCAGTGGACGGAGGCTCAGCAGACCTCGCATTGCTTGGCCAGCTCTGAGATCAGACCTCATGTAGTCCAGTCCAGTTTTGCTGAGGTATGTGGTTTAGTGGTGACCTGGCCTGGTTGGACTTGACTATCCTCAAGGTCTCTTCCAGCCAGGACAGTTCTATGATTATCTATAACAACTTGTCTGAGTGGGGAGTAATTATGTGTTTATGGCTCCTCTTGAAGTGACGGAAGCTTTTAAATGTCCAGCCTCTCTGGTATCAAAGAAACAAATACTTTTTCTTAGAATCATAGAATCATTTAGGTTGGAAAAGACCTCTAGGATCATGAAGTCCAACCATCCCAGCATCTCCGTGACTGCTAGACCATGTCCTGAAGTGCTGCATCTGTTCTGTTTTTTGAACACCTCCAGGGATGGTGACTCCACCACCTCCCTGGGCAGCCTGTTCCAATGCCTGACCACTCTTTCAGTAAAGAACTTCTTCCTAATATCTAATCTAAACCCCAGCTGGTGCAACTTGAGGCCATTACCTCTTGTCCTGTTATTAGTTACTTAGGAGAAGAGCCAGCACCAGCCTCACTACAGTCTCCCTTTAGGTAGCTGTAGAGAATGAAGTCTCCTCTCAGCCTCTCCTTCTCCAAGCTAAACAATCCCAGTTCCTTCAGGTGCTCTTCATATACTTGGTCCTGCCTTGATGACCTTCATGCCCCCTGACAAGAGCCTTTATAACATGTGCTTTGCTGAGCGTATGATTTGACCTGAGCACCTGGTGTTGGGGGCTGGGACGGCTTCAGGGTGTGATCATCCTGGCTTGTCAAAGCAGTTGGGTGAACTTGTGGTCAGCTGCGTGCTTGTGAGGCTGAGGTGGGATGGTCTGGGCTCTTCCTGGGTTTACATAGTGTAATTGTTGCAGTAATGTATTGTAATGATCAACTTAATTACACTTGTGAGAAGTCTGCTTAATTACATATTTACTTTGGGGATTAACTTTTCCTGTAAGCGTTCAATATTGACTTTGGCTGAGACAAATTTTCAAGACCTGCTTCCTTCAGGAGATGATGAGTATTAGATCACTTAGCGCAGGAAGCTGGTTTTATCAAGTAGCCGTAACTAATCATTTTGAAAGCTCCAGCTTAGTTCTGAGCATCTGTGCTTTTTCTCCCAAGCAGACAAGCTTTTCCTCCTGTCACTCTCAGCCCTTCTGAAACGTTCTGTGCTGGATGCAGTTCTAGACCCAAGCCTTTCTGCGTGCTCGTGGCTCACCGAAAAATAAATACAAACTGGGAGGAGACTTAACGTTGAGACAACTGATGAATAATTAGTGTATTGAAATGTTAATCTTTTATTTGGGTTACTTAATAGCCAAATTAGAGCTCCCACTCCTTGCTTTCTATGCTGCTCAATGCACTGTACAAATATGTTATCACAGTAACTCCTCTCTGTCCAGAAGCTATTGGATACAACTCTTCCCTCTTGAGCTAGAGCCAGGCTCCAAACCAAGCTCTCACCAGTGTGGTAGGATGGCAAACCAGTTTACTAAAGCTTGCAGCACAGCCAGGAATTGAGGTAAAACAAGCTTAAATATTGAGCATTTAAAGAGTAATCCTCTGTCTACCCATAAGCAAGATGTTGCACCGTGCAACATCTATGTGGGCTTTATTTCCCATGCCCTCAGGCACATCTATTTTCTTTTTCTAAGCAGCAGTGGAAATACTCCAAGCAATATTCTTTAAGGTGTGGGGTGGTTCTCCGTACTGTTTTTGGAGTCATGTCACATCTCAGCTTTGAAGAGAAGGCTTAGGGAAGACCTTATCACCATGTTCCAGTATTTAAGCGGTGGCTACAAAGAATATGGAGACTCCCTTTTTACAAGGAGTCACATGGAAAAGAGGAGGGGTAGTGGATACAAGTTATTCCTCAGGAGGTTCCCATTAGATAAAAGAGGAAGTTTTTTCACAACAAGGACAATAATCCATTGGAATAATCAACCTCAGGGATGGTGGAGTCCCCAACATTGGACACTTTCAAGATTTGGCTGGACAGGGTTCTGGGCCGTCTCATCTAGACTGTGCTTTTCCTAAGGAAGGTTCAACCCGGTAATCCTTGAGGTTCCTTCCAACTTGGTATTCTGTGGTTTTATGATTGTCTAAGCCTGTGGGGAGCTCTCATCCTCAAGTTGGTTGGGGAGCAGCAGAAAAGTGGACTAATGTGTGACCGTGTGTGGAGTCACTAACGGTACAAGCATCCCTAAGTATTGTTGGGGAGCTTTGCATGTGTTGGCTGTGTCGGGGGATGCTGCAGTTGGGCAGTAGCTGAGGAGAAGATCACAGAGATTATGGGACATGCAACCTGGGTTAGATCCCTTGCCTTTCATTTCTGAGAGAATGAGTCTCCCAAGGGATAGTTGAGTTGAAAAGTCATCTGCTCTCATGTAGAGTTGAAGCACATGCTTTCCATGGTGGTTTTTAAACGGAGCTGGTGAATCAGGAATTGCTCTTGCTTAATTAGAGTTTTGATTGTGTGGTTTTTTCAATGGTTGGTCCATTTGTTTGTTGTTTTTCTTTTTCTTTTTTTTTTTCTTCTTGTAACATGCAGTCTGAAGATTATTTGGATTCTTCCTGCAAAAATCCAGGTCTGTTCATAGTGATAAGTTGTGAAAAGGGAAAATCTGGCTGGTCTTGGCCCCAAAGTTAGGTTTTTTTTTTAGCTTCATTCTGACTTTTTTTAACTTTCTGGTTCCATCTTTTAAAAAAAATGATGTTTGGAGCATAAGTTGTTTTCAGCAAATTATCCTGGAGCCTAGTCTGTTAGTGCCCTGAACATTGTATTGTTACGTGTGCAAAATAAGTAACAGATCTTCCTGTTTTCTATAAATGTGTGGAATTTTCATGAGTTTAAAGCTGGGGTTTAGACTACAAAAAGCAGTTTTGAAAATACCTGATTCTTTATGGCTGACTAAAATGTAGGGCTCTCTCCCTTCTTCCCCTCATTCCACTTCTGAAGCTGTCATAAATCTGGGAACAAAAGGAAGTGGAAATTTAACTCCCACTTGCCAAGATAAAAATCTTAATTCATTATGTTTGATTTATGGAAAAAAAAGAAGTGTTTCTCTGCATGTACTGATCCTTGATTTACAGCCTCGGAAAGTGCTGTCTCATGTATTTTTGAAATCAAAAGCTTTAATTTTATGACATTCACTTGGGAAGGGAGAGTGAGGAAGACAAAAGTAAGGAAAGAGAGGAGAGCTGCTCTCTTCCAAGATCAGCAGTCCTGCAAACTGCAGTTCCTTCCTATCCAGGCTAACAACTCTGAAGCAGATGGTAAATGATTCCAGAAGTTATTCCACGATTGATAGAGTTTGGTAATTTTATTAAAAGCTATTTAAGGGCTTCACTAAAACAATAGCAGAGCTTCTTTTATTATTGTAATTGATGGGGGAAATAATATCAAGGCAATAGTGTTCAAAGCCTAATTTTTTCTTCTTTTTTTGCCTCTATAGGTTTTAAAAAAAAATATAGCGAAGAAAAAGCACAATGGAGTTTTATGAGTCCACCTACTTTATCATCCTCATTCCTTCTGTGGTTATTACAGTCATCTTCCTCTTCTTCTGGCTTTTCATGAAAGAAACTTTATACGATGAAGTCCTTGCAAAACAGAAAAGGGACCTAAAGTTTCCACCTACCAAGGCTGATAAAAAGAAAACGGAGAAGAAGAAGAACAAGAAGAAAGAAGCTCAGAACGGGAACATCCACGAGTCTGACTCAGAAAGTACACCTCGGGACTTTAAGCTCTCTGACGCCCTGAGCACGGATGAAGAGCATGTCACTCCTGTTCCCTTGAGTGTGACTGAAGCATCTACTGGTGTTAGAGAACGGAAGAAGAAGGAGAAGAAGCATAAGGCTGTTCAAGATGATCACGTAACTAAGGAGTCGGAAGGATCCAAGTCTTCAGGCAAGAAAGTAGAACCAGTCCCTGTTACAAAACAGCCCACTCCACCATCTGAATCAGCAGCATCTAAGAAGAAGCCTGGGCAGAAGAAGCAGAAAAATGGAATGGGTATCTGATGTTGCATATGCTTCTTGCACAGAACGCCAAAACCGTGTTCTGCTTTTTGCAAGGCCACAGAGTGTCTCTCTCAACTGTTCTGCCTGATCTCTATGGGGCAAAGCTCACTTCTAACCTTTTCCTTTTTAACGAGCTATTGCTTCTCCCCCTGCCCCCCGTCTTTCATCTGGCAGCAATGCTCTGGTTTTCCTCCTCCTGTCCGTGCTTTCTTCAACTAAAGAGTGAAGCAGAGTAGCTCCTATCTCTGCTTTACTCTCTGGTTTGGCTACTTTGCTCTCAAGTTACTAAAATGTTGATTTCCTGAAATAAGTCATTAATGTTTGCTGTGTGCATTCTGATGCCAAGCTGTGAAAAAGTGGGGTCCTCAGGACGGTTGCTTTGATAAGGATGGGACATCTAGAGAAACCTCTACACCAGGCTGTGCAAAATAAATCACTGTTGAAGTGTAGGCATAATGTACAGTGAGGTGTTTGGTGGCTGATTCGTGAAAAGAAGCACTTACAGCTGCTTCCCACCTGCTACACCTCTATAATTGAGTGGAACTGATGCTAAAACTGGTCCAACCGTTGTAACTGAAGCATCCAACCTAGAACACACCAAAAACCATAGTTGGAATCACCTGAGACTGTCCTGACTGTATCCTCAGCAGAAGTCAACGTGTCTCAGTGTGGTTCTCTATGAATGGAAGTTAAAAAAGAATAGAAATAGGCAGTTTCAGAAATAAGTGGAAACCAAGGTATTTGCAGATCGCCCTTTAAAGATGCAGGCATAACAGGTTTGCTGCAGGGAGTGAGGAAAAAGAACGACATTGCTGCTTGATGTGGTGGATTTTTTTCTTTTTCTGAAAGAAGGGAGAAAAAAGACCCACCCACTGCCAACAAAAAAAGGTATCAAATCTTGTTTGTGGGTGTTCTCCAAAAGAAATCTCTGTGGCATGGTTAAAATGTGGTCTGCAAGCGTTGTTCTGAGGGCAGCCACAACTCTTATCCTTGATTACAGGAGCTAACACCGTAACCCCGTGTTGTGTGTCGGCTCTGACAAGACTATCGTAGAGCACAGACTGTTCAAAAAGATAAATTTCTCACTAGAAACGGCTTTTAAAAAGAACAATTCCCTAATATGAAACACTTATTTTCTGCTTCTCACAGTCCCGGTAGCTATTGGGGGGGTGTGTGTCAAATACCCCAGTGGGTTCATGGCGCGGGGGGGGTCAAATACTTCCTGCAAACGAGCAACTAATACGGGTATCACGTGCCGTCTGCTCTGTCAGCAAAACCTGGATTGGATTTGTTCAACTGTTACTTGCGTTGCCGTACGTTCTGCCTGCAGATGAGATTCCTGTCTGTCAGACTCTAGGTGCTGTGGCTCTTGATTCTGCTAAACCTTCCTGGTGCTTCGGGGTCTCAGCCAGTACGGGAGATGTAGGGGTTTGTGAGCACGTGTGTGTCCGGATAACTTTGTGTTCTGGGTTTCTCTTTTCTGGGAGCGGGCTTCGGTTATTACAGATTTACTGATTTAAAAGGGATGATGAGGATATACAGAAGAGCATATTGTCTCATTGTCTGTTACAGATGATCAAGATACGAAGACTGATTCTGTTGTACCTCCTGCCAAAAAGCAAGACCCGCTGCTGATCCACCAGGAGATTAAGCAAGAAAATGTGTCAGGAAAGAAGAAAGTCTCTGCAAAGAAGCAGAAAGTTGATAATGGTGAGAATACAGACTGTGACTTATTTCAGATAAACTTGACTGCTAAACGTTTTTGCCATCCATACTTTAGTTTCTCTTCTAGAAGATCTCTTCTAGAGATCTGCTTGAGAGGGTCCAACGGAGGGCTATGAGGATGATGAGGGGACTGGAACACCTGCCTTAAGAGGAAAGGTTGAGAGACCTGGGGCTTTTTAGTCTGGAGAAGAGAAGACTGAGAGGGATCCAATTAATGTGTATAAATCTATGAGGGCTGGATGTCAAGAAGAAAGGGGCTACCTCTTTTTACTTGTGCCCTGCCATAGGACAAGGGGCAATGGATGCAAGCTAGAGCACAGGAAGTTCCGCCTCAACATGAGGAGGAGCTTCTTGACTGTGAGGGTTCCAGAGCACTGGAACGGGCTCCCCGGAGAGGTTGTGGAGTCTCCTTCTCTGGAGACTTTCAAGACCCGTCTGGATGCGTTCCTGTGTGACCTGCCCTAGATTCTCTGGTCCTGCTTGGCAGGGGGGTTGGACTTGATGATCTCCAGAGGTCCCTTCCAACCCCTAACATTCTATGATTCCTTTAGAAAAGGAACTCATAGAAGAGTAACCCTTTTAATTTGAAAAAGAAGGATTTCCAGGTAGGAAAGATTTGTTCATCCTGAGATACTGTTTTATTTTATGAACATCTGGTACCACTGAAAGTGGGATGATCCTGTGAACCTTTCTGGGCTCTTCTGAATCCAAACATCCACACCTGGGTTGAGGACTAATAGGTTGACTTAGAGTGTAAGCTGAGCAGGCTCTGAGGTGCTCTGAGCAAGGCATGTCTGAAACTGCTGCAGTTATCTGCCCCAAACAAGACTGCAGCTTTTTTAGCTGGTTGCTTTGACCACGTTCCTCTCTCATTGTCCTTTTGTTAGCTAGCTGTTACTCCAACATAAACTACTCATCTTTACTGTCAAGGCCTTTACTGTTTGTCATCCCTCGTTCTCTGCCAAGATGCTGTTTCTTGTCTCTTCTTGGCTCAGCGTGCCTCTGTGTTTGTTTTGTTTACAATGAGTGCTGTTGTGCTTGTGGCTCTTGGGAAGAGCGTGACCGTGAAGTTCTGTGAGGCCACCTTGTTAGCTTCTCAAACTCATCTTTACTGGGACAGCTATGAAGAAGTTGGCGGCTGATGGACTGCTCCTAGGGTAGACAATGTTGGTCACTGTTTCCTTGATGTTTTGGTCAGGTCATCAGGGTCCAGATCAGTTGTAGGCCCTGCTCAGACCAGGGTGAGGCTCCAAGTAGTGAAGGGTTTCTGTACATTATAGCAACAGAAACACCTTCAAATTATTTCTGGAAGAAACCTACTGATGAAGAACCTGGGATGTGATTGCTTTTTATGGATGTTCTTGTGCTTTTCCTGATGCATCCATTGCCCTTTATTGAGGGGCCGTTTTATGGACCGCAAACCTGTCTAGCTCAGCCAGCACTAAAGCTAAGCTGTCAGACATGGGAATAGCTCATGCATTATTTGAACGCAAGCTGTTCTCTTTTAAAGCCACCTCTCCAAAATGACAGAGCAAAAAAAGCTGTGGTGGGCACCCAAATTAGCCAAGACAGTACTATGGGGGTTTCAGATGTTGCAAAATGTCTCATTGGTATCAGATATTGAAAGATGGGGAATAAAATGAGAAGGGAACTTAATAAGGAGAGGAAGGGAAAAGATGAGGATGGTAACTGGATGAGGTGGTGGATATTTTTGTGAGAGGAGAGCTCTCCTGAGCTTGCAGTGTACCTGCAGGTGTTGGCTGGCTGCTTAAGTGGAAAGACTCTAGCAGGTGACATAAAAGGTCCATCTGGCCTATTCTGTTCCTTAGCAGCGGCCAGAATACAAAAGTGTTTTATAACTGGCTCTCTGGCAGCCAGGAATGCTTATTCATCTTGGACTGATGCCTGAAAGCTTACATCCCACCCAGTTCCTCCTCTATCTGCGTCTGCTGTCCATCAGCCCTTCAGCCTGGGCTGGCTGGGTCAGCGAGCTTTCCTGCGGTGGTGTGGCTCCATGCACGATGTCTTGCACACTCCAGGCAGCGTGGACCAGCAGGTCAGGAGCTGGGCAAGGGGCAAACCCAGCTCTCTTGCTGGCCTTATCTGTTGGTCCTGGTCTGTCACTCTTCCTCTTCTGCTCCCCTGCTCATCTTGGCAGCTCCGGCTGGAAAGTTTGGACAGAGGCTGATCCTCACCACAGTTATATGGTGCTGTGCAACTGGAGATCTGAGGTCAGTCAGTACCTCTGGGTAGCTCTCTGAATCTTACTGCTGCCTAAAGCCTGCTCTGACAGATGAGACATCCTCGTTAAGCGCGGTTGAGTCTGCATGGGAAATAAGCTTGATTGCCGTCCCTACCGCATGTTCTGCCTAAATGGTTTGGTTCACAAGTGATGTAATCTGGGTGAAAGTGTGGTGAATAAGGTACCAGCTTCTGACAGAATAAGGACAAAAGACTTTGCTCCTACTTTGGGGATGCTGAGTGATTTCTCACGCAGCCACAAGTAAACCGGTCTCGTTGATGCTGTGTGGAACTTTCTGGTTAAAGTGAAATGAAAGTCAAAATGTAAAGGTGGCTCTCTGCTACATGTTAAAATGCTAAAAGGCAGCTTTGGAAATAGAAAATTAATTGAAGCTATTAAATGACTGTGCATTAGAGACCTTTATTTAATGAACTAACTTGAAGAGCTTTAATGAGTTAAGCTGTGAAGGATGATAGGAATAGACAATATAACTAACTACTGAGGTTAGAGATGCTTTAATCCAACTATCCAATATGTTATGCACCTTTTCTAAAAATGCTGATGTTAGTTTCTACAAAGCTTTAACCCATCCTGTGGACTTTTGATTACAGTTTTGGTGGATGAGCCTCTTATTCAAGCAACTACTTATATTCCTTTGATGGATAATTCTGACGCTGGCGCTTTGGAAAAGCGAGAAGCGGTTGAAGTAACAAAACAAAATGCGAATGAGGGGATCCAGAAGAGCAGTGGCAAGAAATTGAAGAATGAAACAGATAAAGGTAGGAAATAGCTAGTGCAGTCTCTCTGGCATAGCATGCTTGAAAACCTGAACAGGGAAAACGTGCTGTATACATGACAAGGGGAATCTTTTCTTATCTTCTCAGAAGAAGTAATGGGAGGAAAACATTTGTGGCTGCAGGATGCTGTTTGTTCTTGTCTGTGCTCATTTCTCCCCTGTCTTTGGCACTGTTGAAAGGGCTTTGTGCCGTCTGAGTCCCTTTAATGCTGACTGTAGGCTTTTGTGTCCTCACAGCGAGCAAACGGGTGATCGCAGACCACACAGAGGCATGCGAGCGAGTTTTACAGTAGGTAGTTGAGGCGTCACTAACAGTGATGGACTCTGGAGCTTTCAGTGCAGGCTCTTGAAGTCTGCTTGAGGTGGGCAGTGCAGCTCTAGGGCTCTTGCTGGAGCTAGCTGGGGCTGACCACGTGTGTATCTCTGAGCGCAGCACAGTTACCTGAAGCAAATTGTTGGTTGAGATTGAGTCTGACCGTTTCCAGCAAGACTTTGAATTTTCCTTTTAATGCAGTTGGAGCTGGTTGGGACAGGGGAGCTTCCTTCATACTCTCCCACAGAGGTCTGGAGTGATTCTCTGTCCCACCCTGAAACTTCAAATAAGCTACTGACTGCTCGAAGCCTGCCAGACTTACTGAGCTACGAGGTGAGACCCTCCAATTTGTGAGCAGGCAGAGAGGAGAAGCCTAGTGACTGAGCAGTGATTCCCTGCTCAGGTTTGTGCGGAAGGCTGGCTCTCCAACATCACCTGGGCACTCACTGCACTCTTTGGAACATCTCTTTTTAGACTTGTGTTCTAAAATGCTCACTTGAAAGCTTCCTGGCAACTTTGTGGTGTCTGGGTTGGATTCCCACTTGCCTGAGGCTCCTCTGGTGCTTCTAGCTCAATGGCTGTGTGTTACTGCCCTGCAGCATCAAAGCTTCTCATGTGCACCCGTCCCTTCTCATTTCCTTCACAAGCTGTAACCTTCTGTACGAGCTCCTAATTCTTCTGTGTCAGCTGGGATTTGCCGTCCCAATATAGAAATCTTCCCCTATTCTAATTGTAAGCTTCTTGGATGCAAGGGCAAGGTCTTCCCGTCTTCAGGGAGCACAGTGCTCAGGCTGGTCCAGGCCAAGCTGTTACAGATTCCTGGCTAACTGTTCTGAGGTCTCAGGATGTTGGCATATTTCTGGTAACAGCATCACTGATGATGTCAGTGCAGCAGTGACGTGATCTGAAGTCTGTGGCCAAGACTAAGTTGGATTTCAGACTAGCAGAGAGTGTGCTAGAATGTCTCAGCACAGCCCCCCCACCTCCCTGAACTCTGATATTCAGTGATTTGGTTTTATGCTCAATAATTTTTCTTTAAGTGTTTAGCATCACTGCCGCTCTTTCATGCTTCATTTATTTTTTTTTTGAACCCTGGAGAGATCTGGGTGTGATGCATACGCCTGCTTTCCGTGGCATGTTTAGCACATGTGGGGAGAAACTTGGACCCTTCTCCATGAGCTCGGGGACGTTTTCTGAACAAAGTATCGCTTCTAAGCTTTTTTGTTTTGTTTTTTTTCCTTTTTTTTCCCTCCAATCCTTTCACGCACTTTTGTGCACTAGTCAATATTTGACAGATACTGGATGCCTTGTTCTTGTGCTTCCATTTGCTGGAGTTAGGGGGCCACCTCATGACCTATGCATGTGCAACCTGGGTTTTTGTTTGTGTGAGAGCATAGTTCAGTTAAATTATTTCCTTGTTTGTGTCTTTGTAAACACTTAGTCTAAGTGTTTGGAGGGGTCTTACTGATTTACCTTCCTACTGCTGAACTCCTTGTGCAGCAGTTCATTTCCAAACTTAGACTGGGGGAATATTTTCCTGGTTTCCATTTACTGCAGTCAGAAATGTGCCAGTGTTTAAATTCATTACCTTGTCATTTGCATATTGCTTGTGGAGCCAGGCTGCCCTTTAAATGAGAACTCGGTTTGAATTACTGTCATAATACACTAGAAAGCACTCTTCAAGTTTTCACATTTATGCTATTTTTTTCCTCCAAAGTCTGTGTTATGCTTTGTCTTCTTGCTAGCAATGCTATAAATGATACCAACTGCACAAACAAAGTGGAAGGATCAGTTTTTTTCTTCCCAAAACTATCAGCTGGCAGATTGTTATCGGATTTAAATAGGGGAGAGGTTGTTGTTGCAGAATGTTCGTGACCTCTTGCTTCTTGCCATTTCAGACTGAAATTAAATATAAAGCATAATGATACCCCATCACATGCTGTTTTGAGGGAAAATAAATAATTCTGTATGGAGGCCAAAGTAAATATATCCTCCCTTCTGTGTTGCAGAGAACGCTGAAGTCAAATTTAAAGACTTTGTGATGGGCTTGAAGAACATGATCTTCACTGAAGACGAGGCCCGATGTGTAGTGGAGGTGTTAAAGGAAAAATCCAGCGCCATTCATGATGTCTTGCAAAAGGTGAATGACCGTGGAGGGGTTGGGAGGAGAGACAAGCCTATTAAATAAGCAGAAATTGGAAGAGGCGCTGTCAAATTAGCGATATCAACGCTCGGTTGTGATTTCTGCATTCTGTCTTTGGAAGACTTTTTCCAGCTGGTGTGTGCTTGCTTTGCATGCAGAAAGCAGTTGTCAGATGTCTGTGCGCTGCCATCTGCCATCCCATGGGCTGACTAAACAGCCTGATGGCTTTTGACCGCTCATGAAGAGCAGACAGAACCGTGGAGAATAAGGTATATAACGTAGGACGGCTGCTGCAGCTGACGCCGGTGTTGGCACAGGGGAAGGCGATCTGGTGACTTTCAGGAGTGATCCTCCACAAATGCGTAAATGGGATAAAGTATAGTAGAAATTAAGAAAAAGCTGCTGTGGCTGTGCACTTGCTCAGCTAGTTCTGTGCTTTGAAGGTCTCTCCATCTTGCAAGGCCATAGATTCTAGTCTGCTGACTACTTTGGATATTTTTCATAGGATTGTAGGGTGATCCAGACTTGGAAGAGACCTCAGGGCGTTTTAGTCCAACTTTTTACTCAAAGCAGACCTAGCTTTGAGGTCAACCCAGGCTGCTCAGGGATTTATCCTGTCTGGCTTGAAACCTTCAGGGACTGAGGCTGCACAGCTGCTCTGGACAACCTGTGCCAGTGCTTGGTAGATCTCTTTTTAAATTTTTTTATTAGGATGGAAGAGAATAGTGGCCACCCTTATATATGTAAGGGGGCCTACAAGAAAGCTGGTGAGGGACTTTTGAGGATGTCGGGCAGTGGTAGGACTAGGGGGAATGGATCAAAACTCTAGAGGTGGGTAGATTCAGATTAGACATTAGGAAGAAGTTTTTCACCGTGAGGGTGGGGGGACACTGAAACAGGTGGCCCAGACAGGGGGTGGAAGCCCCATCCCTGGAAGTTTTTAAGGCCAGGCTGAATGGGGCTCTGAGCAACCTGGTCTAGTGGGAGGTGTCCCTGCCATGGCAGGGGGTTGGAACTAGATGATCTTTAAGATCCCTTCCAACTCTGACAGTTCTACGATTCTATATTACAAATGTCTATTCCTCCCTCTTGTGACTCATTATGATTGTTGCTTTTTGCTTGTAACATCCTGTTTGTCACACTCGAAGTGTTGCAGTTCTGTATTCTTCTGCAGATGTGGTACCAGAACAGAAATGCAAAACTGGATGTGTGGCCATTTGGTTAACACAATATAGTGGCAATATCACACAGTTCCAGTTGGAAGGGACTTCAGGAGGTCATGCAGTCCAGCTGCCTGCTCAAAACAGGGAGCAAGTTGCTCAGGGGTCTGTCCTGCTGGGTCTTGAAAACGTCCAAGGACAGGGAATTAACGTTCTTTCTGGGCCCTTGTTTCAGTGCTTGACTGAATACCCAATAGTGGTACACTTACAGTGGTATTGCCTATTTTATTTGGAATGGCAGCCAGCTTCCTTGATGTACTTTTCTTTTTAAGGAAGGTTTGGTGTTAAAGCCAAACCTGTAGCATCAAAGTGGGTTCCTGAGCTTGTATACAACCAAAAAATGCGGGTTTCTGTAGGTGGAAATGTGGATATTTTCCTATCTGTAGCTCGTGCAAGACACTGTCAGTGCATAGGTACACAGTACTGCTAAAGGAGAGCTTCCAAACAAGTTGAGAGTGCATTTATGGCACTGACACTTGTTGCTTCTTCAGTTATCAGACTTGAGTGAAGCCTGAGCATAAACATTTAGAAAACTTGCCCATTACTGCAGTTATTTCATTTTTAGGACCAGCATACAAGTGGCAGGACCGTGGGGATCGCCTCTCTAGTTCTGTTCCCTGCAGTATCTCTGAAACTTCGCGTGTCAGTGTGCCAGCAAAAACATAATTATGTCAGCTGGAGGCTCTTCTGTGAAGTGGAAGGAGAGACCAGATCAGTGTTCCCTTTTTCGCTTTGTAGCGAGATATTTCTAGAGATTAAGTCGGTTGGCTTATACCTGCTATGAGCGTGGGTTGGACCAGGTGATCTTGGAAGTCCCTTCCAGCCTCAATTATTGAATGATTCAGCATCTCTGCCTCTTTTTGCTTTATTTCCCTTAATGGCTGTTCTTTGTTTTCCCCAGTGCCACCACAGCGGCTCTCTTCCAGCGTGGAAGCACCTTAAGAGCCCATTTATTCTCTTAATTGGTTTCGGTGCGTTTGAAGATGCACTTCCTTGTCTAATGAAATTGGTGCTGCAGGATCCATTAGCAGCGGAGTTGGGCGCTGCTGGTGCCACGTACACCACACCACAGACAATTTGGGGGCAGGAGGGGATGTTTCTTCCTCTCAAGTTCGCTCCTCTGCCCGCCAGCGTGCCGTGCAAGTACTTCTGGCATGTATGATCATTTTAATGTACCTCTGCTGCAGGCTAGCAAGGCTGAGTCGGCTGCAGCTGCACACCAGCTACAAGACAAAGAGAAAATGCTCGCTGCGATGAAGGAGGAGGCAGCTGTTGCAAAGGAGCAGTGCAAGCAGCTCACCCAGGTAAATAGAAAGAGGTTCAGGTGAAGAAAGAGCCATGGGAGAGGAGCAGGGGCGTGTGGAGTGAGCAGCCAGCACGTGTGGCTTTACTGAGCTTAATATAAATTGAAAGGTGGAACTTTTAATCTTGGGAAAGTCTACCAAGACACTGTGTTTGGTTTTATGATGTTATTAATGTATTTATGCAGAGTTTTTTTTCCAGTCGTTTTTCCAGAGAGTTCATTTACTGCGACTTTTAAGCTGAGACTATTCTTCTTTTCAAAGGGTTACTTGAAAAACGCTTCCTTCATAAGATGGTTTTGTGGATGCAAATATTAAACATCTTTTCTGCGTCACAGTTTTCATTTGGTACATATTTTAGAAATGCACGTGCTTGTGTGCTTCAGGGCACAACAATCTTCTGGAAGAAAGCTACAGAAAGTGTAGACAGCCTACTTTAGCCTCTTGAGTTGCAGCTTCGACTTGCTTTAAACTTAGAGGGATGCTGATGTGCCACTGCCAAGACTAGTTTATGAAACTTGGACTTTTTTATGATGAAGGTTTCAGAGAAAAGCAGTTATAGTAGAACAAATAATTAGGGAGATACAGAGTGAATTAAAGTGGTAGTGTTGGGTTGGTGGTTGGACTTGATGATCTTTTCCAACCTTAATGATTTTATGAAAGACTTTTGGGGGGAGACTTCTTAAGACCATTAGGACATCAGGCTCAGGAAGATCATGTTGGGGGACAAAAGTTGGGTACAGAAAGCTGGATGGCTAAGGATGGGAGCAGAGTGTACAGAGGATATGGGAATTGGGAACCCTGGCAGATGAGAAGGGAAGAAGGGGGTGGGTGTTGTGTGAGCTCCTGGCAGGACACAGGTAGGTGTATATTTGCGGGTGGGATTTGGAGGTTTGAGATAGCTAAGGTGTGACTGTAGGGAGAAAGGACTTGTGATGTGTTTGGGTGGGGAGAAAGAAACGGGCTCAGGATTGCAGGATGAAAGGGGGGAGGTATCTGCTGCTGAAGAAGCAGAGGGGAGTGTATGAGGAGCCTGAGTGTGGGGCAAGCTGTGGTTGGGGGGGAAAAAACATCTGCAAAGTGGTGCTTGTGAAGGCAGGGCCGGAGTTGTGGAGAAGCAGGGGTCATTGTGTGTGTGGGGGGTTGCTGTCTAGGTTGGAGGAGGAAAGGAAGAATAAATGGGCATTCCTGAAAGCTGGGAGGCAATGGGTAAAAGCAAAAATATGGGGATAAACAAGGGCAAAAGCTCAGCTTGGCTGACAAAAAGGTCTTACCTTCTGATTAATGGTTTCTCTGAAAACGCTGCCAAAAGCTATGGAGGGACAGAGATGTTCCTGCACACGTGTTGATAACGGTGATCACTGGAGAGGATAAATGAGAGCAAGAGGTGCCTGACCTTGGAGGTATTTGGCAAAACACAAGCTAGGTGAAAGTTAATCTTCCCAGGATCTCTGGCACTGCCTTGACAGGCTAGCTGGGTTAGCGAGGGCTGCAGATGGGTGGTTGGATGGGTGGAGGGTAGAAGGAAGCTGCTCCATGTCCTGGTGCCCTTCTTTTTGTTGCATCTTGGCAGGCGCAAATATAATGTGGAGAAAGCTTTTCACACTGTATTTGCACGAGTGACTTAAAATATTGATATGACTCGAGTTCCTAAATTTCTCTGTGAACAAACACGGGCTTGGGAACTCGTGTCACTTATTTCATTCTGGGGAAACAGCCTCCTGAAGCTAGTAAGCTGGATCTAAAGGAGAGAATAGCTTTTATTTAAATTAAAATGTGAGGGAAAAGCTATAATTACTCTGAAGAGATGGATGGTATTCAGGCTAATAATTTAGAGCACTTAAATTATGTGTCAAGGCTCCCTGGCACGGTAAGGAGCTGCATGCTGTGCTGCATAGCTGGAGACACCTGAAGCTTAGATGGTACAAATACCTCGTTCTGCAACGGGAGCTTGCTGAAAGCTGGACTTAAATGTTTTTGCTTACTACAGCAAGTGCATTTTTATTGCGGAAGAGCAGCTCTGTGGATTTCTCAGGTGCCTGGGTTGAATTACTGGCTAATAAATGATTAATTTAAATAGCTTTCAAATGGAAATGCATGTTGCTATAATACGGCATCATGCTGGTGGGATTCAGGGCTTCTCTGGCGGTTGCTGGGTACTAATAGCCCATCTCCTCTGGCAAAATGGTTGGCTTTGCAACCCTGCTACAAAGCAGTTCCTTGTTCTAAAATGCTCTGTTTTGCCACAGTTCTTTACCTGCGTTTTTCCCTCTTGCTAAACTTGGGGGGAAAATCTGAGCTGTGCTCTGTGTGATATCTGTGATTCATAACGTTAGGACTCCGTGTCATTTGGCCAAACTCGATAGAAATAAGACTCCAGCTCTTCTGAGACACCAGAAGATCGGCGTTTAAATTGGCAAACCTTTTTAATATACATGAAATTATGCTGATCCTACGTCCTCATAAAGGTGCTGGAAGTTTGGTCAGGTCTAACGCTCTAATTTCTCTGAGCAAAGATTGATGCTGACTTTGGTTTGACACACACTTGCTGTATTTTTAGTTATTTTAAAACACAGGCTTATTAGGCACTAGAAAGACACAGTAGATGACTTCTTTCTCTTTTTCCTTCCACTCCCACCCAAGGAGCTGGTTGCAGAAAAGGAGAGGAACGGCTTGCTCACAGCGAAAATGCGAGACCGCATCAACACGCTGGAGAAGGAGCACGGCACTTTTCAGAGCAAAATACACGTGAGCTATCAAGAATCTCAGCAGATGAAGATAAAGGTAAATGCTTTATGAGAACCATTCGAGTTGACGGTCGTACACAAGCAGGTCAGTGCTGAGAAACCGTTACTTTTAGCCAGGGTGAGGCATTTGCTGATAGCTCGCGCAGAAACTGGCTTCATTTACCCTGAGCCCTGAATGGAGTGTGCTGGTAGCTGGTGGTACAACACATCTGCGTGAGGATGGGCAACTTTGTGGCATTTTTCTGACTTAGAAGAAAGACAAGCTGTTCTCACAGGCAACTTTCATATTCTGGGGAAGACCAGTGCCGCCTAGACAGCCTGCGTCTGATCTCGTTACTTTTCCTTCGTGCTGTTCTGCTGAAATGTTATTCGATTAAAGTGTAAAATCTAATTGAAATACTCAGCTTAAGAGAGCCACTAATGTTGATGATCATTTACCAGCTGATAAATCTCATCTTTTCAATTATAGTGGAGTGACAACATAGCATAATATACAAGAAATATCATTGCCTGGGAGAGTGCTTTGCTGAAAATATTTGAAGGGCAGGCACTTGTATTTTTTTTAAGACCCTTGTTAGTCACCTGAAGTTGTATTATGATGGAGTGACCTCAGAAGAGTGTTTAATCAGATTAAAAACTTTAAGTTAAACTTAAGTTTTCTAAGAAAAATGTCTCCTCTTATACCAGCTTGACTGGGGATTAGATTTCACACTAGTATTGGTTTTTTCCCCCTATGTAAATGTCACATCAAGCCCAGCATGTGAATTTTCCGGCTTTCATACTCTATCTTCTGTCTTGGCGCTTGGGCGAGCAGCATCTCTGCAGTTTTGGAGCAGAGCTACGTTCTCCTGAGCAGACACAGCTTCCTTTGAACCAATACAGACAAGTCGGTGATGAGAGTGTCTTACTGCTGCTGGGGAGGGTGAAGGAGATCTGGGCACGAGTGAGAGGCTTCTGCAAACACTGCTGTCACAGGCAAAGCTGGAGAAAGGATGGGCAGAGGAGCCAGTGCTCTGATTCTGCTCCCCCTGCTGATGTGCTGTAGCGTTGCAGAGAACCTGAAACTTGTTAACCAAGTCACAAAATCAGAGAGTGGTTTGGGTTGGAAGGGACATTTAAAGGTCACTTAGTCCAACCCCTCTGCACTGAGCAGGGACATCTGCAACTAGAGCAGGTTGCTCAGAACCCCGACCAACCTCACCTGGAATTGTTCCACCTGGAATGGGTTTTGTGCCCCTGCTTCTGTTGGGATCTTGTATACCCGTTGGCATTATAAAACAAAAAGATCCTCAACAAACGTCCAAGGACCATCTTGTTACATCTGTTGGTGCTGAGCTGGAGGTGGCTGCCCTACGAGGGACCATTATCTCCTACCGTGGCTGTTACACAAACATTTATTTGGCCTATTTTGTATACAAAATCCTCAGTGAGTCAGCCATTTGATGAGACTGGGTCTTGGAAATGGTGTCAGCCATACCTATGAACCAGCACCAGTAGAGGAAGAAAGTATCATGGCTGTATGTGCTTGAGGATTTTTGAAGTAGGCTATTGGGCCAGCTATGCTGTCGTCTACATAGGCAGAGTCCACTTCTTTTCCTTTGAATTGTCTTTTGATTTGTTTGCAGTAGCCTAAAGCAGGCTTGGGTTATCAGAGCTTCTTTCTGCCCCAGTTTGGTACCTGTTTCAACCGTGTTGCAAATGGAATAAAACTACAGTATTGCCTAAATAAAGGATGTATTTCATAAGCTTGACTTCAGGATGTTAGATGGGGTCTAGCCTTTTGCAGTTTACATGCTATAACCTGTATGTTGTTTATTATCTTATACTCTTCCTGATTTGTTCAAAGGCTTTGTGAACTTGTAATGTTAACTCACAGTACTTTTATTTTATTTTCTTTTGGAAAAGTAATCTATTGATATCCCGGTTATTGAGATGTATCTAAAGTTACACAGCTGAGCAGTTGGTATCCTGAGTAACACTTTTGTCAGTGTCCTAAAGAACATTTGTGTAGCCTTTTAAACAAAAAAAGGTTGCATTCATAAATAGGTTGATACACTGGTATAAAAGGAAATCTGAGTTGCACCATTTAATTTAAGAGTGGGTGTGTGAGGAAGGGCGTAAGCTGCCCCCTCCCCAAAAATCCACTTAGTTTTATTTACATAAACAATTGTGATATCTTATCTACTTCGTTGAAGTTTTTATTGTGCCTTAGTTTAATCGTTCTTGGAATTTATCTTTCTTTCCCCATCAGTTCCAGCAACTCCGTGAGCAGATGGAGGCAGAAATAAGCCACCTGAAGCAGGAAAATGGTATCCTGAGAGATGCTGTCAGTACTTCTACTAATCAAATGGAGAGCAAGTATGTTAGCAGCTTCTTGGAGCTCTGTGTGTTTTTAAGCCTTCCCTGATGAATTGTTCTGGCTTCTGCTCCTTCTGTTCCTATCTCCCTGGCCATCTCTGAATTTGTGGTTAAGCTAGGACCACAGATATCTTGGGCCAGGGAGGCAGCTATTTGTATTTGCACTGAGCCAAGGATTTCAAAACAGAAAACAGTCTCTTATCAGTCTGAAGTTTCAGTGGGTGCTGAGGCTTTAATGGAAAGAAGCGCAGAAGTGCTCAGCCACAGTTGGTGGTTTTGGTAGGGCCTGTATCCTTTCCCTGAGGGCTTTAGGAGAAGTGGTGATGCAGGCCTCGTGGGAGAACAACAATTCTAAACTTTATAAATCAGTACTGCAATTAAAAAAAATCAATACCCTGCAGTTAGCGGAACCACTGGGGCAGCACATGGATTTGTCTGCTGGTGTTGTGGATGTTTGCAGAAACAAAGGCATCTCAGGGTTTTGTCTTTCTCTGTGTGTTGGGGTAAAAGCTGAGCACCCCAGTAAGGGTGCGTCGTCAGATGGTGAGTTGCTGCTGGTGGACTTCTACATGTAGAAAACAAACCAAACACTTGATATACTCTCAGGTATTTGTTACTGTTGGAGACCAGAATGTCAAAACCCCTGTCAGCGCTTGGAAAGGGCTCCGTATCTTCTTGTTCTGGCCACACTCTTCTTGTAGGGATGCTGCTTCTGTATGGACCTTTCTGTCAGCAGCTGATGCTTCAGCTCAGCAGTGGCGTGTTCCACTCCCTGTGCGTGTCCTGCCGGCACAGGCTGATGCAGCGAGCGCTCGAAGAAGGGTGCTGGTACCCTGATCTGAGGTGTCCTGTTTGTTGAAATGAAGCGTCATGATCCTGTAGACAGTTATCCTGAAAAATCCTTCATTCAGGCAAACTTAAGATAAAAATAAAATGCTTAGACAAGAAGGGGAGCCTTTAAAAATTCTTCCTTTGGGCTACAGAATGCATCTTCTCTCCATTAGTGAGAGAGCGCATCACATACCTTCCTAAGTTAATAGGTAAGTCAAGGCCAGGAGACAACATATAGTCCAAAGAGACTTGTGCAGTTCTGTGATTCTATGAATAGTCTTGAGTAAGTCTGAGATCAATAATCTTCTGTGGGAAGAGGAAAGGAATGTGAATTTCAAGGCGAGACCTTTCTTTATGCCGAGCCTCTTTAGTTTATATAAGCCTGTCCAAATTATGCCCATCAGCTCACAAACGTTCTAAAGGAACTGATGCTTGTGGCTTATTGCTGACCTTTTGTTTCTGACTCAAGTGGGTTGTAGCTGCTGTGCCAATGGCCAAGAGTACAGGACCCTCATCCCTTTCCTAGGATGAAGTAGTGTGAAAAACTGCCCCCAGTGCAGCCCTCTGGCTGTAAACAGAGGACTTGGTGTCGATATTTGAGTAGCTGCTGTTATGGCCTATGCTGCTTCTAAAAAAAGCCATGGAAATGTTTATTTTCAGGCAGTCGGCTGAGCTGAACAAACTGCGCCAGGATTATGCTAGGCTGGTGAATGAGCTGGGAGAGAAGAGCAACAAGCTGCAGCAAGAGGAGCTCCAGAAGAAGAACGCAGAGCAGGCAGTTGCTCAGCTAAAGGTGACTTGGGTTTTCTCGGCCTGTCGAGTTGCGCTCGAGGCTTTATCCGAGCCAAGTTCTGAGTCGGGTGGGATGTGAGGCGTGTGAGAATTGCTTTAGCTGTTTCCCTGGCCACCGAATCTCTGTCTTTAGATGTGCAAGTATCTATTTTCAGATAGGCTGAGCCAGCCTACGGGCTTATTTAATGTTTTTATTCAGTACTCTGGGTTTTGAGTGATTACAAACATCCCTGTGAAGTGAAACTTACCCTTCCAGGTAAATACCTTTGAAAAGCTTAACCGGTGATGTTGAGCTTTTCTTTCGATGAGTATACAATTCCAGCAAGATTTGGCATTTTGGAGTTGTTTGTCCACAGGGTGTTGTCCTTGGGTGATTTTCATTTGAAACTACATGCTTTTGCTTGAATGCCTGTTTAATTTTTTGAATAAATAAACTTTTAAAGAGTTAAAATGTAAATAGACTGGCTTCTGGATGCATCCTTTTCCTTTTCTTTGGAAGAAAAGGGTTTTTTATATGGATTTTTCTTTTTTTTTTTTTTTTTGGAAGAGAAACCTAGTGGTTTTGGGTGAGAATGTCAAGCCAGAGCTCATTACTTTTTTCATATTTGCAATTAAATCTTAGTTACCAGCAGTTCTCCCTGCCTCTAGCCTGTGCAGGTAGAGAGTTGGTATCTAGAGCAGAGACATATTTTAATTACTAGGTGCGGATATATGTGATGCATGGCTAGCCTGGCTTCTAGTGTTAATTCTGAACTTGCAGGGCAAAGATGCGATGCTTTCATACGACAGAAACCATCCTGTTAAGAGCCTATAATGAAATCCTGTTCACAATTTGCCTTTCAAATGGATAGACTAAACTACTCTAGGAGGAGGATTACAGGGCACTCTGTCTCTCTGATGTGCCCTCAGGGAAGCAAGAAACAATTTTACTTCATTGCCGTATGTTTGGGGAATAGCACTAAAGAAATGCACTCTGAATGTTTCAAAAATAAAGGTTAGACTTCGTTTCATCAACTCTCTCTTCAACATCAAGGTCCAGCAGCAGGAAGCAGAGAGGAGATGGGAAGAAATCCAGGCTTATCTCAGGAAAAGAACAGCAGAACACGAAGCAGCACAACAAGGCACGTATCACAGAATTCCCAAGTAACGCTCACGGCACTGATTTGGCTCTTGCCATTTGTTCAGGTGAAGTCGGTACCCTGGGGAAATAATATGTTGTGATACTGGTTAGTTTGAACGTTGCTGAGAGAGCTGAACCGTGGCTTCCTGGAATGAGGCTTCCAATCAGCCTCCCTGTTTACGGTGAAAATTATTTCCCTCCAAGTTTAAGTATTTACTTGTGAATTAAAATCCTGCCGTTTCTGCTACAGATGTGCAGAATAAGCTTGTGGCCAAAGACAATGAAATCCAGAGCTTGCACAGTAAACTGACTGATACGATGGTGTCAAAACAGCAGCTGGAGCAGAGGATGTTGCAGTTGATGGAGGCTGAGCAAAAGAGAGCTACTGCAGAGGACTCCATGCAGATGCAGGTGCAGGTAGTATCGCTCATTTATCTGGAGGGTTTGGTTTCTTCCTCCTGCTTTGTGCGTATCGAAATACAGTAATATTCTTGAAGTGCTGCTTTAGTAAAGCTTTCCCACTGAATGATGAGAGAACTGTGTGCTGGTCTTATCATCCAGCAACTGGTCAAGTGAGACCTTGTGCATGGTGCTGTGAGGAGGTCTGGGGTTCTCTCAGCCCTGAGAAGGGCTCTGGGGAAGTCAGGAGAATGTGCTGACCCAGGCACCTTCCCAAGCTGTGAAATGACCCTGTGGTCTGGGGGAACATCCTGGAAGAGCAAAGGTGGAGCTTTGACGTTTGTGTGAGCTCTTCTGGAGGGATCTCTCTCCTCCTAGCAGCAGGTGGTGAGTGGCAGTGTGGACAGAGCTCTTGAGGGCTTCAGGGAAACCAAATGGTGGGGCAGGGAGTATTTCGATACAGAGCAGGTTCTTAGGCTTCCACTCAAACTGGTTGATCTTAGTGGGGAGGAAAACAGTGTCTTTGGAAAGTGTCTGACATGTGAACGCTGAACTGTTCTTACTAATGTAATCATGGCTAAGAGCTAATCCTAGCAAAAGTTGACTAGCTGCAGATCTCAGCCTGCTTTTCTTTCTGTGCTCTCTTACAAGGAGCTGATAGAGCAGAATGATGCTTTGAATGCTCAGCTTCAGAAGTTTCATTCGCAAATGGCAGCCCAGGTACAGCATGTTCTCAGACTTTCTTTTGTAGTCGTGAATTGTGAACTTTCATTAAAAGTCAGAATTTGTTTGTTTTTTGTGGTTGGGTATGAGACATAATGCTTAAAGCAGAGACTTGTTAGCATCCTCTTTTCTGATGTTTCTCAAACTGGTTTAAAACTCAAGCTTCTGCTGTCCTTTTGGGGGAGAAAAATCCACTTCTCTCCTCTTGTAGTGGCTTTCATTTATAACCAAAGGGTAGAAAACCTTTTCGAATGTTTGTTTTCTGTAGCTTTGCATGTGTAGAATTCTGTCTTGTGGTTCTTTGGTTTTTTTTGCAGACCTATGAACCACCTGATCATGCTTTTCCCGTGTGCCTCAGGTTGAGAAACAGTGCCTTATGGTAGCTCCCATACAAAGCTGCTTGCTCGTGCCAGTGGTGATTTCTGTGCAGAAGATAAAAGAAAAACACCAAAAAACCCCACCAAACTTTGACAATGCCTTTCTCAATTCTTTTCATCTCTGAAATTTTAGTTTACCGGGTTTCCATGAGAAATTTTTTCCGTAAACACCGTGTAAAACCTCAGAGTCACTGGAGTTGCTTCCCTGTAGAGCTAGGTCACAGAAAACAGCTCAAAGGCTGTACCTGCTCTGGGCCCAAGTGGAGACCGTTCCTGTGCAGTTGAGTGTTGTGTTCTTTTAATGATGGATGTGCTTGATGATGTAGTTTGATTAAATTCAGGCATCGGCCTGAAACTGTCATCTGGTTTTGCTTGAAGTTTTTTAACCAGTTGGGTGGGAGAGTAGTGAAGGAAGAGGCACTCTGGATTTACAGCATCTTCACGACCTCCTCCTCTCATCCCAGCCCTTTAAAAGGGCTTTGAAAATAAATCCCTAGGGAAGTTTAACTTTTTAGCTCTGGGTTCCCCAGGGAGACTGCTGGAAGGAGGCACATGCTTTCCCCAGGTGGCCCCACTGGCCATCAAAGTGCATGGCCACTTCTCCACCATGGACTGTGGGTGTGAAAATAGCACTTGGGTGAAGCAAAGTTGGACTGGATACTGCTCTGGACATCAGGACATTGAGGACACTCTCTGGGACTTGAACAATATGGTCCCTTTGAGTTTTTTTTCCCTGATGTAGCTCTCTGATATGATCCACATAAGGCAGAATAGGAATTCCTAGAGGGTCCCAAGCTCTGCGAGATCCAGGATTTTGGGGGAGGGAGGATAAGGCTGGGTAAGGAGAACCACACACCTAAAGCACAAACAAACGTGGAAGTTCTGCCATAGCCACTACCAAACTGGAAGTGAAATGGTCTGCGGAGGTCCCTCAATGCCTTGACAACCAGTGTGATGACCAAATAGGAATATGCTTTTTCCAGGGGGGGTAAAAGATGCCACTTGCTGCTTTTATCCTGCTGTTTCTGTTCTTAAAACAAATCCTGATGCACTGTGCAAGGTCTTATTTTTTAAAAATTCAAGTGGTTTGTCAGCAGAATGTTCTGTAAAGCACTTAATCCTTGAGAGACAAGTGCTGGTGATCCCTGTGGTTTGTTTGAATGTGGTAAAGGGCAAATAAGATGGTTGTTTTTTTTGTTTTTTTTTCCTTTCATGTTGCCTTAGGCTAAAGAGGAAGGGATGTTGGTATGTGATCGTATTCTTTCAATGTTCCTTAGCCAGGAAATAGTTGGAAGTGTCCTATGCCAGTTTAAAATAACGAGACAAATCTTACAAGTGCTATTCCTGGCTCACTGATTCTTTGACTTGCTTTACGTTCAGCTGGCTTTTTTTTTTCTTTCTTTTTTCCTTCTGTAGACCTCAGCGTCAGTCCTGGCAGAAGAACTACACAAAGTGTGAGCACTCATTTCCTCTGGTATTATTTGGGAGGTGTTACTGGATTTTAATGCATTCCACCTTTCCTCCACGCACGTGTGGCGCGTATGGGAGCGACTGGTGAAGGAAACGTTGCTGTCTGTGCTTTTAACTTCTCACCGTGCGATTGACTTGGGAGCTGGGAAACCGCTTCCTGCGGATTTCCCTTCCGTGCCTGGCCTCAGGTTTGGAGTCTGTTGTACGTGGCTCTATATGCTGCACAGAAAGCAATGTCTCCTCTCTTGTTTACCGCTGCCTACGGGCAGGGATCAGCGCAGCGTGCAGGAATGTGCGTGACCATGAGAATTGTTAATATTTGGGTTATATGGCTGTGCCAGGAGATTTCTCCCTTTGGGAGACGGGGCAGTTGTTGTGTTTCAGAGCTAGAGAATGTCTCATAAATTTTTTGGCAGGCAAACGGCATTTAAAATGGATGGAAAAGCTTTTGGACCCAAAGTGTACCGTCAGCAGGGTTTAGAGTAGGAGCTGACCTGAAGGGCCAGCGTGTATTTTGTGTTTAGCCTGGTGCTTCATGTGCCACTTTTAACCCGAGACCTTTTAGTACTGATTTGTCATCGTTTCTTGTTTGCGCAGGATTGCGGAAAAGGACAAACAGATCAAGCAGATGGAGGACTCATTAGGCAATGAACACGCCAACTTAACCAGCAAGGAGGAAGAGCTCAAGGTATAATAAAAGCATGTGTAAATGCCAGCTGATACAGGGAGAGGCTCGTTGGCTGTGTGTACAAAATGAAGCCCGCAAGGCTGCTGCGTTTGGCTCTAGAAACAGCTCTTTCAGCTACTTAATCTGCTGATTTTGCCCTGCTAGGCAAGGCCAGTGCTTGATGCTGGGAAGCTGTTACAGCAGCACAAAATGGCGGGGGTTGGAAGGCACCTTTGGAGCACATTCACCCAGAGCAGGCTGCACAAGATCATATCCAGGCGGGTTTGGAATCTCTCCAGAGAAGGAGACTCCACAACCTCTCTGGGCAGCCTGGGCCAGGGCTCTGCCACCCTCCCAGCAAAGAATTTTCTCCTCCTGTTCAGATGGAACCTCTTGGGTTCTAGTTTGTGCCTGTTGTCCCTTGTCCTGTCGCTGGGCACCTCTGATGAGTCTGGCCCCATCCTATTGCCCCCTGCCCTTTAGATATTTATATGCAAGCTTATAAGAAGGTTAAGAAAGCTCAGGGCTTTTCCTTTCTATTGCCTCTGGAGTCCTTCAAAAAATAACCTGAAATACTTTGTGCTGGAAAGTGAACTTACCTGAAATACTGTTTCTGTGCAAAGTGCAAATATTACTTTCTCCTTCCTTCAGGTCTTGCAGAATATGAACCTATCCCTGAAATCAGAAGTACAGAAGTTACAGGCTCTGACAAATGAACAGGTAAAATAATTGTTTAATTAAATATTTTTTTACCTCTTCCCGCTACCTATTTAGTTGCAAATGCAGCTCCAGTGGCTTGAAGCGAGCTCTGCTTAGGCACATTAAACATGTGAGGCTACTGAATCAGGCTAATACATGATTCCCTGGAGTTCTTATAGCTGGTGGGAGGCCTAATACTTACCCTTCCTTCACCAGCGAAATCTTTGGTGCTTGGATATCCAAGTTACTGAAGCAATTTGCTTGGTTGGTTTAGATTTGCAGGGGTGCAGAGTGCAGGACACTGCACAGGAGTGAACGCAACTCTGAATGTGCAGCCTTGGCATTTCCACACAGGGGTCATAAGCATCCCTCTAACAAATCCTAAAAGCACACAGCCTCCCCCCAGCTCACCATAGATATCTTTCTAGAACCAAACAAAATGTTCTCCCTTTGTTACTGCTGTGTGACCTGTTCATTACAGAGGTGGAAATGAAGTATTTAATTAGAGATAATCCTGGCTGGCAAATGAATCTCTTGGAAATCATCTTCCCTTTGCGTAATTGCATGCTTGCCTGCTGTATCTTGGTGTTTTAAAAGTGCATGAAGACAAGCTTACCCCTTTCACTCTTGCTAGAGAGTCATGTGCTGAGAGGCCAAATGACTTGTTTTAGCTTTTTAATATTGTGGAATGAAAGGTTGATTGAATCATGTGATGTATCCTAAGTCTGTGTTAATCCTCTTTATATCTAGGCTGCTGCTGCACATGAGCTGGAAAGGATGCAGAAAAGGTAAATAGCTCTGGGATTTGATAAACAATGTTTGTCAGTCTTTTATGCTCTTTTGAATCAATGCTTTCTGTAAGACTCGGATGAGGAGACGTATTTAACGGTTCTGCTGTGTCTCAGCATTCACATCAAAGATGACAAAATAAGAACTCTTGAAGATCAGCTTCGAGAAGAACTCGCTCAGATTTCAAACACAAAAGAAGAATTCAAGGTAAGATACGGAACAGCTGTTCTTTTGCTTGTTTACAGTAAGTTTTTCCAGATTTCGGTGGCTGTGGAGCAGTTTGTACAATCGAAAGCTGATTTGTAAAATAGAGCTGACTTCCAGGCGTTAAGGCAAATTATAGTATTCTGTTTGCAAGGCAAGAGCAATGTGGGATGTCACAGGAGTAGCGACAAACCGCAGCAGAGTAGAAGAGATGGGGTAACAAGTTAAGTGCCGTGTCTGCAGTAGTGAAGAGTGAAATCTGGAAGAGGAGGTTGTTCAGTAAAAGCTATTGTGGTTTTCCTGCATTTCACCTTCTAATATAACTTCTGAGGCCTTGGTGTGAGCCTTTGTCGCTCGGATTGTCATGTTGTTAGGTCTTTCATTTTTTTCTGTCAAGGTGGGTGTAAAAATGCTTATTTTTTTTCTCCCGCAGTCTTCCAAATCGTTTCTCGTAAGGCTGCAGCTAAATTGCTGAAGCTTTTAGTTCTGACATCTGGGGTCTGCACAACAAAGCTGGTGCTTGTTTCTAGATGGTGTGCACAAAGAGACACTTAACTCCTCCCTGCCCTCTGCTACCTTAGGCTTTTTCTTCTGAACTTTTGCTGTTAGAAATAGACAAATGCTTCCCGGGAAAGGTGATGACTCCATCTTTTTAACTCGTTTTAAAGCTCATGTTGGGTATTGCTGCTCTTCTGATGTGTCTGGTGAAAGGTCACTCACTCTGAATGTCGTCAAGTTGGTAGGTTTGCTAGTGAGGAACAAAGCAGATGGGTAGTGGCAGAGACGGTGTGCTTTTGTAGGCAAAGCCATGCCTCACGGGTCTCCTGGAGCTCTTTGAAGATGTTTGCAAGCAGGTGGTAAACTTGATTCAGGTATTAAAGTGGCACTTTCAAAGAGGTTTTGATGAGAGTTCCTTGCCAGGCTCCGCAGTTTCTCTAAGATGTTGGAGAATAAGAGGGAAGATGTTTGCTCAGTTAATAGAATGGGAAACAAAGTGCAGCTTCAGTTGATTTTTGTAATAAAGCTATTGACTGATCTTCAGTGAAGTGTGTGCTGGCTAATGGGCGTACAAACTGGAAAGGGGAGTGGGAAGAGGTGGCAGAATTGGGTAGGTCAGCAAGTCTCACGTTAGTGCTGCTCTCAGTGTGGTGGAACCTTCTAAAATGGCAGGTGAAGTGGTGGACGTGAATACGAGGAGGAATAATCTGAACTTGCTTTGGTGTGATGGTTTCTGGAGTAACTGTTACCTGGGAAGAAGGCATTAGAGGTGTGGTGGACGGTTATGTGCTGAAACCACCTCAGTGCTGAGTGGTGGCAAAAATCATCTGGAGGCAATTGGAGCAGCTCTTGTGCAGTGAGTAGAGAACTGAACGCAGATAGTCATCATCGTGATACTGTGGAAATCCATGGTGTGCTTTCAGCATGAATATTGTGTCCCTTCTAGTCTCTTACTTCCGTCTTTGATCCCAAACATAAGCCAGACCAGCTCTGTACTAAATGCTGCCACCTGAGGAAGTGCTGCTTTTTTTCCTGTGCACATGAAAGAGGGAAAAGCCAGGTTCAAAACAGAGCAATTCTTTTAATCCTCACCATTGCTGTCCCTTCCTGCTTGTGTTGTCCCTGTAAGGCTTTGCGTCTGAAGCACAGATCATGTGTCCTGCTTTTTACTTTTGTAAAGCACCACGTAAGTCTTTAAAAAGACTTTTTAAAGCAACAAAGCAATAATAGAGAAGGATTTTAAACTGCAGAAGAGGAATCCAGACAGGCAGGCTGTCTGTTAAGGGCTACCATGTCTGTACAGAGCAGGAATGCTGGAGGGGAGGCATGGTCCATGGTATGGCTCCTTCTCTTCCCGATTCATCTCTTCCCAGCCTGCAGTCGAACCAAAGTGTGGGAGCTGTGCAAACCTCTCTGCTAGTTCCTTGCTGTGCATCCTCGGTGTTAAGGCAGCTGAAGAGAACTAGAGAGGTGATTCTGGGCTGTTTGCTTCACCAGATGAGCGTTTTGTAAGAGGCAGCTCTCAAATCTTGACACGATGCTGATGGGGAAAAAAATGCAGTTTCTCTTGCCTCACACTTGATACTGTCTGATTCTCTGCCAGGGGGATAAAGATGGTAACAGCTGAATTTCTCATGGGAACATAAGGACAAAAGTATTAATATAAAAAAGCAAGAAGGAAGGGGAAAGGATTCTTTGTAGTCTTGTCGCTTCCAAAGAACTTACTGTAATAGTTTCTGTGCTATTTATTTACCTCATTGCCATTATGAAAGTGCTGTAGTTAGGATTTGCAGTTCTGAACTAATATAATGTTTAAATTTCCTTCCAGGTTCTCAAGGATCAAAACGCAACTCTGCAAGCTGAAGTTCAGAAGCTGCAGACTCTCCTGTCTGAGCAGGTACAGCCAGTGTTTGCTGAGGTTGTATCAAATAGCTGCTCTTCTTTTTAATTTCTAAAGTATTTTTTTTCTTAAGCTGGCCCAAGGCTGAGCTGGTTGGTGTCAAAGCCTGTTGCTTTTTAGGTATTTTTCTCTTCCATGGAAAGTTCAAGTTGTGACTATCGTCTAGAACTAGTCAAGACCAATAGGACAAGAGGAAATGACATCAATTTGCACCAGGGGAGGTTTAGGTTAGACATTAGGAAAAAATTCTACGCCAAAAGGATTATCGATGACTGGAACAGGCTGCCCAGGGAAGTGGTGGAATTGACATCCCTGGACATATTTGAAGGCCATCTAGATAGGATGCTCAGGCACATGGTTTGGAAGGGGGCCTGGTAGAGTTAGATAAAGGTTGGACTTGATGATCTTGAAGGTCTCTTCCAACCATAGTGACTCTGATTCTGTGACGCATCCAAACAAAGTGTGGATTTTTTTTCCTCCTCTGCAAAATGCTAGCTTAACACGAGCAAGAACTTATTTTTACACCCTCTCCTAGTTTTATTGACAATTTTCTGGAATAAAAAAATCCCATGAACAAGCAGCTCTTCCAAGGGAGAGGACTTTTTGCTGGGCTATAGGGAGACCAGAGTAAGATCTTTACTAATGATAGGACGAGAGGAAATGGGCTCAAGTTGCATCAGGGGAGGTTTAGATTAGATATTAGCAAGAAATTCTCTACTGAGAGAGTGGTTGGGCACTGGAACAGGCTGCCCAGGGAGATGGTGGAGTCACCATCCCTGGAGGCATTTAAAAAACGAGTGGATGTAGCACTTGAGGCGATGGCCTAGTGGTTAGGGATATGTTGGGATGAAGGTTGGACTTGATGATCTTGGAGGTCCTTTCCAACCATAATGATTCTGTGATTCTCTCTTTGCCCTACTTTTTTTTATTATTCCGTCCTGAAAAGAATTCGCAAACCAGCAGTAACCGAAGAACAGACCCATGGAATGGGAAAACTGTTTCTGTTGTGATGTCTTTTGTTCCTCCTTTGCTATATTTTTTCTGGTGGAACACCACCGGGAGTACTTGACTGATACTCACACAGGATGCTGCAGATACAAGCTGTTGCATTGCTCAGCCCCATCTCCTTTGCAAGTGTTACCTGGGAAAGCTCTTGTGAACACCTGCTGACCTTGTACCACTGTGGAATGAGAAAACTTCCTGAAACACTGGAAAAAGACTTGTAGGACAGGAAACTTTATTTCCTTCCCTGCGCTGGTATCTGCTAGCCAGCAGCTCCCTGTCTGGAGCGGCTCCCTTTCTTCTGGCAGAGAACCAGAGTTGCAGCCTTATTCCCTGGGGTCTGGCTGATTTGATGTCCTGTCTGAAATAGCGGGGCTGATTTTTCTTGGTAGCTGGCTTATGTTTCTCATGTGGTCTCTCACAATGTGGTGGTGTTGAACTGATGAATGTTCTGCTGAGTGAGCCTCAGGTAGAGCTTGTGGTTTTGATAAATGTTTAAAAGAGGCAGATTTTTCAGTTACTGAGCTGGCGGCTGTGGGTTAGATGCTGCACACTTCTTAGCATGCTTGACACTCCCTAGGATCACAAGGATCCTGTGTCCCACAGCATCTTGTCACTGAAACTCCTGTTAGACCATCAGTGTAAAATCATCAACGCATCTGTATCTCCCTGAAAGAGTCACATCATTCCAGCATCAGTATTAGAGACGTATACCATGAGAACATTCTCCCCCCCATTTTATTTTCCTTTCTGGATTAGTGTGGTAACTAATCTCCTGGTTAAGTTGATGCTGTCCAGTTATTTCTGTTTTTAAAATCCCAACCCATTATTGATCCAATTACTATTGTGTTTTTATTGTAGGCAAACAAAGACTTGTTAGAGCAGATGGAAAGAAGGTAAGAAACTTTTAACCTTTTGAATTGGAGGCTGAAATAAAGATCCAGTTTTGGTTAGTAAAGCTAAATGCCTTCAAAGGTTGACTTTTTCCTAACACTTCTCATTTCTCAGCATGAGAGAGAGGGATGATAAAATCAAGACAGTGGAAGAGCTGCTTGAGGCAGGACTCATACAGGTGGCAAATAAAGAGGAGGAGCTGAAGGTAAAATCTTTCTTACTATCTTTTTATGGAGAAGTAGAGATGAAGTGCTCTTGTGCAAAGAGTGTGTTTGAGTGCTCCCAGTGCAGTCGGAGATCATTCCCTTTTGAATTGGAAAAGCATCTTCTGGAGACAAGGTTTTAAAATCTTTTTGGTAAGATAGAGTAAACGTGAGCATTGATGGAAGTGCTTCTCTCTGCTCAGTCTAGAGAATATTTTGCTAGGGTGTGTACCTGATCTCTTCTGGAATAAAGTGACTACACCTCCGGAGTTCTGTTTGGCCTAATCTGCAATAAATCTAGCTTTAGGAAAAAGTGTTTTGTACAAACTTGGCAGTATTGGGGCTATTGCATCTTCTTGTTTAGTTGGTAATCTGAGGGGTTAAATGGATTATAAACTAGTGACACTTCTGGGATGACGCTAAAGATATTTCCTTCCTGTTCTGTTCATAAAGAAGTGAGTGATGAGAAGTCTGGAAAGCCAGTGCAAAAATCCGTGCCTGCTTTCAGCCGGGTTTTGCTGGAAAGCTGCGTCTTGTCTACCTGGACATAGCCAAGACAATGTTCAGTTGCTTAACGTCCTGAAATTCCAGGGGAATCACTGACACCCCTGTAGTGGGGAGGGCTTGCGCACGCACTACCAAACTGTCAGGTTACTGAACAGCCAAAGGTGTGAGCACATCACCTTGATCTGTCCCTGGGCTCTAGCTTCTTATAGGTTGAAGGACCTAAGGACCCTCAGAGTTGTCCATAATGAATAATTAGTCCATCGAATACTTTGGCTCCAACCACTGCAGAGCGGGTCTCTTTCAGATTTTCAAAGTCTTTCGCTTGTTCTAAAAGAAATTACTCTTCCATCAAGCGTAACACTTTTTCCCCAGCAAATGAGTCTTTCATTATCTGTGTGTCTGCTTTCAAAGGCACTGCGAACGGAAAATTCATCCTTGAGAAAAGAACTTCAAAGTCTGCAAATTCAGCAATCGGAGCAGGTAGTACTTTTCATCTAAAACTTTTATTACACCTAAACTAAATCTAAAAGAATCTTGCTGCGGTTGCAGAAGTCAAGGGAAAAAGGTGAAGATGTCTTTGAAGCCCGTTGGCAAAGCATCCTGTTTTCTTCCAGCGCTGGTCTGGAAGCTGATGCTTCTGTCAAATACTTCCTTTGCATAAGTGTCAGAAATGGGGCAGATGTACAAGTTCCCGCTCAGTGGCAGTTCTGGGTTGGTTTGAGCTCGTCACACACTGAAATGGCCGTGGATTGCTTTTTTCCAGAAGCCTAGTGCAGCGAGCGTGCCTAGTGGGCAGCTCATACTACACCAGCTTCATTGTGTGTATTTGAGCTTTCTGTTATCCCCACTTGTGCAGCTGTGGCTTAGCTCCCTTCTCTTTATGTCTCTGACACTGTCACGGCATCAGCATTTTGGATGTGCTGATCGGGAAGTGCCTTTCCTTGGCATCCAGCTCTGCTTGGACAGCTCAGGAGGGCACGTAGTTTGTAGAAAATCACTATGGGAGAGGAGAAGCACAATAACTGTGGAGAGGTGTGAATGGGAAACGTTAGCTGATCAGATGCTGGTCCTGAGCCTCAGCCTCTCCTGGTAAAGGTAATGTGGGTTTGCTTTTGTTTTCCTGGAACTAGCAAGAGAGTTGGTATTACTGGTTTGTCAGGAGCTGGAGAGCAACAGCTAATTTTCTCAGGAGCAGCCAGATAGATGAAATCATTAAGCTGCTCCATAGTTTACCCAGTGCCAGAGCGCTCAAGCTCTCTACTCCTTACCCCTCAACACTTGCAGATCACCTTGCTCTTCTCTGGTTTTCTAAGTCAAAGTTCTTGTTTTGAACAGGTTTCCTTCCAATCACTGGTGGAAGAGCTCCAGAAAGTGTAAGTTGCTGTGCAGATTTCACTTCTGATTGTTATTTCTGTCTGTCTTTGTTCCGTGACTACAAGTGTTTTGCTTCCCCGAAATGATGTGCTTTTAACTGGGTGAAGCGTGCGGCAGGAAGCACTGTCACTTTGGAGTCGCGTCGCGTCAGATCAGTCTCTTTTGAAAATCCAGTTGCTTCTCTGCCAAGCAATTAACTTCAGAAGCCTGACTCTGACTAGCTGAGGAATTGCACTAAATTGTGAGAGAGTTGCTTTTCTTCAGTAGACGCTCTGAAAGGAGTGAGCTTGTTCGCTCTGTGTGTGTGCATTTGAAGTTGAACAATACTTTGGAGTGTCCAGCGAAGGCTGAAGTTTAGTGTGCGTCATTCTGGGGCTATGAATGCCTTAATTTACATTCTTAGGCAGTAATGTTATCTATTTAGCCTGTGAACCACTGGTTTTATAAAGCCAGTTTGTTCTGCACTCTTCCCAGTTCTATTTCTCCTGTTTGTTTCTCCTGCTTGGTCCCACTGTGGATCCCAGAGGCTGGTGATGTGGTGTGATGCGATAGCAGAACCAAAGCTTGTGTATTTGCTCAACCAGCTCATTTGTTCAACCAGCAGCCTGTCTTGGCATGCTCCTTTTTAAGGATCCACGAGAAGGATGGAAAAATAAAATCGGTGGAAGAGCTCCTGCAAGCTGAAATCCTTAAAGTAGCAAACAAGGAGAAGACTGTTCAGGTAGCTCTCTCTGCAACATTGACCTCCCTTTCAGTGTCTATGCCACTCACTCCCATTTATTTGTTACTGCATGGCATTCTACAGTGATGAATTTGTAGCATCCATTTCTGTGGTGTTTCTGTGTTTCCATTGTCCAATCCTGTCTGTTTTGTCATTGAAAAGGCTTTGACACAGGAAATAGAGGCTCTGAAAGAAGAAGTAGGAAATTCCCAGCTTGAGATGGAGAAACAGGTAAAAACACCTTCAGTGCCAGAAGTGTGAAACAGCCTTGCCTTGGCTGCACTGTTCACTCGTTATGTTCTAGTGTGTTTTCTTTCACTGGTGAATGTCATTGAGTAAGGGAACTTCTTAATGGCAGAGCTACGCTATTCTTGGATATAAAGCCATAAATATGTAGTATAGCTCCTGCTGTCCTCCAGAAACCACATTCCTCTGGATGCTTGAGCTTTTTTTTTGGCCTTTTAGTATGACATCTGGTTAAGAATTGCTAGAACTTAAAGCATTGTAGTGTTAGCTCTGGCTGGGCATATTGCATGCTGTCCCTATAGTAAACACGGAACTCTGGGACATCCTTTGAGGCTGGCAACTCGGAAATCTCAAGTGCTGAAAGTGCTTCTCTGTTTGTTGGCCTTTCTGTCTTGCTAGAACGATACTACAGGCCCAAATAGTATCTGGTTTCCAGGTGAACTGTGTTATTTCCACTGTCCAAAATTAAAAAAAAAAGCCTGTCTTGGCAGAGTAAGTTTTATTCTAGCGATCAGGAATGCAGAAATGGAGGAGTATTGGCTTTTTTGGCATGCTTGCTGTCTAGCATCCACAACAACGGGAACCCACGTTTCCTTTGGCAGCCTGTTCTGCAGGCAGCTTAATCCATCGTGCTGTCAGGAGGTTTGCTTGCTTGTTTGTGTGGGGCTTGTGGGTTGTTTTTTTTGGTCTGTGCTTTTTTTTCAGTCTTTCTAGCTACATTCTGACGTGTGTCACCTCCTTTGCTTCTTTCTTTAGTGTTAAAAGTTTTGTCCTTTTTAGGCAAAGCTTTGTAGAATGTGTTTCCGTCTTGGGCTTTTCCTCCAAAGCAAATTCCCAGGAACTGGAGGAATTATTTTTGTGTTTCCTTCTCTGGAAGTGACATAGAGCCCAGAACAAACCACAGTTTAGAGCTGCGGTCCCTAGAAAGCTACATGTGAAGGGATGCTTACTCCAAACGTGGTGCATTATGCACCTCTTGGTCTCCTGCAAGGACGATAGAGGTTTTGGGGAATGTCTGAAACTCCTGCTGTGTTGTGGTAGAGGACTAAACGAGCTGTTTGAACAGCAAGTACCTACACAGATAGCCACTCTCAAGGCTTTTATACAAAATTCAGAGGGAATATTCCTGCTAAACCTTGCTTCTCCAATCCACGTTCACCTTAGAATGGGAATTGAAGGGAGTGCTGACATTGCAGAGAGCATCTAAAAAGCGCTTGCCTTGTGCAAAGGTCTGAATGACCAGCGAGGATCTCTCTGATTTGAGCTGTGGTTGCTAGTGAGGTGGTTATCATCGTCAGGATCTGCTTCTTCCTTTGCCTCTCCTGGTGGAAGGCTGCTCCAGTGGGTCTGCTTCTGTTCCTATTTGCCCTGTTTTCTGCTCTGGAAGGCATTTTTTCAAATGTGGAGAAAGTAAATATTGGAGACACTTGGCTTCTCAGAACTGATTTTCCCAGCAAAAAGAAAAAAAAATGTGCTTATGCTTACATAACTGTGATGAATAGTGCCTATTTTGATGTCTAATGCCTCTTTCCCCTGTTTCTCCTTAGAACAGTTTATAGCATTTATGTGTCTTTTCCATGTGCACTGAACTGAAGTACTGATTCTTTTCTTTAGGTCTCCATTACATCACAAGTCAAAGAACTTCAGACTCTGTAAGTACAGTTGTTAACACGTCTGATCTGCCCTGTGCTCCCCTCGCTTCCATGCTCCACTCCATTTTAAGTTAAAATGCTCTTGCCTGGTGTCTGCACTTCACATGAAGTCGTCGAGGCTGTTCACACTGGTCTCAGTAGACATGTCTACTAACAAGATGAAGTGCTGCGTGGCTTCATGACCCCAAATTAAGCTACAAGGGATTAAATTCAAGTCAGGATGGAAGGGTGTAGGCAAGGAACTCCGTGGGCAAACTTACTTGGGTAATATCTTTGCTGTAGCTGGGCGGATAAGTGAGAATTGAGCCACCACAGTCATCAGTCCCTCGTATTCCCAATTGTGGAGGGGTAAAGAAGTATTTTCAGTTGAGGAGAGCACGTGTGTGTGAATGTCGGTGCAGAATTTGTCTGCTTTCACTTAATGAGCAGTACTGTTGATCAAGGGCATCTCCTGCTAAATCAGACTGAAGTGGAAGTGTTCATGCATCGGTTTGTAGTGGGTGAATTGTGTTTGTGCCTTTGATCTCATAACGCTGCTTTTGTTACGTGCTGCAGAGCATAGGATGTCTTTTTTTTTTTTTGATGGATAAAGAGCAAGGGGTTTTATGCTGTGTATGTTTTTAATGGTACAGATTGAAGGGGAAGGAAAAGCAGGTGAAAACCATGGAGGCCTTATTGGAAGAGAAGGAGAAAGAGATTGTTAAGAAAGGAGAATGGCTGCAGGTAAGCTCCCTTGGTATTTTAAAGAGAAATAAGTTCTATTGCAGTGTTCCTGGCTGTGAAAAAGTTAGCCTTACACTTCTAAACTTTTTTTCTTTTTTTATCCAAAGGGTCAGAAGGATACAATTGCACAATTAACCAGTAAAGTTCAGGAGTTGGAACAACAGAACCTGCAACAGCTCCAGCAGGTATGGCCTGGAGAGGGGATGTGGTTTGGGAGTGCTGCTCAGCTCAACTAGAAGGTGTTGGTTTTGTCCTCTCACAAAGCATTGGTATTGGCTTCAACCTACAGAGCTATTTTAAGTCCTGCTTGGCTCAACTGGTAGTCTACCGTACAGAGAGCCCGCTAGCTCAACTGTGTTCATCTGAAACGGGTTTTACATGGGTAACAAGTTCGGAGAGCTTTTCTTTAACCTGGATGATACTGTACATAACGAGTAGCTTTGATTGGAAAACTGGGACGCTCACATTGTCATAGCTGTGTCGTAGGTACCTCCTTGCCTGACTGAAATAGCGTCTTTGTAGGGCTATGGTCATGGAGGAACTCTTGCTAGAACTGGATGTAGCAACTCCTCTTGGTGGTCAGGCTTTGCTCTGACTCCTTCCTGCCTTTACCTGTTGCAGAAGTTGCAGCTGGCTGGAATGTTTTGGCTTTGATTTCCTGCACTGCACTTGGCAGCTGGACATCCTTGAAGCCAGGTGTTAAATTAGTGGAAGAATTTTTCCAATAAGCTTGGTATTCTAGCTCAGTTTGGATTTTTTTTCAATGATAAAGGGGAGAAACCGAGTTGCACTCTTATTTGGGTGGCTGTCTAGACAGGCATTTATCCCAGGGGAAAGGCGGAATGGAGAGAGATTGGCTGGTGTGAAGTTTGGGATGCTTGGTGTAAGCTGTGCTTCTGGAATCCATTATGTGTTTAGATATTCTCGGAGCAATGTCTGATGCAAAATTCCTGGTATTTTGTTGGCAAGGATCTTGCAAGCTCTGTGGTGCCCCTGCTCGTTGCAAAGAGTTGCTGTTTATTTGAAAGCTTTACTGCCCCATCAAAATGATGTTGGGAATGCCTTTGTTTTTCAGTTACCTGCTGCATCCCAAGTCCAGGACCTGGAGAACCTGTGAGTATGCTTAGCAGCAGTTTCTCAAGCGCCTGCTGATCATATGTGTTGGCTGCTGGCGTTTATCTCAAATTGGACTGTATGAATTGGTTTCAAGAATTTTATGGGCTTTGCTAAAATAAGCTGTTAATGCTGACGGACGTACACCAGCCAGCGCGTCTGCTGGAGAACAGCAAGCGTCTGGCGGCCCTGCCTGGCGTGCCTAAGTAGTAGTGTTCATACACTTTGTGAGAGTAAATGATTGCCCAGGGCTCTACTAACGAGTGAAATTGCTGCTACTTCTTGTGTCTAGTGATAATTTCTCCTTCTGTTTAGCATGTTTAAAAGAGCGTGGATTTAAGCGCCTTTGGCTGAGTCGGTAAAAGGGCTGAACAGATACGGTTTGCCATTTTCAGTCCGAGATGCAATCGCCAATTCTCCAGCTTTTATGGAGAAATGCTGCCAAACTCCTCTCTGTTTTGACTCTGCTTTCTCTGGCTGCTCGAAGTCAGAGGAAGGTTGTGTGAGACCATGCCAAAAAGGGCTCTGTCTCCAACGCAGCTCTTGTAACATGCTGCCCTCCAAGCAGAGCTCCTGTAGAGCCAGTACACGGTACCTAAGACAGCCTCACCTCGCTCACCTTTAGGAGACTGTCCCTGGCACCTTCAGAGCCAGCTGGCTTGGAGGATATACTCAGGTGCTCAATTTCTTCTCTTACTTGGCTCTGAATGCTGTTGAGATCAGCTCTGACATGACTGGCTTGCTTCAGACCAGTTCTTAGCAGGTCACTGATTGCAGTACGTGTTGTTGCAGTTGGCAAGTGTTTTTGTTAGCTCTCTTGGTTTGGAGCCCTAGTGTAATGGTTTCTTCTCCAAGTGTGGGTGCTGTCTTTTGACTTATTATTGTATATAGGACACATGCTGTTTGAAAACTGTCCCAACTAGAGTATCTGTCCCTTTTTAGCATAAATTCTTACTTGAACTCTTTGTGTTTTTCTTGTTTTGTAAACCATCTCTGCAGGTTGAAAGGGGAGGAAGAACAAATGAAGAAGTTGAAAGCTGTAGTGGAAGAAAAAGAGAGAGAAATTGCAAACCAAGTAAAACAGTTGCAGGTAAAGTTTCAATAGAAGTGCCTTGTGTTGTAAGGAGTGTTGTGTACTATGAGTGTATATCTGTATGTATACATCCAGTCATAGAATGGGTTGGGTTGCAAGGGGCCTTAAAGATCATCTAGTTCCACCCCCCCTGCCATGGGCAGGGACACCTCCCACTAGACCAGGTTGTTCAAAGTCTCGTCCAAAGTCCTGAACACCTCCAGTGATGGAGCATCCACAGCTTCCCTGGGCAACCTGTGCCAGTGCCTTCACTAGAGTGAAGAACTTTTCTAATTTCTAATCTAAATCTGTGCTCTTCCAGTTTGAATCCATTACGCCCAGTACTATCACTACAAGCCCTTGCAAGAAGTCCCTTCCCAGCTTTCTTGTAGGCCCCCTTCAGATAGCGGAAGGCTGCTCTAAGGTCTCCTTACAAGAGCCTTCTCTTCTCCAGGCTGAACAACCCCAACTCTCTCAGCCTGCCCTCATAGGAGGGGTGCTCCAGCCCTTGCGTCATTGTGTGTATATATTGCCTCTTTTTTCTTTCAACAGGATGTGCAAAAGGAAAACGAATCCTTCAGAATTCAAATTCAAGAATTAAAGCAGGAGAATTGCAAACAGGTACAGCTTCCAATTGCAGTGTTACTGAGTGAAGTCAAAGGGGTGGTGGTAACTTACATGGAAAACGAGCATTGTATTGACTGTACAAATCCAGGGCCAGCTCCAGGATTTCATTGCACCAAGCCAGCTTTTCTGGCTGTTGCGTATCTGTTCCTGCTTCCCTTTTTTGTGTAAGTTTGCAGCTTTGTGCTCTTGTGTTCTCATGTAGCTTTCCACCCTTGTCTTTACATGTTTGTTGTGCTGGTTCGGCCATTGGCACTTTATGCTGCCATCCGTTGCCTGATCACACAGGCCAATGCTGAACTGAGCAACATCCCCTCAGAAGGCTTCTTTCAGACAGTCCTGCCATAGGTTCCTGTGGGCCCAGCTCCTCCACTGCCCACTGTGGTGCCAGCATCACTTGCTGGACACAACAGACAGAGATGGCTCCTCAGTGGCCCTTCACATGGAAGGACACCACCAAGAGAGCTCAGCAAGATGCGACCAGCCCCAACAGAAGCCACAGCCAACAGGGAGCTCCTCTAACTGATCAGCTCCTGGTTGATCTAGTCCTGGCCTTGCCCACCACCCCAACCATGACCACCTGGGTAAGGGCAGAGCCACAGAGCCACAGGTGGGCCAGGTTCTGCCTCTGGAACATGAAGCCTGTAAGAAAAACAAAACATTCTGCTGGGTTGTGACTCATTCACAGGTCAACTCCAGCTTGGGGCCCACAACTTAGGCCCCAGCACTTCGATGTTGCAGTGCAGCAGGGGTTCTTCTGGCCAAAGGAGGCTGGACAGGACTCCCTTGAGGGCCGAGAGTGCTGCTTAGTGTTGCACAGTGCCTGGTCAACAAGGCAGAACCTGTCCTCTGCAGCAGTCTTTGCTGCTGATCTGCTCCTAATGAGTTTCTGATCCGTTTGTAGGCGTCGCTGGCTGTCCAAAGCGAGGAGCTTCTCCGAGTGTAAGTACTGCCAGAAGTTGAATGCAATAGATAAGCGCTTCATTTTGCTTACTGCTCAGGAAGTTTAAAAGATGAAATAAATGCCAAATGTACAGTATCGGTGTGTGAGAAGTGGCCAGCAAAAAACAACCCCAAACCTTTACTAGCTAATAAAACTTGAAAGCAGACATTCTGCTCATGCTAATAGTCCTCCGCTGCAATCTTCTGCAGACAGTGCTTGCAATATTTTGTGCCCACAACGTGAACAAGCCAGGATTGATTTAATTTTAAATGCATGCCAGCTCAGCTGTATGTCTGAAGAGTTAAATGTTGATGTTTCCAGCAGAAGTGACAGGCTTTTTTCTTGGAACTTCAGCTTAGTAGAGGGTTATTGATATTATAAAATCAGCTAATGGAAAGCTCTTCCCAGGGAAAAGCTCAGGTGTAAAAAGTGTGCTATAACGTAGAGCTGAAGCGCACTTAAGAACCGTATGGAGGCTAATGCTGTACCGGCTTATACAAATTGCCACCGTCATGCATTTTTGGCCAGCTGAATTATTTTTCTTTTCAGTTAAATGACTTCTAAATTGTGGACTAGGTGCAGGAACAAGAAGGCTCTTATCCAGCAGGCAGTGCCTGTTCTGCGGTGTTGTACTAGCGCGGGCTGGCTGAATTCTCCTCGTCTAAAGCGTTGTCTTTCTGTGGCCTTGATAAATGTGTGTGGCTGCCTGTTGTAGACAAACAGCAGCTTTGCAACGGGCTTTGCTCCGGCAGCCCGCAGTTCAGAGCGGTGCTGCCAAGTCAGTGAGAGAAGCTTTTCAAAGAGAGCGTGTTGCTGGAGGAAAGGCAGGTTAGTGTGTATGAAAGGGCGTCAGAGCTTCGCTTGTGATTTTATTTTTTTTTAAAACTAATTGTATCCCGACTTGTTTATGGTTCTTTTTGCTAATTCAGGGTTGCAGGGCAAGAGAAGGAAATCGCCAGTCTCCAAAATGAGCTCGCCTCTCAGAGAAATGCTTTTGAGCAACAGAGGAAAAAGAACAACGTAAGGAAATTCTTTCCCCACTCCCCAGAATAAAACCGCCAAGCCCCAAAGAACACTCAAACCAATGTGCACAGCACTCCTCGATGCCTAGGGCGTTCTGCTGAGAACATGTTTCTGACAGTTGTCTGCTGTATCGTGTCCCCTGGACAGTCCTCTCCTCTCTTCTTGGGAGTGACTAAGCATACCTTTACTGCTCTGTCAGCAGCTCTTTGACAAGTTGCTGATTTGATGAGAAGGAGGGGACTTGAGGGACACATCCCGTAGCAAGTTCTCAGACTTGGATTCAAGCCTTGTTAGACCTGTTCAGAAACATGTCCTTTGCCAAGGGAAGGAGGAGTTTGGGGGAGAGAGGGTGGGAGGATCAAGGGAGCTGTGCTCTGACAGAGTTACGGCCCTTGTGTTGGGGGACATGGGAGGAGACACCTGGGCTCTTGGGTCTGGCTCTTCCCATTCGAATCTTCTGAAGGAGGTGAAGGACAGTGAGCCTTCCTTTACAGCAGCTGCTGATGGTGCAGCTTGGGTTGTTTGTGGGTGGAAGTAAAGATTGTATCTTCTGTTGCAGAGCTATGAAGTTAACCTCCTTGTAGTACGTTACCCGTGCAGGGCAAGAGAATGACATCTTTTATGTGGAAGAAAGGTGGTAAAATACAGGGGATTTAGCTCACCTGTCTCTCCTTGAGATCCTATAAAGTCCAAAGAATACTGTGCAATAAGCTTTATTGTTTAAAGTGGGACAACATGAGGAAGATGCACAAGAGAAATATTGAGAATGTGAGCTTTTAAGCAAGTAGTGTTGCTTAAGAGCTGAAATAGTGGGGAAAATGGCCAGGTAGTCTCAGAAGACGGATGAGCTGGAAAGGTAGAACATATGTGTGTCTGTTTCCTGGGGAATTGCAAGGTCTATGTACCCTTTGTGGTACAGGCAGAAATCCTCTGCTAAAGGCAGACCATGCCTGTGGGTCCCAGCTTTCCACAGCGCAGCTTTATCCAATCTTGTTTTTATGTCCTGTGAAATAAAAGGGTAAATAAAAGTGGTCAAGTAAAACTAGTGTAGGTACACGCTAGGCTTTGGATGCTACTTGGTGTTGTGAAGTAAAAGCGGCCTTTCAAAAATAGCCCTTTGCTAAAGCAGATTGCTCTGAGGGTCGGAGGAAAAAAAATAAATCTAAATCCCAAGCACTGTAATCTCCTTCCCACAAGGCCCACCATCCTTCTTAGATAAGAGCTGCAAGGCTCTTTTTATAAGAGCTCTCAGCCTCCTAACGGAGCTTGCATGTTGACATCTTGTGGAGTACACGTTTGATGACCTCGCCAAGAAAGACGCAGGAGCGCAGCACGGCACGATGGCGTTTCCATGCAGATCTGGGGTGTTCTCGCCACGGGTGAGATCCCAAAACCTCCCGGAGGGCTGGTGAGCAGCAAACCACTTTCCTTTGGGTACAGCGGACAGAGCTGAGTGGGTAAATGCTGCGAACCAAGGCCCTGAGCTTTGTGTTTCTAAAATGAGCCCTGGCGTAGTAGGTTTGGGCTGAGGCTCAAGGATCTACGTGGCTAGATCTGGTTGCAAGATCAGGGGCATAAGTGTGTCCACCTCCATGTACACTTGGGTCCATGCTGGGTTCTGCAACGCGACATGCCTAACACTCTGTTGTGTAATCTGTGGTTTGGTGTCTGTGTTCCTCACTACTTTTGGAAACTTCCCTCTTTCTTCTCACAAGTGCAGTCAAAGTATGGGGTCACCATAGCGATACTCTGCAGTCACACTTGGATCAGTTTTGGATACAGGGGCAAGTTGGGTAGAAATTGGCTATTTTTTTTTTCCTTCCCCTTTTTCATTCAAACTCTTTGAACATCACACTTGTTTTTGCTAGTGTACGTCATCTTCCCTGGCAAAATCATCTTGCAGTAACCAGCATTTAAATGCAAACGGTGGAATGTGATGCAAAATGTGTCTCTGAAAGCGGGAACAGTTTGAATATTGGCTGAACTGAAATCATTCTTTCTAAAAATGATTAGGACCTTCGGGAGAAAAACTGGGAAGCCATGGAAGCATTGGCATCAACTGAAAAATTGCTGCAGGACAAAGTGAACAAGACTGCCAAGGTTGTAATGTTAACTGCTAGAAACGATGCGTTAAGCTAGAAGCAGATCTGCAGCTGTTTTGTTTTGTTTTTTTTTAAATGAAATGGAGGCATTTAACTTTTACTGCAGTTTAAATATAGTCTGTTCTGAGTGGTCATTCATACACTCTCACCTCTGCTTCTTCCTGTTGTCTCTAGGTTTCTTTTTTATCCTCAGTTTGTGAGCATGCTGATTATTGATTTCTGTTGGCATAATTGTTAGAGCTGTCGTGAATCGCTTTTTTTTTTTTTCTTCTTTGTGGGGAGCTCTAGAATAAAAACTGTGCTGCTTGCTGAGCAACCTGCTTTCGTCTACTGGGCTTTCACTCTGCTTGAATAAATTTATTGGACTCATGAAGAACTAGAATGGGATTATTATGGAAAAAAACCTGGGAACTTCTCAGGAAAACAGTGTCACCACAGCTGTGAATTTCCTCCTTGAAAGCACATGAGACTTGACAGGTCCCATCAGAGCCAATGTTCAAAATTTTAAAATGCTGAAAGGAGCTTGTGTTTGCTATGGGCCTGATTTGATGTTAATTGTTACTATTCAGAGTTGAAAAAAAAAAAAAAAGCATCAAAATAACCCTGAAAAGCAGAAGTCAGGCAGCTAGAAGCAGAGGAGCTCTGGTTTGGGATTGTGTGTCTGTGTTTTTGGAGGCGTCTCTGCTCAGCCCTGCGTTCAGAGAAGTCTTTGTACCTGCTTTTGCTGTGTGCTAACGCTTGCCTGCTTTCTCTTGCAGTCGGAAGACTTGCGCTAACAGCCATTTGCCACTTCTTGGTGGTTCCTAAATTGCTGAAAACTAACACACTTAGCACAGCTTTACAGCCTAATGTCTCCTGTCCGTTTCTGTCGCTGAATCTCAACCTACTAATGCCACCGATCTCTTGCAGCAGAGGAGCTCAGAGCAGCAAGGCGCAGACACACTGATGTCAAAGAAAAAAAACCACAAACCCAAATATTATTGAAGGGTTTTTTTCTGCAAGCTGCCTTGTGTGCAGGGTTTCAGGCTTTCTCCTTTTAAAACGTATATGGGAGCCTAAGCATCCTATGACTAAAATTAAACCAGTCTGCTACCAGCACAGCAAGCAGATGTCCTGTGGCTGGTCTGCTTTTAATGTTAAATAAATGGAATAATAGATCTGTCGTGCCCTTGGCTCTGTGTATTTATATTTACAAAGCATTGACAAAGAAAACCTGGAGATTTTCACACAGCTCTAATAATTATTTCCTGTTGCATCCAAGCTTGGGGAAGGAGGATGTAAGGGGTGTCTACCTCTTAAGAACTTAAAAGTAATATTTAGACAAGACAGTCTTGCTTTCTTGGCCTGGTTCAAATGTGCATTAACACAAAGTTTTCTCTTGATTTAATCTCTGCTGATGTTAATTTATGGTGATTCTCCCCCCCCACCCCCCCAAATTGTTTAAAATAAGTACAGATTTTAAAAAAATTGTTGATTGACTGAACTTCTTGGTGTTGAGGTCGCTCAACTTGAGCGGCAGGGTTGGTGTTACCTGTGGATACAGTCACTCAGCACAGTGTAGTTTGCGTTGTGACCAAGTGAACGATGGGCATAATTCTGCACCAACAGGCTAGATTGGAGGAGAACTTCACGAAAGAAAAGCTTAAGCATGAACAAATGTGAAGGCCAAATTCTGAAGCAATTCAGTGTCCCTTTTTGAAGCAATTTACTGGCAGTTTTAGGGACTGTAGCACCTTTCTCACTTAAATTACTTTCTGGGCTGAAGTAAGTCGCTCCAGGCATAGAAGGGGCTATTGCCAGGTCTGTGGAAGCTGTTGCCCAATTTCACATGAGCCCTTCTCTTGGTTTAGGAGAAGCAGGAGCATTTGGAAGCTGCCGAGGTGGAGACGCGTGAACTACTCCAGAAGCTGTTCCCTAAAGTCTCTCTTCCTTCTAACGTGGTAAGAGATGGGGTCGTCCTACCCTACAGCTGGGGAGCCTTGGTCCTGCTGCTCTGGGCAGTCTGGAGTGTTTCCCCACAGCCCTCTCTGCCCCAAGGTTTTTGCAGTGGGATGTGTGTGTCTTCTGCTGGTGATACTTGGCACCTGGCAGCAGCAGTGAGGCAAAGCTGCAGGTGGTTACTTGAGGAAAAGTGTTAAAATGAAAAAAGGTTGTCACAGAATCACACAGAATAACATCATTATCGTGTTGGGGTTTTTCTTTACTGCTCCGCCACCTGGTTCATTTGCCTGTGGTATCTTGTGTCTAGTCCAGATAGTAAATTTTCAGGGGGGGATAAGGTCTGCTGAGGCTTTGCTCGCTGTCTGGCACCATGGGGATCCGTGTCTTCCCTGGCAGCTGTGCAGATAACGGCTGTGCCCCTTTTCCAGGGGGCTGTGCTGCCTCGGTGCCGGTTAACACAGTTCAGGAGGGTGCCTTTTATTCCCAAAGTTCCTTTGAAAACCACTGATTTTCAGTTTTACAGTTGTGGTGGCTTTCGGTTGTTTGGAAGGGAGGTGCACTGGGTTCATATGGTTTAGATTGTGTGAATGACGTGAAGGGAGGCTGGGAAAATGCGCTGTGCGTTGCATTTGTGACGTCTAGAGGTCTTGAATATTCATATTTAAAATTATTTTCAGATACGCTGAAGTTAGTCTCCTGATGAACAAGGAAGTCTTTAAAAGGCTGTTTCGTTGAGGTTGTAATACAGTTTTCCTAGTGAGGTCCGTAGAATGACGTGGCAAGCTTTAGCTGCTCAGGGATTTTTGGGAAAGATGCCCTTAAGTCTTCAAATATTTCTTGTAGAGCCCTGACACTTGCAGGGAGGCTTCTGTCATGCAGCTGTATTTCAGCATTTGCAAGCCCCCGTGAACTGTGTGTGTCTCCTAACCTTGTGCTCCTGGATTCCTTCCCGCTGTCAGCGCAGCTCGGCTGCGTGTGGTGTTAGCTGAACAACTTCTGTCAGGCTGTGGGGTAGCTTTGGGGAATCGGGACTGAAACACTGCTCCGTAAGCCTGCAGCTGGGAGACAAATGTCCTAGAGATAGATTTATTGAGGTTCTTCTCAGCTTTAACCAAGTGCGTTTCCCAGCAGAGCCACAGTGAATGGATATGTGGGTTTGAAAAGATGGCTAAAGAATACTTGAGAGAGGCTTCGGGATCTGAAGATGTCAAGGTAGGCATGAACAGAGGACAGCTTCCTTGTGTGTGGCATGGGATGTTTTCTGGTATAAATCTTGCAAATTGTGCTCTGGATGGTGAAGTTCAAATCACAGGTGAGCAGGTGAGAAGAAAATTGTTTTATGGATATTTGTACCTTGTAAATCACAAATGTATTTACATCTTTGAAAAGCACCTTGTGGAGTTCTGAAAACGTTCATGAAATTGAAAATCCCTGTTCCCTTTTTCATAGAATCATTTTGGTTGGAAGAGATCTTTAAAGATCAAGTCCAACCTAGCACTGCCAGGTCACCACTAAACCACATCCTTCAGCGCCACATCTCCGTGGCTTTGAAATCCTTCCAGGGATGGAGACTCCACCACTGCCCTGGGCAGCCTGGGACAGCCCTTCACAACCCTTGTGGGGAAGAAATTTTTCCTAATATCCAACCTAAACCTCCCCTGGTGCAACTTGAGGCTGTTTCCTCTTGTCCTATCCCTTCTTCCTTGGGAGAAGAGGCTGACCCCACCTGGCTCCAGCCTCCTTTCAGGGAGTTGCTGAGAGTGAGAAGGTGTCCCCTGAGCCTCCTTTTCTCCAGGCTCAACAACTGCAGAAGAAACTTTTTCAAGTAATTGTTTTGTGTTTTGTTTTTTTTTTTTGTTTGGGTGATGCAGAATTAATACAGTAACACAAAGTTTGATTGAATATTGAGAGTTATAGGTGAACATGGCACTTGCTGCTGTCTTGCATGGGTTGGAAAGACAGACCTGCCAATGCGAATGATGGGAGCTTGCTTGTTGAAATAAGATAAATAATAGAACTCAAATCCATCAGCTGAGATGTGACTCTGTGGGTCCCTCTTCTCCTTTCCAGGCTATGGAGCAGAAGTTGAAGGAAGCCGAGGAAATGCACATACTGCTGCAAATGGAGTGTGAGAAATACAAATCCGTTCTGGCGGAGACGGTGAGCAGGATGCCCGGTCCCTGGGCCTTGTGATGTTGCAAGCTGCCTTTCTTCTGTAAACTTTCAAACCCCGCTCTCTTCTTAGGAGGGGATTTTACAAAGGCTACAAAGGAGTGTGGAAGAGGAAGAAAGCAAATGGAAGATAAAAGTGGAAGAATCACAGAAGGAACTTAAACAGGTATTTCTGAAGATCTGCTTTTTGTGGCAGCCAGGCAGCTTCTGCTTGAAGTCACAGAGGGTGTCTGAGCGCTGTGGAGGCAGGTGTAGAACAGGCCAGGCTGCCTGGTTTGATGTGTGTCACCAGTGGATGGAAAAGGTGAAGTCTGCAACTGGTATAATAGGAATGATCCTTCCTTTTAGCAATAGTATTTTTGGTGCTCTGATACTTTGCTTCATGCTAAGAGTGATATTTTTTTTTTTGAGGGATGTATTTCCATTTAAAAAAAAGTGGAGGAATTGCCAGTATCTTTAGGTTTGTGTGGCTGTTCTTGTTGCCACCTTTGGAGACGCAAGAATGAAGGAACAGCACAGGAATAAGGTCTTTGACCATCATGACAAGTCTGTGTCACAGCCCTTTGCAGAGGATGCAGGAGGCAGCCAAATAGCACGTAGTAAGATTAATGCTGGTGGGATTGGGAGCCAAAGATTCAGGAATGTCCATGTGTCCCATTAATGTGCCCAGGAATGTGTATTTTTCTGATCCTGGCAACTTAGACTGTACTTCTGTTAAGCACCTGTTCTTCTCCAAGTCCGTTTGCAAACAGATACAGACTCTGTGCTAAAATTTAAGTATCGTATAATCATAATGATCTTTTTGGAAGCTGTTAAAATACTGCTTAATCCATTCTGGTCAACTAATTACACTTGAAATTGCGGGCAAAGCTTTCCTTTTTAGGAGGGCTCTGTTGCCAGCAAAAGTGGTAAGAAAAAAGCCTTTAATGTTTCTTTCCTAATCTAGAATTAAAGTAGGTCAAAGTGCTTTTTTTTTTTTTTTGAAAGAAATTATTTCTGCTTAGTGAAATTTGAGTGCCAGAGTATGAGTCTGGAGCAAAGAGATAGATGGTTTATAACCATCTTGTTTGAGGGGCTTGTAAAAGGCTTGTCAGATCTTGCACTATAGATGTGCTACCATCTGCTGCCTCTAATAAGGCTAAATAGGCTGGGTTTGGCCACATCTCCTGTGTGGATGGAGACAGTCTTCCTTGTCTAGGAAAGATATTTCCTTTGCCGTGGCTAATGGACAACTGGTTGAGTCCTTAGATTCTGGATCTTTCAGGCATCTAGGCTTTGACTGTGTCACAGAACATTGGGAGAAGTTAGGAAAGGTGTTCTAATGGAGACTCAGTATATTGAATTAAGTGGGCATCTTATTTTATTCAACCACTGTTATTTCATCCTTAATCGTTTTAAATTGTAGAATCATAGAATATTTTGGGTTGGAAGGGACCTTTAAAGGTCATATAGAAGCCAGCTTATGTGCATGTGAAGAATTGGTCTTGGACCAACCCAACTAAATGTTTTATTTCTCTTTCTTGAAAACCGCAGATGCGTTCTTCAGTCGTTTCTTTGGAGCACGAGGTAGAGAGATTAAAGGAAGAAATCAAAGAAGTTGAAACTGTACGTGCAGGTGTTTTGGTTTTTTTTTTTGGTCTTTGAAGCGTTCTGTTACTTAGAGCAGAAGCCTAAATCACGTTTAAGTCTGAACTTCCTGGGACTTACCTCCTGCAAGTAGTGCAGCCTGCGCTGTGGTTTAAACTGGATCCTCTGGCCAGTGTTTTTAAGCAGCAGGGAGTCTGGGTGCTGGAAATTGTCCTGGTTTTTACTTCTGTACTCACCCACTGGGGCTCTTCTCTGGTGAGACTGAGCACTTTACTGCCTGTTGACATCTTGGGCTTGATTCTTTTTGTCATATTTGAAGTGTAACGGTTTTAAATCTGTGCTGTGCAATCACTGGATTTGAAATGCTCTCTAAATGTCATGGAATGTTTGATCGAAATTTATAGCTAATTATAAATCAAGAAAATGATACTGCAAGAAAGCATTGAAAGCATCTGTTTTAACTCTGTTTTTCTGTTTCTAGCTTAAAAAAGAGAGAGAACATTTGGAAAGTGAACTAGAAAAGGCAGAAATAGAACGATCTACTTATGTTTCAGAAGTCAGAGAGGTAAACATAATTGACCAAACTGTTCTTTTTCTTTTGGTTACTAGTTGGCTGGCGAACTAATCTAGTGCTTTAGCCCCTGTGGCTGAGGAGTTTGTATGCTTGTGACCTTAGGGTAGAGCGACACACTAATAACTGAGCAGAAGAAAAGTGGGCATCCTAAGGAGACAAACCCTAAAACTCTAAACTTCATTTCAGCTCAAAGATCTGTTGACTGAATTGCAGAAAAAGCTTGATGATTCATATTCTGAAGCAGTAAGACAGAATGAAGAGTTAAATTTGGTAAGAAGCTTGTTCTCTGCTGGGCACAAACTAGGCTCCCAGCATACTTATGAAGCGGAGACTTATTTCAAATCCTGTCTGTTCTGCTAACCTCTTCGGCTTGATATTTTTGTCCATTGCAATCATTTATGTAGTCTGACTTTTACAATTTGTCTCTTTCTCTGCTCCTAACAATAGCATGTCTGGTTCTTAAGACTTTGGAAAAAGTCTCTAAGACTTTCATTCCTGGAACTTCTTGAGAATCAGTGTGTTACAGCGTCAACATACGCAACAGCACATGTAATGCCCTTGGAGCCACAGAAGTTGTGCTCTCATCGATTTAACTTGAGGGTTATTCTCTGGCTGCTTTTTTTTTTGCAAAGCTTTTGAGGATGCAACTGTGGTATCCATGCTCTATGCAGAGCCTTTTCCATCCTCTTCTGCACACACAGAAATTGGCCAAAACCAACGTTAGATTAATTTAGAGTATTCAGCTGTTTAGTAGCTGGCATCCTGATGTGGCTGAATAGCTGTGCTGGCTTGGTGCATGCACTATGTTACAGCGTGTTTGGCTGGAAAAGCTCTCCAGCCATTAATGCTCCTATACCAGCTTTTCTCAAGAAGGAGCTGGATTAATCGAGGCTACACCTATAGACCCGAAGATGCATGATTTTTCCAGTTTGAGCCCTTTCACTTCTCACTTGTTTCAGTGACGTGTTTTTTAAGGCTGCAGGAGCAGTCAGATCCTTCCTCTGCATGCTTGAACAGTGTTTCCTTGCTTTTGAGCCAGAATCGGGGAAGGTTGTCTTTGTCACCATGTCTTTGTTGGGTTTTGGAGTAGTTGATGGGACAACCTGTCACTACAGGCTGACCTGCTGATCTCACCAGGATACTGCCACTAATGTAACTGGGTTAAAATAGTTGATTTTGGACAAAAAAAAAAACCACCACAACAACAATCTGCTGAAGTTAATAGTATGCTCTTGGCAAGTTTAGTACAGCATTGATTAGCATCCTGCCTCAGCAACTGAAGCCTCTCAGTGTGAAAGTGAGGGAAATGGGAATTGAGTGCGTATCCTAGAGTTAAGCGGTAAACGCCAGCCTCTTGAGCATGAGGCAACAATCTATTATGTCTGTGACAACAAAAGCTTAAAAAGCTGAGCTCCTTGCAAGGGCGGCTTGACTCCCCAGTCTCACGATGCTGTGCACCACGGTAGGAGTGTGAGGAGGTGGTAAACAACGACCTTCATGTCAATGCTGACCAGTGTCTGAGTGTGTTTTGCAGTAGGTAGGACACTGAGGAGTAGAAATGATGGGATTTCACAATGCATTTCTCACTCATTTATAATGTGAGCAAGGACAGAAGCTGAAGCTGCGGAAGAGCTCCATAGTGCTGCTCCAAAATGCAGAAAACCAGCACCCGCCAGTCCAGGTGCTTCAAAGGGACTCACCTTCCGTGTGCGAGACAAATACAACATGTAGGCTTGGAATCAGTGAGGATTCAGGGCTCTGAGTAGCCTATTGTTCACTTCTTTAATCCTCTGCAGGCTCCCCAGAAGACTGACAGCAGCAATAGTGAATATTAGCACAGTGTGCTTCAGAGGCACAAATCCAACAAAGTCGGCACTCGAGCTTCTTGTTAGCACCGCTCTTGGAGGCTCCAGCCTTAAGTGCTGTGGCTGCTTCTGTATGCTCTGTTGAAGACCAGTCAAAATATTCTTTGAAAAATGTTTATATCCTTTGGAAGGCTGTAGTTTAAGGGCAGCCCGTAAAAGGTATTCATCCCTCTTGACTGAAATAGTTTCACTTTTTTTTTTCCCCGATTGAATTTAAACACAATTGACAACTTAATGTACCCCTGTCAGTGATTCATGCCTTGATGTGGTGTTACCAGACTGGTTAAGTCAACATAGTTGTAGTAAGTGGTGCTTTATTAAGATGACAAGTAGAGCTTTTGAGTTTATTCAGCAGTCAAGTGACTGTTTAGCCTGAATTAGGAAGATGACAATCTACATTTTTGCATATTTGCTGTGAATTAAGTTGCAGTCTGGGCTGACTTTGGTGATAAGAGTGCTGGAGAGGCCTGTGTACCATCAGTATTGCTCATATTCCTGCTGGCAGTGTAGTGTAAAAGTTGCAACCACTTGTAATGAAGCTGATGCCAACCATATCTTTTCTTCTGTAGTTTCCATTCTTTACATTTATCTTCACAGATGGAGTCTCTCTTCCTTGACTGTCCTTGTAAACCTCATCGTACATGTTGACTAATCCAGCGTGTGCAATAACTGTTAGTAATTCTTACTCCCTTTGCAGTCAGTGTGCACTGCGTTAATCCGTGGGACAGACAGATGAAATCTGTGTGTGTGTGTGTGAGGGGAGGCTGATTTTCTTTGTTGCTATTTTGCAGCTGAAAACGCAGCTAAACGAAACACTATCAAAACTCAAAGTTGATCAGAATGAGAGGCAGAAGGTAGCTGGTGACTTGCCCAAGGTAAGCAGAGACCCTGAACAGATGCGGATCTAAATGTTACCGAAACCCTCGAGATCTGTAGTTTTGCAGTGCTGGAAAACGAGGTGATTGGAATGGCTTGAGGAGACTGTCTCCTTGGTGGGGAGACCTGTTCCACTCGCTGGTTCCCCAAGTGACTGGGACTGTGGGTGTAAGAGCTTATGCAAGATACCTGCGTGCCTGTTGGAATGATAAAAATGCAACAGCCCTGCTTAATTATCCTTGAAAGAACCTCTTGTTCGCGATTAATTTTATGCCAGTGGGAACAAGTGGTGGTTTGGGGCTGACAAATAATTCTTTACTTAAACCCAGCCTAACAAAAAGCCCATCCCGCAGCCATACACCCACACCATGACCTGAAGCTTTCAAATCCAATCTCAAATGGCAGTGAGTTACAAGTGGTTTACAAGCCATCTGCCCATTTGCATGTGGTTACAAATGGGCCGTAACCCGGGAGACTGCAAATCTTTAAAGTTAGCTCTGGGTGAGCTTGACGAGACAAGCAGGTGGGTTACCTCTGCTCTTCCTCAATGGCTGCTCTTGCAAGATGGATTGGAGTGGGAAATCTTAAAGCGTGAGAGGTCTCAGGGCTGTCTGTCACCCCAGAAACAAACCTCTCGCAGGAGAACTGATAAATGGAGACAAGAATGGCCTGCAGAGTGGAGGCAGAGCTCAGCTAGACTCTATAGCACTTTGTTCCTTCTGCAGTAGATGCATAGTAAGGAAACTGGGCTGTTCTTGCAGGTTTGGAGTGGGGAGGGCTGTTGGTGGAGCAAGTCTTGTCCCAGAACAGGGATAGATGATCACAAAAGCACTGCCAGGAGGTGAGAAGGTAAAAGAGACCTTCTGTGATAAGGTGTTTAAAACATTTTCATAGAATCATAGAATGGCCTAGGTTGGAAGGGACCTTAGAGATCATTTAATCCAACCTCCCTGTCATGGGCAGGGACGCCTCTCAACTAGATCAGGCTACTCAAGGCTCTGTCCAACCTGGCCTTGAACACCTCCAGGGAGGGGGCGGCCACAACATCTCTGGGCAATTTATTCCAAAGTCTTGCCACCCTCGTACTGAAGAATTTCTTCCTAAGATCTAATCTAAATCTATTCTCCTTCAAATGAAACCCATTACCCCTTGTCCTATTTTGCTAAGGATGTTGTCACATGAAGTGAGATGTGCTGATGTCCATGGTGCATCATATGTTCTATCTAAATGCAGGTCTGTCATTTGGCTTTTGAAGTCCTGCCTGCACTGCTACTCTAGCACAAAAAAAACTTTGCTGTGCTATTTTTACCTAATAACATGACACGAGATTATTAAAGCTTCCCTGTAGAACTGCTCTTAAATGCAGGCAGGCTGACACGCAACATGCTGATTGTAAGGAGACATGTCAATCTTGGCAAATGTGTTGTTCCCCTGGGCAAATCTGGAATAAAACAGATTTCCTCCTGAGCAGTGATTTCCTGTGTTGCCAGCACTCTTGGAGAGACGGGGGTTTGCTTCTCAGCCTTTGCTAATTGTTGTGCCTCTGCTGATTTTTTTTGTTGTTGTTTGTTTGTTTTTCCTCCCTTAGGCCCAGGAGTCTTTGGCGTCTCTTGAACGAGAAATTGGAAAAGTTGTTGGGGATGCCAACGTTATTGAAAACAGCGATGTTTGCACAGAGTCGGTGAGTGATTCTTTTGAGCTCATGCTCAGGGGCAAGGCAAATCTCTTGCAAAGTATGAACTATGGGAAGTGAGGGCCAGCAAAGGAACAGGGTGTGTGCTGCTGATGGTCGGTTAACTGCTGGTGGTCAACAACACTTGGGTTGGGTCACAACAACCTCTCACTGGTGGAAGAGTGGCTGGAAACTGCCTGGTGGAAAAGGACCTGGGGGTGTTCATCAACAGCCAGCTGAAGATGAGTCAGCGTGTGCCCAGGTGTCCAAGAAGGCCACCAGCATCCTGGCTTGTGTCAGCACTAGTGTGGCCAGCAGGACTAGGGCAGGGATTGTACCCCTGGATTTGGCGCTGGGGAGGCCACCCCTCGAATCCTGTGTTTGGTTTTGGGCCTCACTCTCCAAGAAGGACTTTGAGGGGCTGGAGTGTGTCCAGAGAAGGGCAATGAAGCTGGGGAAGGGTCTAGAGCACAAGTGTGGTGAGGAGCGGCTGAGGGACCTGGGGGTGTTAAGCTTGAAGCAAACAAGGCTTGGGGAGACCTTCTTGCTCTTGACAACTCCCTGAAAGGAGGTTGTAGCAAGGTAGGGGTTGGTCTCTTCTGCCAAGGAGCAAGTGATAGGACAAGAGGAAATGGCGTCAAGTTGTACAAGGGGAGGTTTAGGTTGGACATGACAAAAAACCTTTTCCTGAAAGAGTTGTTAAGCCCTGGAGGAGGCTGCCCAGGACAGTGGTAGAGTCACCATCCCTGGAGGGATTTTAAAGCTGTGTAGGTGTGTTGCTGAGGGACATGGTTTAAAGGTGACCTGGCAGTTGTGGGTTAGTGGTTGGACTTGATGATCTGAGATGTCTTTTTCAACCAAACCAGTTCTATGATTCTGTGATATCCTCTAATAATGGCATTGCAGTTGGAGGGTTTGAATTTGGGTGGACTCTGTCTAGGGTGGCCTGTTTTCATGATTGCAAGGAATTCACCTGAGCCTGAGGGTTCCACAGATGGTTGCTGAGCTCCTTGTGTAACTGGTACTCCAAATGCTGGCCCTGAAAAGACACCATTTGTACACGTGGTTGAGTTGTGGCTTTAACTGGGCTTCTTCATCTCTGGAAATGAGAACTTTCACACTAGCTTCAAAATAGCCTTAGAACAGCTTTCCAGAAGGCAGTGGGGAAGGAGAAAGCTAAAGCAGATGCCTTCCCAGCACATTTTACACAGCTAAGTGGTGTCAATGGAGCTCATTTCCCATTTTCTTCTGATGGACATAGTGAAAGGAAACACTGTCATTTGAGGGGGAGAGGAGCACTTGCTGATAGGACAAATAATTTATATCGAATCCTTTTAGCTGTTGAAAGTAAGTAGCTTCATCAGCTGCAAGAGGAAGCTGGGAGTCCTCTAAGGAGTACTGTAGAAAAGCTTTGCCTTTGCAGTCATTAGCAGAAATGAGATGGCTTTTCCAGAGTGATCAGTCATGGATGCTGGTCGTCAACCCTTGCCTTGTGGGCTCACAGTGTCTGAGCTGGAGATGCAGCTGGGCCTGCGAGACCACAGATAGCCCAACCCTCTGAGCTGCTTTCTTTGGGGGGATGGTAGGTCTGCAGAGCCCTCTCTTGTTGCCAGCAGGAGGCCAACTGGTGATGGTGACCATCAGATGCTCTGTGTCCCTGTCTTCACCAGGCCAGAGAAGAAAAACCCTCCTCAAAGCACCACCAAACTGCTTGCTTTCTGCAGTGCCTTTATGGGTTATCTAAGTGGCATTTCAGAATAGCAATGCCATCAGCTGTGCCATTGTGGCTGGTGACACTGGTGGGCCCTCTTGAGCCCGGGTGTCCTTAGTTATGCCCCGTGGTGGCTTGAGGCTGCTGGTTTCATTTAATGGCTTTAACCTTGACCTGTGGATCTCCTCTGGCTCATGCATCGCTCCTCTGTAGCTGCGTGGGCACGCTGCAAAACCCCAACCAGGTTTCCTCCAGAATATCCATTGCTTTATTCTGAAGGGGAGTGTGGAAAAACAGTCTTAATAAACCTGTAATTAAGCCTTCATTAGTAAAAAGACGTTAATTGTCTAAGCAGTGCTTTTGACAGGTAGCCATTGGCAGAGGCTGGAATTAGAATAGTTTCTCTCTCTTCTTCTCCAAGCCCTTTTTGCTGCTTTTTTTTTTTTGAGGGGAAAAAAAAGCCATCTCCCCAGAAGCCTAAAAACCCGGCTTAAAATAGCTCTCACATTAAAAAAGAAAGTCTTCCAGCCACTTCCACCTAGCAACAGTGTCTCTTTTTTTAAAGAAGGACCTGAAAACACATGCTCAAAAATGAGCGTATTTGTTCCTACTGGGTGCTGGGACCAGCCCACAAAATTGAGAAATGACGGTTGCGTAAACCCTCAAACTCATTCTGTGTGTTTTCTTTAGACTCCTTTTCTTTCTATTTAAAAACAGACTGTTTGGTTTTTGTTTTTCTCATCAGCTTCCTTGTCACTTCTGGAACTAGATGATGAGTGAAGGGTACCTTTTAGTGTGCTTTAAGGAAGTCATTTATATTCAGCAGCTTCCTTAGGCAGTAAACTTATTTTGAGGCTTATATGTGCTTATAATGTGCTTTTCCCCCCAAATCACAGTATAAAACACTCTGTTGTTAAAAACTGCAGATGCTGTATGTGTAGAGCACGGCAGGCGGGAATCTGTCAGTTCAGCACCTGTCTCAGCTACCGGCTCTGTGATCACAGGGGGTTCCCCACTACCACCATCCTCTTCCTCTCTTCATCACCTATCCCCCAAAACATGCTTTTCCCCCGTCATAGAATAGTTCAGGTTGGAAGGGACCTTAAAGATCATCTAGTTCCAACTAGATGGGCAGGGGCACCTCCCACTAGACCAGACTGCTCAAAGCCCCATCCAACCTGGCCTTGAGCACCTCCACTGTTGGGGCATCTACTACCTCCCTGGGCAACCTGTGCCTGTATCTCACCACCCTCATAATGAAGAACTTCTTCCTAATTTCTAATCTGAATCTATGCTCTTCCAGTTTGAACCCATTACCCCTCATCCTTTCACTACAAGCCCTCATGAAAAGTCCCTCCCCAGCTTTCTTGTAGGGCCCCTTCAGAGAGCGGAAGGCTACAATAAGGTCCCCACGGAGCCTCTTCTTCTCCAGGCTGAGCAACCCCAATTGTCTCAGCCTGGCCTTGTCAGGGAGACATGAAAAGTGTGGGCAGGGGCACAGCAACGACTGCGTAAGGTGGCCTTGTGCTCCTGGGTTAGCAGGAGCTGCAGCAGGACTGTGGTGAACCCAAATCCATTGGGAGCTGCTCAGGCTTTGCCCCAGGAGGGCTGGGGCTGTGTCTGTAACTGAGTAGATGCTTCCTGAGGTTAATGAAGGCACTGAACAGGAGGGAGGGGGAGCAGATACAGGAGAGAAGAACCCTTTGCAAGATGAGTACTGAGAGGTCTCGACAGACCTGATCTTCTACTTTAATAAGGGTAGAACGGGTTACGGCTACCCTCATACAGACTCCCAGTCATTTTCTCCAGTAGAAAAACGTTTCACCAGTTGCACTTGAGCAAGAGCTTTGCGATAGACGGCTTTGTCCTCTCGCCCGAGCCCGGGGCCGTTTCTGGAGTGGTGCAGGTGGTTGGGTTTGATTTACTGCTCGCTCTGCGTTACAGCGAGTCCAGCGGCGCTTCCAGCCAAATGGGAGCTGGGAAGGTGTCCGTCTCTGAACTCGCTCGAATTTCCCCGGAGCTCTAGGGAGAGATTTGCAGCAGCGTTCTGCATCCGTCTCAGCCTGTCGGTAGAACCGCTTTCTGTTGGAGCACTTGTGACAACCCTCTGTGCTCGTGGTGAGAATTGGGCGTTCTGGCGTCGCTGCCGCCGAGGCAGAGCTGCTGATCTGAAATCACGAGGGAAGGCTCTCCTGCCGGTCATCTGCATGTCCGTGTGGTGGCTGAGTGAGGAGTAGTAATGCTTCAGATGTGGAGTTCTTTTGTATGTGGCTCTCGGGGAGCTAATCAATAGAGGTAACAGACCAGGGATTAGATCACTGTTAGCTCAGCCAGGCTGACCAGGGAGGGAGGGTAGGCAAGAGGGGAAGAGTCCGCTCTGAGTTGTGACACTTACAGAATCATAGAATCATTATGGTTGGAAAGGACCTCTAGGATTGTCAAGTCCAACCTTCATCCCAGCATCTCCCTGACCCCTAGTCTGTAGCCTCAAGTGCTACATCCACTCATTTTTTAAACACCTCCAGGGAGGATGACTCCACCACCTCCCCATGCACTTCCCTATTAATGAATCGATGAACTCCTTAAACAACAAGGACACCATCCCACAGATCCTCATCCAGACCAAGCCCTTGGTGGTTCAGCAGCCTTGTTGTGACAGCTGTGAGGGCCAGAAGCCACCCCTCCCACTGCGTGCACTGGTACGGTGCTTAGTAGCCCGCGTTACAAGCCACGTGCGGCTTTCAGCCAGGCCTGTGGGGACCTGGAGTAATATCTTCTGAGGCTGGACCCACTGTGGTTAGGAGCACAATCCTTGGAAGCAGTGAGTACGTGGAGTCCTGGGCAGGGAGGATGGGAGCTGGAGGCCAGCAATGTTCTCACTGGTGTTTGGAGTGTGCAGGTAGTTCTCTGGAAGAGGAAACAGCTCCTTGACTTTGAGCCATGTTCTCTTGAAATGTGGCCGTAACCCTCTGACTCACAAGAATTGTTCCCATCTGCTCAAGGACTTGTAATTTTAAACCAAGGATCTAATTCTAGGCTTTCTTGGTAATGAGATTGTAAATGAGTTTTTAATGATTTTTTTTTTCTTCCCTTCTTCCAGGAATTGACCGATAAAAGACTAAATGTGGCAGTGAATCTTAACCAGGATGTAGGTCATCTCAAGAAGCTGCTCCTGTCAGTAAGCCAAATGCTGTCAAAGGGACGAGAACACTACCAGCTAGTAGGTAAGTGAGGCTGGTGGCCATCTAGTTGAACTGGTGGGTGGCTGTCGGGAAGGACACTGGTCTGTGATGGTGGGACCTTCTTGCAGCCTTTCAGTACTTGAAGAGGCCTGTCAGAAAGATGGGGACAGACTTTTTAGCAGGGCCTGTTGTGACAGGACAAGGGGGGATGGTTTGAAACTGAAAGAGGGAGATTTAGACAGGAGAGGAGGAAGAAATTTTTGATACTGAGGGTGATGAGACCCTGGCCCATGTTGTCCAGAGAGGTGGTCGCTGCCCCATCCCTGGAACCATTGCAGGTGAGGTTGGCCGGGGCTCTGAGCAACCTGCTCTAGTTGCAGATGTCCCTGCTCAGTGCAGGGGTTTGGACTAGATGACCCAGAAGGGTCCTTTCCAACCCAAACCAGTCTGTGATTCTATGATTCTGTCCAGATTTAACAAGTCAGCTATCAAAATCTGAGACTTTCTAAGTGCAGTTCATCAAAAGCTTCCAGTAGGTATTGGAAGAAGGAATTGGTTCCTTCCTCTCTGGATCCCTAGTTCTGGTAGCTGGGACTAGTCTCACATCCCCATGTCCCTCTCTGGGTGCGTAACTTTATTCTTCCATTCCACTACCTGCTACTTCATGCACCAGGTTTCCCAAAGTTCTGTTCTCCCAGTGCATGTGCCCCATTTCCTTTGTCCCAGCTACACAAACAAAATGTCCACACTTCCATGCTTTGATTATTTTGGGATGGAGGATATAAAGTAACCCACGGGGCTTTCGAGTTAACAGCAGTGGGTTGCTGTGGTCATGGGGATATGAGTATCTGAAGCATCAGTCTGGTAGGAACTCTTCATCCAATTATAGACACATGAAGAAGGCTTTTATTTTAATATACAACTAACTTGGAAACCTGAGCTTTTGTGGTTGACTGTGTCATGCTGGTAAACTACTTAAATGAGCCAAAGTTAGCTAACGGTCAGATAAACTCGAGGCACTAGACTTTCTCAGGAAGCTGATGGAGCTTGTCAACCTCTGCTAGATGGGTCTGGAGGTGGGTGGCGAACTGCTCGGTTTGGGAGGCAGCAAAGCCTTGGCACTGAACCAGCTGCCACCACAAATGTCAGAACTTCTCTTTGTCTGCTGAGGATGGAGACTTGGTGGTTTTTTCTTAATTTAAGTTTTTGGGGTTTTTTCTGCTACTTTGTCTGTAATCCTCTGTAATTGGCTGAGAGCCCTTAGCTGGAGAGGAGAAGACCGAGAGGGGATCTGATCAAGAGCTAAAGGCTGGGGGGCAAGAAGATGGGGCCAGACTCTTGTCAGTGGTGCCCAGTGACAGGACAAGGGGCAACGTGCACCAACTGGAACCCAGGAGGTTCCATCTGAACAGGAGGAGAAACTTGTTTGGTGTGAGGGTGTTGGAGCCTGGCCCAGGCTGCCCAGAGAGGTTGTGGAGTCTCCTTCTCTGGAGAGATTCCAGACCCACCTGGACACAATCCTGGGCATCCTGCTCTGTGTGACCCTGCTTTAGCAGGGGGCTTGGACGAGATCATTTCCAGAGGTCCCTTCCAACCCCTGCTGTGCTGTCATTTTTGTGATCCAGTGTGGGCAGCAGAGCTGGTCTTAAGAGCTGGTAACGAGGTGTTGACCCCACAGTAAGGTGTGGTGAGCCCAGTCTCATAGGGTGGGCTTGGTGCATGTGGGAGGAGGGTGCTCCCTGCACCTTGGCCTCTGCTCTGGGACGCTGTCCTTGCTCCACCACCCTGGGCTTCATCGTGGGCTAACACTAAAGACGTGGCTGGTGTGAGCTCCTGGGGTGGGCATTTGCTTGAACTCTGCCCTTCAGAAACTGCTCGGCTGACGTGGTGTTTTGTTTCTCTCTTGCAGAATGAAGTCACGGGGGAATCGTTAATTTGAGGATAGCAGAAGGCATTGTATTATATTTTGCCAAATTAAAGCCTTATTTATGTTTTCACCCTTTCTACTTCGTCAGAAACACTGAACAGAGTTTTGTCTTTTCTAATCCTTGTTAGACTACTGATTTAAAGAAGAAACAACCCAACTCTGTAGGCACCTCCAGAGTTTAGTTTTATAATAAAAACAAACCTGTTTGGATAATTAGACCTTTACATTCCTGGAGAGACAGTAAACACTTGATCTTTTATTTTGCTCAGTAAAACTTGTTCAGAAAACTCCACCGTGGTAAAGTCACCAGTGGGATATAACATTTTAATACTGATGTTGTACACTGTTTTACTTCATTACATTTTTGGGATTAGCTGCCTCTGACTTCAACCTCAAGTCAACACTCCTTTTTTTTTTTTTTTTGGTTGCTAATGTAATCAGTTTTTGTAATGGTGTCAGCAAATAAAGGGATGCTATTATTGAAAGTGTTCTTGCTCTCTTCTTTTAACTGAACAGGGATGACTCAGATAAGGGAGAACTTCAGAACTTCTTTGCTGTGAGGGTGCCAGAGCCTGGCCCAGAGAGGTTGTGGAGTCTCCTTCTCTGGAGAGATTCCAAACCTGCCTGGATGTGATCCTGGGCTCTGGGTGACCCTGCTTTAGTAGGGGCTTGGATGAGATGATCTCCAGAGGTCCCTTCCAACCCCTACCAGTCTGTGATACTTCCACCTCTCCCCTTCCTGAAACAAGCATCAGGCTGCACTCGGTGTACTTGATTTTGGGCAGAGGTGGAGGCACAACCTTGAGAAGAATCAAACTGGGGTGCTTGCACACTTTGGAGCAAGTCTTCCTTTTAAAGAAAAGGCACCAAGGTGTTAAATGCAAGAAAAATCCACAGCAAACCATCATGCGGACTTGTGGTTCTGTGTCATGTGTTGTCTTTCAGGAAAAATCAGGGAGCACAAAGGGAAGAAGCAGTTAAACTTGGATTGTATGGCAAAGCCATCTTCTGTGGGAGCATTGGATAAGCCTGCCCAGCTGCCAGCAGTGCACGGAATATCTCCATTTGCCCTGGACCTGCCTCTCCTGGATGGGTATCTGTGGTGGAAGGAGCTTTGTGGGAGTTTGGATGCGTTGTTACTGGGAACAAATCTTGGGAGGGTCTTTGATGGGACAGGGATTCTTTGGGGGGAGTGTGGAGATCAGGTGCCTCTCCTGCTTTGGGTTTTTAAGGTTTTCTTAGAGGAACCCTTCGGTGCTGCGGGAGATTCTTCAATAAGCAAGGTGAGGTGGTGTTGGTTAGTTCTTGATAACACTTGAGGAGGTGATTATCTAATGGAAAGCAAAAAATCAGGGGCCAGAGTGAATTACTTGTAGAGGTAAAATGATTCAAACTTCTCACCCTGGGCTTCTCACACTCTTGCCTTTGTGGGATTTTTTTTGTTAATATTTCAGTGCTTTGTCTCCCATCCCCCTTGACCAGACAGAAGGTGAAGTGAAGAAGTTTCTGCCTTGCATAAACACAGTGGTTTCCTGGATGATGCAAGTCCTGTTCAGACCTGTGGAATAGCTCAGAAGGAGGAAAGAAAACTGAAAGACTTGATTCTTCACAAAAGCCACCCTTGGGTTTCAGCTGTAGCTGTTGAACCATCATATTCCTTGGAGATGTTAGAGTAAAAACTCAAATGCTGGTGGTCTGTTCTACAGGTGGTTTGAAGTAGAAAGTATTTCTAGTGCCAGAGACACCCCCTGCAAGTCGATCTAAGGAAAACCTGAACCCTGGGGGGTCTCCACACTTGCCCAGGTTATGGTCAGAGGCTGATCCTTTGGCAGATGTGTAGGCAGTTATTTTGGGGGAATAAGTAGCAGCTTAATGGCTCTGTGCAGGTTCGGCTGTTTTGAAACTACTTTACGAGCATAACCCACAAGCTTCAGTGATGGTTGTTTGGGCTGGGGATGTTGTGGTGTTGCTCTGATTGCAGTCGTACCCATCTGGAGAGTCCCCATGGTCACCCCAGCTGCAAAGCTCTTCTTTGAAGCTCTATTGGTAAAATACATGGTCAGGGAGGCAGGTGCTGGCTGTGGTGGTTGTGTGGGAGAGCAGACCCGAGTTTCTGTTACCATACCTGCTTTCTGGAGTGTGGTTGGGTGGAAGCTCAACCTTCCCCTGGATCAGATACTCTCCTCTGGTTCCTCCGTGCATCTGGGTCTTGATGTTTTCTGCTTTTCTCCTTTCCCCCTCTGGATAAGGGTAATGGACAGCAGGGATCTTCACAAGGAGCTGTTTCCCATTCTCCTCGGGCTCACCAGGTGCCAATTCTCCCGGTATATGTGGGTATCCAGCCTGGGGGTGCTCGGAGCCTTCCTGCATGCCTTGCCATGTGCATTGCTGGTTAAGGAGCACACGGAAATGGTCACCAGTGGATTCCCTCCATTGTGAGCCTCCTTCCCTGTGTTCACCTGGGGCAGTTGTTCCACAAGACCCTGGGAAAGCTGGTGGGGAGACACATTGGACATGTATGAAGTGGAGCAGGGTTGATTCACCTGTATCTATCCCCAGCATGGTGCTGTGAAGGCAGAGCAGGTTGAGGAGCTACTGTGTTCATCCTGCTTGCTTCTCCAACAGCTCAGCTGGAGCTTGGCACAGGTAAAGTCCCAATGAGAACTGGGGTGTCCAGGTGAAGTGATGTTCCTTTTTCCTCAAAAAGATGCTTTTTCAAATGCTGATGGTACCTCATTTAAGGAAGAAACGCTCCTGGAAGGGACAGCAGTGCCTGAAGAGCCTCTGAATGCAGCCTTTGGGAGAGTGAAGGTATGATGAATGTGGAGATGGAAACCTGTCTGTCTGTCCAGGCTTTGTTGGGTTGAGCTGCAGAGCAGGGGGTGAAGGTGCTGCTGCTTTGTTTAAAAGGAGAGAGATTTGCAGCTTCATTCCCTCTTGCTTGGCAGAAATCCTCTGAGGAGAGGATGCGAGACCTTTCGTTTTGGAGTTTGAGGGCAGGTTTTTATTTTGCTTTAGGAGATGTACGGAGGTGTTGAAGGCAGCTGTAAAAAGATCTCCTGAAAAGCCCAGCTGAGCAAACCCTGATCTTCTCTCTGAAGGGTGAAGGAAGGTTGGGATAGCTCCCCAGGAGCAGTGGGAAGGGGGGGCGGATGCTGTTTCATCTCTGTCCTCTCCAGCCCTCGATAAAATGCGGCCGCTGGCAGCCGCCTCTCAAACTTGGAAGGCATCAGCTTGCCCGTTTGGTCACTAAGAAATGCTTCTTGCTCTGAGTATCTGCTGAGATAAACTGGAAAGAGAAGGAAAAAAAGAAAGATGTGTGTGTGGGAAGCTGATTCACCATTGCAAAGGTAGAGCTGGTGCTTGGTGCGTTTTCCCAGCCCGCCGTTCTCCGCAGAGCTCCAGCCCTTGGTTCCCAGCCAGGCCGGGAGCCGCAGCCACGGCAGGCTGGGCTCTGCCCGCGCTAGAGGGAGACAATGGCTAATGGATACAGGGATGTTTTTCTTGGAAAAAGCCCAAACAGGGATGTTCAGATGGATGGTTTTTTTTTTTCTCCCGTTCTTTTTTAATTGCAAGGCCGTGGTGGTTTGCGCTAGGAGAAGCGATGCGGTGCTGAGCCCAGGTCACGTCCCCAACTGGCTTCTCTCCCTTTCTCGTCTTTATCAGCCCCTTCAAAATGGCAATGAGAAATGCAGGGGAAGGCTCTGAGCTGTCTGTTTACTCTCGCTGAAGTTGCGCTGCCTCTTCTTCCCCCCCAAAGCGCGAACCTCCCACCGTCTCCCAGCTGTATCCAGCAGCCGCGAGCAGTTGTTCATCACGGAGCTGCTGTTGGGTTTTCTCGGGCAGTGACTCACCCAGCTATTTATTATTGTGATTTAAAAAAAGAAATCTCATGCAACTTTAATTCAACCCCGGATAATTCAAGTGATTTTGCCATAAAACCCCTTTGCAATGATGCAGCTGTGTCTTCTCCCCAGGGCTGCTGGTGCTGTGGGAGGTCTGTGCCACCGTGGTCCCCATGTCCCCCTTGCTCGATGTGTGACCTTGGCCTTTCTCCGCAGTGCTGTTGGCACTCGGCTGTGAATTTCCTTGAATGACTTGCTCGTCACCAAGGCACCGCTCTGCCTTTTATCTTGGGCAGGGGGTTCTACTGGAGGCTCTTTTGCAGGTCTTGGTGCAGATCTTGTGGTCTTGCAGCCCAGAAGCCAATGTTCTCTTGGGCTGCATCCCCAGCAGCGTGGGCAGCAGGGCAGGGAGGGGATCCTGCCCCTCTGCTGCGCTCTGGGAGACCCCCCTGCAGTGCTGGGGCAGCTCTGGAGTCCTCAGCACAGCAGAGACATGGACCTGGTGGAGCGGGGCCAGAGGAGGCCCCAGCAATGATGGGAGGGCTGGAAGCCCTCTGCTGGGAGGCCAGGCTGGGAGAGTTGGGCTTGTTCAGCCTGGAGAAGAGAAGGCTCCAGGGAGACCTTCTGGTGGCCTTTCAGGACTTAAAGAGGGCCTGTCAGAAAGCTGGGGACAGACATTTTATCAGGGCCTGTTGGGACAGGACAAGAGGTGATGGTTTTAAACTAAAAGAGGGAGATTTAGACTAGAGAGAATAATTTTTTGATGCCGAGGCTGGTAAGACCCTGGCCCAGGTTGCCCAGAGAGGTGGTGGCTGCCCCATCCCTGACACCATTGCAGGTGAAGTTGGCCAGGGCTCTGAGCAACCTGCTCTAGTCGGAGATGTCCCTGCTCAGTGTAGGGGGTTGCCCAAGATAACCCTGAAAGGTCCATTCCAACCCAAACCAGGACCCAGCCCTGGGTCCTGTTTGTATCGTTGTGGGGCCAAAAGCCATGAGACAGGTGGAGGCCTAGGGAGGTTTGTACGCTTTACCATTGTGATGCTCTCACAACACCCTCAACCAGGCTTAAAGCACAGAGAATAAATAGCCCTAGACTATTTTGAAGCTTATATTCAGGGCCAGTCGTGTTTCTGCAGTATGTTAATACTGCCTGGGGCCATCCTAGAAGACCTGAGCTCTTCCTTAAGCAAATAGGCTTAAGTCTAATCCAACCCTAGCGAAAACAACCTGAGCCGCATCAGGCATTGGGATATAATTCTTTAAAATCAATAAATATTTCAGGAGTGGAGGGAGCGAGTTTGTATCAGCAACGCCAGTCCTGGCTGGTCATTATTAATTCAATGGATGCGGTTGCAAATTGGCTGAGGAAGCACCAGACCTGCAATCACAAGTGCTGCTTCCCCTCCTGCATTGCTGAGATGTTTTGCTGCATCTTCAGCAAGTTCCGAATGGGACCACCAGCCTTCAACCAGTTGTTAGAGATTGCAAGAAGAAAACCAGCCCGGTTGTTTTGCAAAGGTTTGTCCTTGGTACCTGGTTTTCTAAAGCCAGGTACTGCAGGACTTGGACTCCTGAACAGTAGGTTGTCTACTATGGCATGTTTGTCCTAAGTCTCCTGCTCTTGGGCTCATGTGGTGGAGTGATAGTCTTGGGTTAAGGAGACTGTGTAACCTGCTGCCTGCACGGACAGCAGTGGGACCAGTCCCCGTTCCCAACCCAGCAAGGCATTTCGTTACCATAAGCTTCACATTTCTCCAGCCAAAATAAGGAGAAACTGATACGTCTCTTCTTTCAGAGCTGTTTTCAAACCTGATGAGGAAAGCCAGAAAGAGCATCTTGGTGGTGGTACAGGGGGAGAACGCAGCTCCTCTCTTTAATAAGTGTTGGAGGAGAAAAAAGTCTGAAAATGGGGCTTTTGGGGAATAGGAACTTCTATGTATGTGTATATATATGTTTGTAATATCATAGAATGGTTTGGGTTGGAAGGGACCTTAAAGATCATTTAGTTCCAACTCCTCTGCCATGGGCAGGGACACCTCCCACTAGACCAGGCTGCTCAAAGCCCCATCCAGCCTGGTCTTCAACACATCCAGGGATGGAGCATCCACAGCTTCCCTGGGCAACCTGTGCCAGTGTCTCACCACCCACATAGTGGAGAACCTCTTCCTTACATCCAATCTAAATCTCCCTTCTTTCAGTTTGAACCCATTACCTCTTGTCCTATCACTACAAGTCCTTGTAAAAAGTGCCTCCCCAGCTTTTTTTGTAGGCCTTCTCCAGACAGTGGAAGGCTGCAATAAGGTGTCTCTGGAGCCTTCTCTTCTTCAGGCTGAACAAGCCCAACTCTCTCAGCCTGCCCTCATAGCAGGGGGGTTTCAGGCCTCGCATCATTGCTGTGGCCTCCAGGGAGACCTTGTGGCCTTTCAGGACTTCCAAGGGACCTGTCAGAAAGATGGGGACAGAGTTTTTAGCAGGGCTTGGACAAGGGGTGTTGGCTTTAAACTAAAAGAGGGGAGATCCAGACTAGGTGGAAGGAAGAAATTGTTCACTGTGAGGGTGGTGAGAGCCTGGCTGAGGTTGCCCAGAGAGGTGGTCGCTGCCCCATCCCTGGCACCATTGCAGGTGAGGTTGGCCGGGGCTCTGAGCAACCTGCTCTCGTTGCAGATGTCCCTGCTCAGGGCAGGGTGGGGGCTGGATGAGCTTTAAAGTTACCTTCCAACCTAAACCATTCTGTGATTCTCTGATGTACATCCTATCTACAGATATTTAACCTATGAGGCTAGGAGGGCAACTTCATAATTTGCAGGTAACGTTGCCCAAGGACACCTACATCCAAGCACAATCTTTTTCTTACCTTTTGCTTAAGATCTGTGTTACAGGCTCGTCTTTTATTACTAAATCCACATTTCAGGATCAGCCTTTGCTGTTGTCCCGGCTCTCCTGGCCCCGTGACCAGCAACTGGCTGCTCTAACAGCAACCAGCGCTAACTTGAGGGCTACTCATTGTCACGGGAGCTGCTGTTTATCTTCACAGCTCTGTTTGCTGCTGACAAAAGTCAGCTTGGGAGGGGGGGACCTCTGGTTAATAAGCTGTGTGTGTGCCCCAGCAGAGAGATATTGATGTATTTTTAATAAATATTCTCTTCTAAAAGGCCACATATGTATTCTGTGTTAATCCGCTCATTACAGGATCTCAGGGTGGCTTGCGAGGTCTGCAGGCGTGGGCCTTGCAAAGCCCATTTTCATATTCATCGCTGGTGCGTTAGATCTTGTACTTCCTGAAGGGGAGAGGTGATAAGAGTAATAAAGCCTAGCTGTGCTAATTATTGTCATCCTTGAAGTTTAGAGGATGGAGGTGCACCACCTCAATTAAGAAAGATAGGGAGCAATAACCTGATAATAGAAAACCCTTCCGTTAATCAGTCCTTCTGGAAATAGGAGGTTCCTCCTCCGCTTCCCTCGTCCACCATCACCAAACACCTTCGTTAGGATGGAGTAATAGTGGGACAAAGGGGGAATAAGGGGCAAGCCGTAGTGGTGGGAGTGGGTTGCGTTCAAGAGTGGGGTGATGATGAGGAGCTGCTGGCAAAGGCTTGCCCTTGACAGAAACCCTTCTAGTGATGGGCATCACTCAGTGCCAAGATGGGATGCAGTGGTGAGGACATGGCCCCCCCAACATCCTTCTCTCTAAATGGGAGAGATATAGATTTGATGGGTGGACTCATTAGTGCCTGAGGAATTGCTTGAATGGTTGCATCCAGGGGGTAGTGGTCAATGGCTCAATGTCCTCGTGGAGATCAATGACGAGTGGTGTCCCTCAGGGGTCCGTACAGGGACCGGTGTTATTCAATACCTTCATCAATGACATTGTGGGATTAAGTGCAGCATCAGCAAGTTTGCAGATGACGCCAAGCTGAGTGATGCCGTTGACAAGCCTGAGGGTGGGAATGTCATCCAGAGGAACCCAGGCGAACTCCAGAAGTGGGCACGTGAACATCATGAGGTTCAACAAGGCCAGGTGCAAGGTCCTGAACCTGGGTCAGGGCAATCTCTGGTATCAGCACAGGCTGGGGATTGAAGGAATGGAGAGCAGCCCTGGAGAGAAGGACTTGGGAGTGCTGAGGGGGGAAAAGCTGGACATGAGCCAGCAACGTGCGCTTGTATGTTTTAAACCAAAAAAGGAGAGATTCAGAAGGGAGAAATTTTTGATGCTGAGGGCGATGAGACACCGGCCTAGGTTGCCCAGAGAAGTGGTTGGTGCCCCATCCCTGCAAACCTTCAAGGTGAAGATGGTGGATGGGACTCTGAGCAACCTGCTGTAGTTGAAGATGTCCCTGTCCAGTGCAGGGGGCTGGACTAGATGCCCTTGAAAGGTCCCTTCCCACCCAAACCGTTCTATGAGACGGAGCCACACCAATTTGCTGTCTAAGCTGGAGCAGAGCAAGTACCACTTGTCCATGTAGCAAACCTGTCGTCAGCGGGCTGGAAAGGCCCATTCAGCCTTCCTTCCTGGTGTTTACCTTGCTCTCCCACTCGGGGTGCGTGGACTTTATTTCTGTTAAAATCTGGTTAAAATATTCCGCTACCATTTGCTCACTGGCTGCATAATAAGCCCTCTGTGTACACTGTGAGCAGAGCGACAGGCATCTTATGAAACGGAGACAAGGGCTCAGATTAAAGCAGCGAAGCTCGCACACACCAACAACCACACAGGCTTTGAACTGCTGCATCCTGATTTTATTCAATATTTTCCACTATTTTATTTTTTTCCCTCCTCTCATCATTTTTTCTCCCACAAAAAACCTCTCATGTGGAACCTTGGAGTCTTTCCTTGTTGCTGCTGACTGGGGAGAATGAGGTCTCCTGTAAGTGGGAAGACTTTGGGTTAGCGCTTTGCAGAAGAAAATGTTCTCAAACATGTGGTTTTTCCTTTCCATGGTGGCTCTCGAAGGATCCCATGCGCTGGTCAGTTATAAACAGAGCTTCACAATCGCACAGTTTCCTACCTCTGTCTCCCAGAGCTGCAGCACAGACTCTTAATGAAGAGCATCTTAATTAACTTGCTGAATTACTTACACGTTGCACAGAGCAATGGCAGGGCCAGTGGTGTGGGTCCTGCCAGTTTCAAGTGGGTTCGGATGATTCACATCTCCTCCTACCTGGCTTTAAGTTGCTTGGTTACCAGATGCAGGAGCAGCTTTGGCTTTGCAGGAGCCTTCTACCCGTGTGGTCAGGTCTACTGTTGGTGACTTGGAGCTGCAAGCTGAGATGAGCATTGGTCTGGCTGATCTGCAGCAGCCTGGAAGAGAACTTGGGAGAGGTGTGAGCTGTCCCTTGCTGCTCTCCCAAGGTGGCAGAGACTGGTAGAGCCTTTGGGAGATACATGATGTCCTTCTTACCTTTTCCAATAGTTTTGGTAACAGGGATAGAGATTTTCCTCAGCAACAGCTGACCTGCAGCAGCTGGAGATGCATCATGGCCCCTGTCACTGGAGACTGCGGCAGCACATGCCTTCATGGAGCTTGTTTGGGGGGGCTAGGGCGTGCTCCCACTCATGAGCAGGGTTGTCCTCCCCTCCTCTTAGATTGAGATGCTGCTGTGGGGGAAGCCCTGGGCTAGGAAATCATGTTTATGGGTGGCGGCTGATGTGGTCTGACTCTGGACCCAAGCATGGTGCTGATGGCTACAGGTGATGCTCTGAGGGCTTTTGCTCCATCACCGCTGAATCTGGGGAGCAGCGCCCATTCTTTGTGGCTGCAGGGATGGAGTTTTGGCTGCATCTCTTCTGTTTTTTCCTCCTCTCGCAGGCAAAGAGGGAGCCTGAAGGGGAAGGATTGCCTCCTGTTCTTTCCTGAGGACGCTTTGCACTGGAGGAGGAGGTGGCGATGGAAATGAGTCATCCGTCTAGCAGGTCGCTTCTCTCCCTTCAGCGTTACTCCCACGCGAGAAGGTGGTGGTTCTCCTCCTTCCTCATCAGGGGAAACAATAAAGCTGTCGTAGCCTGTCGTCTCCTGCAGGCTGAAGCCCCGGTTGCTTTCAGAGATGGCTTCAGCGAGAGCAGGTTGGGACCCTTTGGAGGTACTGTGGCCCTCCAGTGCCATAGCACACCTCCGAGCCAGATTTGTGGTTTTGTGCTTCACGTAAGGGGGAAAAAAAGAAAAGGCTTTCCAGGCAAAAGCCTTCCAAGCCCTCTGCCTCATCTCCAACAGCTGCCAGCACAGGACAGAGCCTGGGGCCTGCTGTGGTGATCTCCTAGCTGCTGGTGATCTGCAGCATGGGATGTCCTCAGCCACATGTGGTTTCCATGTGTTTAGTGAACATCCATGAGATTATCCAGTCCCTGCTAACTTTGGTGTCCCGAGGCAAAGGAGATCCACTGATTGAACTCGTGCCCTTCTAGGGATCCATCATTAAATGCTATACAGCCATCGGTCCTGTGTTGCAACCCTAAACGTGAGCAAAGCTCTTAAAGCCCACGAGATTTGTTCTAGAAATTCCAAGCGTGTTTTAGCAGCTCCTGGGAACAGATTTCAAAGTTAGTACCAATGTTTCCCCAGCCCCTGTGAGCAGAAGGCGGGCAAGCGGCTCATGCAGCAGCTGCTGATGCCACAGTTAATTTTAGCCCCAAATTTGGCAGCTCTAAGCAACTGAGCAGACCTTGCCCAAAGGCTTCAGCTTCACCATCCCTCTCCACTCCCATGGCAAGGTTTGGTTTGGGTGAGTGGGTGCTGCTGCTCTTTTCCCTGGTAAGAGCTGGGTTCAGACACGGGTCTGGGTCCCAGGAGTTTGAAGCAGGTTGTCATGAGCAGGCACCAAGAAATCAGATTTAGCATCTTCTCAGGGCTTAGGTGTTCTGCTTCAGTCATTTGTCCCAGGGATTGTAGGTGTTGGGTGAGGCAGCAAAGCCTGGTGGCTTTTTGTAAGCTATTGGAGAGCCCTCCAAAGGTATGTGTGGGGGAAGAGATAAAATGTGATGGGTGACGCTGCTGCTGATCTGGTGAGTCTTGGCTTTGGGAGAAGCTGACCCTGTTCCTTCATGTCTTTGGGACAAGTGGTTGTCACGCAAAGGTTTTGGGGAGAGAAGTCTCTCAGAGGTTGGGGAGAGTGTGGAAGAAGACGGGCTAGAAGAAGAGGCTGGTGGCAATTTCAGGTGGTGCAATAGCCTGGTTCGGACTCAGGGAAGGGAAATAAGGTGGTTCTCTGTCCTCCCATGCATAGGACCAATGAAGAGGAACATTGTCTTTCCTTCAAGTATCAATGAGCTGTGCTTTTTGGTACCACTTTGCCGTTGGTGTCTAGCTGTGACCCATGGCAGAGATGTCATCTGTGTGAGACAGAAGGGGCAGATGGAGGGGCATCATGGTCTCTGCAGAAGAACTGGGGGAGTAAAGTGGCTCGATAGAAACATGGGTCACACACAACTCCAGTAAGCCCAGGTGCCTTCTTGCTCAGGATACTGTAAGAGACGCTGTTGTTTTTTCTTTGATTTTTCTCAGGAACTTCTTTGGTGTAGCTCCAGTTCTATGTGAGGACAATTTCTATCCTCAGTAATGGCCTCCTTCACCCATCTTAGCCCTAAACTTACCCAAGACATAAGCTGATGCCATGGCCCTTGTTTCAGGCAGTGGTATGTAACTCCTCCTGCCATGGATGCTTCTGGGGCCTCCTGGGGCTCTGCTTATGGTGGGTGGTAGCAGGAACCAATGATTCTCCTGTTGTTTTGTGGGGCCAGGGGATGGGGTTAGGTGGGATTGAGGGGAAACAGCAGAAGGTGGATGTAGGTGATCTTGTCCTGCTGCCGTGTGGCATGCATGAGAGGATCAAGGCAAGTGATGTGCCTGTAGAAAGGCTGGAGCAATGTCTAGGGCAGTTGTCTGCTTTGGTGCATCAAGATACGTGGTGCTGGGGACATCCAGTCCTGCTCCTCCTCCTGCACTGTGGAGCTTCCTCCTTCCATCTTCAGGCCTCTTCTTCTGTCCATAACACTGGTGAGGTTTTGTCAGCAGGACCTATTCTTTTTCCACATGTGCAATGGGCTGTGCTGATACAAACACTTTTCTGGAGATTGCTCCAAAAGGGGTCCTTGGTGACAACTGGGTTTCCTGGCCAGGGCTGGCCTTCTGCCCTCCTTGATATCTGCAGGAGCTGACATCTGCTAGTGCCTGGCAGCATCCAGGCTGCTTTTTGGCTCCAGCACAAGGAGGAGGTGACCTTGCCGGTGACATTTTGGGATTAAAAAGCAACTCCCCGCCCATGCGCGCGTGGCTGAGCCCCATGAACACCACGAGAGCACGGACCACGGTGACCCACTTCCCATGTCCATCCATCCATCCATGTGCTCAGAGCTCTTCCTCTGGCCCTGGTACCTCCTGGCCTTTTGGCTCTGTTGTGCTAGGAAAGGTCAGCGCTGATATTAATCTCTAGATTTTTTTTGGGGGGGGGGTTATTTATGAAGTGTAGCTTGAGCTAAAAAGCCTATTGTAGCAAATAGTAGGCTTCTTGTGTGGCATCCTTGAATAGGAGGGTGTTATCCCGTCCCCATGACAACAAGCATTTGAATTAAGAGCCGTCTACTCCGAGCAATTTGCTGTCACATGGTTCAGAGGAAACACTTTGAAACCCTTGTAGTCTTTTCAATAGGCTTGATTGTTAGCGTCTCCCAAACTTAATCATTAGCAGGGCTCTGCAACAGATAATTACTGTGCTTTGCATTTTTTTGCCCCGCACGTGACCGGCGCAGTCCCAGGGACACGGGTCACCGTTAGCTCTTTCTCCTCTTAGAGGAGATGAATGAGAGAAGTGGGTGAAGGGCTTTGGCTGGCATGAAAAAATTGGGCAGTGGCCCCACTCACTAAGGGATGGGTGGATTGTAGGAGGGGAGACTGAGCCTTGCTTGGAGCCAGTGTCTGCTGGAGTGCCCATGTAAGCATAGAATGGTTTGGATTGGAAAGGACCTTAAAGATCATCTAGTTCCAACCCCTCTGCCACAGGCAGGGACTCCTTCTGATAGATCAGGATGACTTTCCTTTATGCATGGGATTTTCTTTCCTTCCTTGAAACAGCCAACCCCTTGCCACATTTCCTTGACCATGCAGCAGTCATAAACGAGGAGATTAAAACAGATCCTAATGCTTTGCTTAGTTGTAGGGCTTGGTGGAAGACAACTGGGTGCTGACTGCACTACTCAGCGCCTGGAAGAGACAATCCTGTGATGGCAATGCTGGCTGCTCCAACATTAACATGAGCAATATCGTTGACATATAACAAGACCAAGGTCTCGGTCCTGCGCTTGGGTCAACAACCCCCTGCAATGCTCCAGGCTGGGGGAAGAGTGGCTGGAAACTGCCCAGTGGAAAAGGACCTGGGGGTGTTCGTCAAAAGCCGCCTGAAGATGAGCCAGCAAGTGCCCAGGTGGCCAAGAAGGCCACCAGCATCCTGGCTTGGATCAGCACTTGTGTGGCCAGCAGGACTGGGGCAGGGATTGTCCCCCTGGACTGGGCCCTGGGAAGGCTGCACCTCGAATCCTGGCTTCAGTTTTGGGCCTCTCACTCCAAGAAGGACATTGAAGGTCTGGAGCATGTCCAGAGAAGGGCAACAGCACAAGCCTGGTGAGAAGCAGCTGAGGGACCTGGGGCTGTTAAGCTTGAAGAAAAGGAGGTTCAGGGGAGACCTTCTTGCTCTTGACAGCTCCCTGAAAGGAGGTTGTAGTGAGGAGGGGATTGGTCTCTTCTCCCAGGTAACAAGTGATAGGATGAGAGGAAATGGTCTCAAGATGTGCCAAGGGAGGTTGGATATTGGGAAGAATTTCTTGCCTGAAAGGGTTGTCAAGCCCTGGAGGAGGCTGCCCAGGGCAGTGGAGTCCCCATCCCTGCAGGGGTTTCAAAGCTATGTAGATGTGGTGCTGAGGGACATGGGTTACTGAATGACTTGTCAGTGCTGGGTTAACTGTTGGACTCAGTGATTTTGAAGGTCTTTTTCTATGATTCTATAAATACCACGCTTGGGGTTTGTTTTCTTTTTTTTTTTTTTTTGCTAATGAGATTTTATTGCCCAGGCGAGGGGACAGTCATTTTGCATCCTATGGAAGGACCACCTGTGGGTTGATCCCAGGAAGACCCAACATGCCTGAGTGCATTGCTATTCCCCCAGCTACCGTGGCCTGGTGAGATCATCGGGGCTTTGCTGGTGCAGCTGACGGGCTCCTGGCAGTGTGGCTGGCAGGTGGGCAGCAGCCGGCTGTGGTGGACGTGTCCCCTTGTCCTGCATTAATACGATTTGTATTGTGCAGGGAGCAGGTGGCAACAACCTCATTTGCAATTTCTGTGCCTGCCACATGTCCCTTCAGAAACAGAGTCTCTTAACAGGGTTTCAAAATAGATGGGGCCTGGCCGGGAGGACTGCTGCCATGAAAAGGAACAGGCTTCAAAGAGCCTCATGCACCTTCAAAATATGCTTGGGTGGGTAAGACATTCCCGTCCCTCCTTGGCCAAGGCAAGTGATGCTCAAGAGCAGCATGGACAGGTCAATGACGCAGCTGGCACCGTTGCTGATGTCCATCAAGTGACACAATTCCATCTCTACTGGTTGGAGGGTATAATGTGAATTATATCGCAGTGATATTAGTGTTTGGAGGATTCACTTCTGCCTTTGGAAAGAAATACCTTGTTCTTCCCCACATGTATGGGGATCAGGGGTAGCGAAGTCAAAGGCCTTTTTGGTTCATTCTGTTGCTTGATTAAGGAATATTTGCATTTTATTTTGCCTTTAGAAGGGAAGCCCTGATGATTTTCGGCTGGGTGGGGGATGTGGGATGGGTGTTGCTGGAGGTGGGCACCCTGCCCTGTTGTGCTTCAGGTCCCTGCCACAAGATTTTCCTGGGTAAACTTCTCCCAGTCCTTCCCTTGGCAGGAAAAAAAGATTTCCTTGCCTTTGGAAAACTTCAGAAAATAAATGGGAAATAAATGCAAGACGGAGACATCCTGCCACCTCCAGAGCAGTGGGAGAGCAAGGCTGGGGCTTCCTCCAGCCAGGTGCTTAGAGTAGGAGAGCTGAATTCAACCTAGGAGATGATGGAAATCAGAGGCATGTTCCCCAGGAGCTGCCTTTTGGTCTTTAATCTGTTAAAGCCCTGCTCCTATGATGGGCTGAGGAGTCTTGCTTCATGTCAAGCCCCTGTGAAGGCTCAGCCCATCACCTGAGAGGATTGAGGGCTGGATGGCAGGTTTGCCAAAGCCACGTGCCCACCTCTGGAAGTTGCAAAACATCTTGGTATATGAAAAGGTGGGGGTGACCGAGGGAAAGAGAGGCTGTGAAGTACTTTAAGAGCAATAAAACATGAGTGGCAAAGTGCTGGCATGGAAGCAAAGATATTAATCCTTTAGTAAGGGCCTGACTGCAGTTGTTTTGTGTGGTCGAGTGAGGAACACCTCATAAACGGGGTTTTACAAGAGCACTTCAAAAGGGAAACGGGCACTGCTGAACACCCAGACAACACAGACAGTGGCTTTTCAGATGCAGTTGCCTAATTTTACAGCTCTTTTGTTCTTTGCTCCTCAAAAGATCTGCTGTTGCTTTTATTTTTGAATGGAAAGTTAGAAAGAAGTAAGGAAAAAAAAAATCCCCCCAAAACAAAAAAACAACCCTAAAGCAAAAAAAGCCCAAACAACCTCCTTGCAACAGGCATTTTAGATGAGAGCAAACCCTCCAAGTCCTCCACCATGAGCGGTGGGTTGATGGGACCACTGCCGGTTCACCATCCATGAAGATGCTGTTTGCTGGACCTGAGAGCTGGCTTACTTATCTAGAGCAGCAGGTTTCTGTTGGGTTGGGAATGTGGGCTACCTCCACCCAGGGCAGAGGAGCTGATGTGAGCCTGAACGCAGGAGCACCAACCAGCTGCACGTTTGGTGTTTGCAGGGATTGGTGTTGCCTTTCTCACTGTGCTGGACCCTCTGTTGGCTTGTGTTTTCTGGTTTTCATGTGCAGAGAAGCATGGAGTTGCCTTAGCTTTGAGCTGTGATGGAGCTTCAATGGAGCACCAAGTCCAGCTGCTGCCACTGAAAGAGAATGATGCTGGAGAAAGCGCTCATGCTCTGTACTTGGTGTGTTCTTGCCTGTCACTTAAGCACGGAAGTTTTAATTCTTTTTTTTTTCTTGGGATTTTTTTTTTTTGTGGGATTTGCAGAGGGAATTTTGGTGGGATTTCCAGTGGGAGAAGTCAGGGTTGCAAAACCTTCCAGCGTTTCACCTGAACTGGGGGCTGGAGATGAGGGTTTGGCTGGAGAGAGGGGTCAGGCCCTTGGCTCTAGGTCCACCTCTATGTGACAACGACCACCTCCGCTGCTTTGGGCTGTCTGGCGTGGAAGACTTGATCACGGAAAATCTCCCTGCAGCTACACACAAATTTCCCAGCCTCTGGCCAGGCTGCTGCAAGCCCCCTTTTCCCCTTTGCCAGTGGGAGGCTTAATTAACTCTGGTTTTCTAGGGTTAATACCCACACGTGTATGTTTTGCAGCCGGGTCTGTCTGTTAGATTAGCTGGAGTTTGGCCCTGGCTGCAAGAAATTCTTTACCGGACTTGCTTGGGTCGTGGTAGCATTTCACTTGGCTGGTGGTCCTGGGCTGGTGGGAGAGATACAAACTGTGTGACTGAAGCATTTCTTGGGGGGAAGGTGAATGCAATGGGGATGGAGTATTTCAGGGTCCTGAAAACCATAAACCACCAATGATGGTGATCCCACCACCTCCTGGACAGTCTGGATTAGTGCTATAGTGAAGGAAGTTCTTGGTTTGCATCCTGGCTGTCCTACCCATCTTCTTTCCAGCCTCTACTAAATACCTCCTTCACCCGTAGTCCTTCATGTCTTTAGATAGTCAACACCTCAGCCTTGCAGTTTTCAGGATGTTTGAAGGTGTCTGTTGGAAGGGAATGGATTTTGGGTTGGCAGCACTACATGCCAGTGAAACAGGAGAAAACTGGTGGGAAGACTCAGGGAGGTGAATAACATTTCTCTAGCTTCCTCTTACAAGGCCCTAACAAGACTTCTCCTTGCCCAGCCTGCTCTCCATACTGCTTATGAGCCTCAACCTGAGCCAGCTGCAAGTTATTAGGGCCACAAAGCTGCTCCTGGAACCCACGGCACAAGCCCCCTTTTCCCCTTCTGCTGTTTTGTAGGGACTTTTTGGGGGAGTTTGAAACAGATACCCTGGGAAGAGCCGTAACCCACTGACCTGGAGGGGATGCAGCTAATGGGCGTGAAGCCCCTGCTGCTGGTGGTTGTGGGAAGGAGTTAACTGGGGTCAGCAGCCTGTTATTCCCCACCCATCCCCCCCAGCTGATAAGGAAAAGGAAGTTGGTATTTGTCTCCCTGCAGCAGCCTTGTTAAATGGGAAAATAACAAATGGAAAAACAACACGTTTCCAAAGGTTTCCCTCTTTCCTGAAGCTCCAAAACAATTGCGTGAGCTGCTGCTTCTCCTGCCACGCAAGAGCAAGCATTGCTCATCTTGTTTTGTAGGAACGTGGCTTTGCCCTGGTGAACGGGAACACCCTGGGATGACTTGGAGACTGGTGCTATGTGCTCTAAAAAACCGTTGGTGGGACAGGTCTAACTGGGGAGCAAACGGTCTGTGCTGGCTGTTGACCTTCATGCTGTGCCCCATGGTTTCCTTGCCCTGTCTCTTCCCGTTCTGCAAACCCCGGTCTTGAGCTAAATGCACTTAGAGCTCCTTTTTTTTGTTGCCTTTTAAAATTTTTTTACCAGATGTACAGTTTAATGAGACTTGTGGGGTTCCCAGCCCAGTGTTGTTCACTCTTGTCTCCATCCCCTGCCTCCGAGGCAGCTCCTCCAGCTGCTTCTTCCTACAGGGCTTCATCAGCGAGGCCAAACTCTGCCATTGCTTGCAAGGCTTCAGATGCCCACGAGTGTTGGTGTGAGCTTGGGTCACTCTGTATTTTACCTACAGTAAATGAAAACTGACAGTAAACTGAGGCCCTTGCAGCTGGAGTAACTCCCTTTGCTCTTGCAGGCATCTCTATGGCCACCAACCAGCAGAGGAGGAGCTCCCCTGGGTACCTGCATGTGAATCTCCATATTTGGCTCATCCCACAGATGAAAGATGAACTATGGATGGGTTCACTGATGCATTTTGCACCTCTATCTCAGGACAAGGTGAGCTGTGTCCTACCAGCACCTCTTTCTTCCAGGGCAGGCATGGCTTTGGTGGCCAACGCTGGGGCAGAAGTCCACCTTGAACGAGGTTGGTCCCACTTAAATGACTGCAGGGAGGGCTCTGGACTCACTGATATAAGATTGCCAAGATTCATGCAAGTTTCGTCTCAAAGGCCTTTAGATCTTGAGTACCTGGAGCACTGTGTCCGGTTTTGGGTGCCACAGATAAGAAGGACATTGAGGTGCTGGAGCGGGTACGGAGAAGGGCAACAAAGCTGATGAGGAGTCTGGAGAATATGTCGTATGAGGAGCACCTGAGAGAACTGGGGTTGTTTAGCTTGGCAAAGAGGAGGCTGAGATGAGACCTCGTTGCTCTCTCCAACTACCTAAAAGGAGGCTGTAGTGAGGCTGGTGCTGGTCTCTTCTCCCAAGTAACTAATGACAGAACAAGAGGTAATGTTCTTAAGTTGCACCAGGGAAGGTTTAGATTGGATATCAGGACGAAGGTCTTTACTGAAAGAGTGGTTAGCCATTGGAATAGGCTGCCCGGGGAGGTGGTGGAGTCACCATCCCTGGAGGCATTCAAAAAATGAGTAGATGTGGCGCTTTGGGACATGGTCTAGTGGTCAGGAAGATGTTGGGTTGAAGGTTGGACTTGATGATTTTAGAGGTCTTTTCCAACCTAAATGATTTTATGATCTGCAGCAGTGCTTGGGAGGTTACCTGGGTGAAGGTCATTGGTGCCAGGTGCCCAAGTGTCTCTAAAGGAAACCCTGGGAGCCTGTCTGGTTTGTACAAAACATGGTCCTGCCCTTATGCACTCTGGTGGGTGGTGGCTTGTGGAGGCTTTCCTCGGACAGCACAAGGCACTGAGGTTTTGTATCTAAGGTCTGCAACCGTGTGGGAATGAGAAATGAGAATTCCCACTGCTGCTGCCACCATGAGGGTTGTTAGCATCCTCCGGCATTTATTTCAGCTGGCCACCACGACAATCTCGTTATTATCTGCACGCGACAGATAAACAAGCATTTCCATGTAGTCAAAGTGAGTATTGATTAAGGCCTGGGAACCACCTGATCAATGCAGTGCTGGTTTTCCCCAGGTTGGACGTGACGGGTTGCTCAGCTGGAGGCTGTCCCCAGTGCTCGGGGACTTTGGCCGTCATTAACAGTCATACGCACTCAGACAACAAGGGCCTATTATATTGCCTTAATCGGGGCCAATCTGGGAATTAATCGGGATATTTGGAAGCACCTTAGCTGCTCCCGCTGATCCAAGGACCCAAGTTTCCTCTCCTAATCTCCCCCAGGTCCCCACGCAGGATAATGTGCGTAAGCTGGTTATGTTGAATTTGCACACACAGGCAAAATGTTCTGCTCAGGCTGAAGGCAACTTCATCAAGGCCCGGTGATAATTTGAGCTTGCTCATTGCCTACCCTTTGAACCCTGCAAAGGCAGATTTTGAGCAACCATTGACTTTGTGTTCGGGGTCGTGGGGATGGCTGCAGCTCCCAGGAGGAATTGGCTTCTCTAGAAATGTCTTCTCCTCTCTGCTTCCCTCCACAATTGCTCTGTTAAGGTGAAAAATTTTTGTGGAAAGCTTTATTTGTGGAAAAAAGTTAACCTTGCTCACAGGTGAGATGACAAACTGCTGGCTGGCTGCAGTGGCATGCAATGAATTAATGATGGGAGAACTCTTTGCTGGGTAGAAAGCTGGCTGGGTGGCCAGGCTCAAAGAGTGGTGGTGAATGGAGTTGAAACCAGGTGGCCAGTCCCAGGTGATGTTCCCCAGGGCTCATTATAGGGGATAGTTCTGTTTAGTATCCTTATCAATTATTTGGGTGAGGGGATTGAGACCACACTACAAGAAGGACATTGAGGGGCTGGAGTGTGTCCAGAGAAGGGCCACGAAGCTGGGGAAGGGTCTAGAGCACCATCATCAAAGGATGAGCATCCACATTGGGCGGGCAAAGAGCAGATCAGGGTTGGGGCAAACTTTGGGGTCAGGAGAGACATTGGTGATTTACCTGGATACGAGGAGCATTGCACAAAGCAATAAACACTGCCTGCTTCGGGAATGGTAGCAAGGACTCGTGGCTTCCAAAAAATATCTATTACACTGTGAACAAACTGGCCTGGTGAGCAACACGATGGTGGCCTTCAGCCTTGCACCCAGCCCTCCAAAACTCCAGCCAAAAGGTTGCCTCCATGAGACATCTGGGCAGTGTCATGGCATGAGCAGAGGCAGAAACACCTCTTTAATTTTCAGATGAAGCTCAGTGGCTTAAGGAAAAGGCTCCTTTTGTTTTCCTCCCAGGCTCTTGTGCACATGTTCTTGGATACACAATGTGTATCAGTAGCCCTTTTGGGCAAATTACTGTGTTTTGCATTAAGAGCAGGCACTCAGCTTGTTTTTAGGGATTTTGGGATGATCCTTAGACCCAATCACACCCCGTTTGGACAAGACATTGGCAAAATGTCCCTGAAGCCATTCCCAGGAGGGGATCGCCTGTGCTCTCCTTGCTTCTGAGCCGGCTCTGGCCAAACAGGAGCCAGGAGCCATGGGGCTCACAGAAAAATTCTAGGCTGTGAGACGAAACTCAGGTTTCTGGCTGAAATTACCACGTGCAGAGATGCTGCACACCGTGAGGTGGGGAGAATAAGGGTCTTGCTTCTCCTCAGCCTATCTGAGCAGTGCCCAAGCCTGTGTACATCAAGCCTATGTCAGTGTCTACACTGAGATCTGTGTCTGGTGCCTGGTGTAGGGGTGGCACTGAAAGCAGCAGGCTTCCTCCAGTTTGGCCCTGGTGTAAGCAGGATTGGCACTTTGGTCCAAATCAGGGAAAAACTAGAGGGATTTTATTAAGGGGTAAGCCAGGATCTCCTTGAGGGCCTGTCCTTGCAGTGGAAGCTGCTTAGACAGCTGTTTTGCACATCTGCAAAGCTTGCCTGAGCTGAGAAGAATCATGGAATCATTCAGAATCATTTAGAACTGTGGAATCCTTTAGATTGGAAAAGACATTTCAGATCATCAAGTCCAGCCATAAAGAAAAGCTAAAGGTTGTCCTCATTTACCCCAGCGTGGCCCTGTGGTAGCACTCATGGCTTCAGTCATTTCAATATCTCCAGCAGCAGAGTGGTGGCAGGAGATGGGATGTCCCACGCCAGCAGGAGCATCAAGGAGGGGGAAGAATCAGGTTTAGGTTGGGTTTGGCCAGGGGTCTTTGTTTCGGGGGTGCCCAGCAGAGACAGGGAGCTGGGAGGAGGTGGAGGGTGATGGCACGGCTGTGCTGGGAGCTCAGCTCCCATCTGGCTGCACCTTATCAAGCCCCGCACAGCCTCGCGTGTCACATTGGGATGTAAATCGCATTAATTGAATTCACTTTGGCTGCGCTTTTGGGAGCAGACAACGACCGAGTCAAAATCTCATTTACATACTGATAAGACACAGTTGAAAAATGATGCCTTCTAATGAATAAAATGTGTGTAACTGGTCCAGCTTGATATTAGCATTAAAGTGTTAATCACTTTGGCATACAAGTTTATAGTGCTGAGTAAATTTGCCTTCAAAGGGTCCTGAAACAGAAATCTATGTTTCTCGACTGCCATAGCAACACAGAGACGTCTTCATTGTATTTCTTGGTCAGAAAGCAGGTGCCAGCTTCTAATTAAAGCCTAATTTGCAATTTGTGTCCTATTCATGGTTTTCATGGGAACTTTGATGGCTGATACAGTGGTAAGCAATAACCAGCAGCAAGACTTGAAAGCACTGATGGAAATTCATCCTCCCCTGGGGCTGCTGGGCTGAGCAAGCACCGAAGAGGAAAGGGGCCTGAGACACGTCGTGACGTGTGTCCCTCATCCAGGAGGCTGCTCTCAGCAAGGGAAGGTGGAAATCACTGCGTTAGAGCTGATGCCAGCCTCGCAGGGGCCGGTGGTTGTCCTGTTCCAGCCTCCTCGGGGCAGCTCTGGCCCTCCCTCTTTGAAGACAGATGGAAAAGGCTTCTTCCAAGCTCCCAATTAAAGGATCCAGATTAACGATGCCTGTGGAGGTCTCTTGTTGCACATGTTCTCCAGCCTGCCCACTGACCTGCAGTGTCTCATGCTTTCCAGTCTTCCCCCTGCCATCTATCCATCTCCTCTTTCTGCTTCTAATTACAGGCTTATGAGCTCTTGACAGCACTAATATGAAACCTAATTAGCAGCAGCAGGTTCAGTGATACATGAACCCATGGTGGAAGGTCGTCCTGCTGGAGCTGGCTGCTCTGGGAGCAGAGTATTTTGAGGTGTGTGGAGCTGGATGGCCAGCACCAATCTCTAAGAGGTGTTCCTGATGTTAAAGTGATGCTGCTCTCCCATGGCTGTGTTTGCTCTGCTGGCTGGGGGTTTGGAAAAGGGCAACAGGAACAAACTGGATTGCTGGAAGTTCCACCTAAATATAAGGAAAAACTTCTTTGCTGTGAGGGTGGCACAGCCCTGGCCCAGGCTGCCCAGAGAGGTTGTGGACTCCTTCTCTGGAGAGATTCCAAACCCGCTTGGATGCACTCCTGGGCAACCTGCTCTGGTTACCCCTGCTTTAGCATCTCCACAGGTTCCTTCCAACCCCTACCATGCTGTTATTTTGTGACCTAAGGGGACCAGGGCTCAGATCCCAGTGAAATTCAGTGCTGCTTCAGATTCCTTTCAATATTACAGCCTCGGGTGCTGGCTGCACCTTCCAAAAAGCTCAGCCCCCAGGGTGGGCAGTGCTGCTGCACAGTGGCAGATCTGCTGAGCCAACAGCTTTTCTGAAGCTATTCCCCAGCTGCAGACATCGAGTTCCTGCAAGCCCTGGGCTTTTTAAGTGTCCAGCCCTACTCCCTGCGTCACTGGAAGTGGGTTGAAAGCCCCTCAGTGCACTTTGCACCGCTCATCAGCTTGTTGCTGGGTTTGTTATTGATAGTAATTGGTGTGGCAGCAGATTCAAGGGTCAGTGGTCACACCAGGGCTTGCGGAAGGAGTTACAAGGGTCTCTGCCTTGACAAGGGGGTGGTCAACATGATTGTGCCTGGCTGAAGTGCTGGGGCCTAAGTTGTGGGACCCAAGTTGGAGCTGACCTGTGAGTGAGTCACAACCTAGCAGAATGTTTTGTTTTTCTTATTGGCTTCATGTTGCAGAGGCAGAACCTGGCCCACCTGTGGCTCTGCCCTCACCCAGGTGGTCATTGTTGAGGTGGTGGGTGGGGCCAGGATTATATCAACCAGGAGCTGAGTAGTCAGAAGGGCTTCCTGTTGGGGCTGGTCCCACCTTGCTGAGCTCTCTTGGTGGTGTCCTTCTATGTGAAGCACCACTGAGGAGCCATCTCTGTCTGTTGTGTCCAGCAGGCGATGCTGGCACCACAGTGGGCAGTGGAGGAGCTGGGCCCACAGGAACCTATGGCAGGACTGTCTGAAAGAAGACTTCTGAGGGGATGTTGCTGAGTTCAGCGTTGGCCTGTGTGATGAGACAACTGATGGCTGCATAAAATGATGATGGCTGAACCAGCAGAGCACTGGCAAAAGGGAGGCTCAGGATGAGTTGCTCGTCTAGGTATGTTGACAGACCATTCTTGGTAAGGATTTTTGCATCTGCTTTAGGACTGTACCACCACATTGCACATTGGGTTGGTGCTGTGGGATGGGTGGGGACAAGGTAATAGGGAAGAAATCACACTGTGTTGTGTCCTTCAGGAGCAAACCACACACACACAATCATGTCCCTCCCAACCAGTACTGGTGTGATCCATCTAGGGGATCTCCTATCCAACCTGCTCCTCAAAATGGGATTTTGCTGGTTCCTGTTGTCTAGCTGAGCTCTGAAAACCCCAGAGAGGGAGATGTCACCCTGAGCCCTTGCTCCAGAGCTGCACCATCCTCTAGCAGAGAAGTTTTTCCATGCCTTTCTGCTGGCTGCTTCTTCTCACATCAGCTCAGATTTTTAGCTGTGATAACTCAGCACAGCTCCACCAAAGCCAATTTTACACCATTCAGGGCTCTGATTCCTGGTACTCAACCTCTCATCCCTCTCCTTCCTGCTGAATTCATTCCCTTCGTAGGCACTGTAGGATATGTGCTTTTTGAAGTCCTATAATCCAACATGGAATGTTCCTGCTTTTATAGCACAAAAAAACCCCAAACCAAAACCCAAAAATCCAGCGTCTTAACCCAGGCTTCACTGTGTGCTGCTCCAGGAGCTGTTGTTTCAAGTGCATCACACCCATGGCTACATGGGGTAGTGGGTGTCGCATCCTTCTGCTGTCATCTCCCCAGTTCCCCTCCCCTTCCCTTCCTGGCTCAGTTACCATGCAAATAGTTAAATCAGGGCTGGACTGTTTATCAGATGCTAATCTCCTTCCCAAGGGATTTGGGTTCCCTGGGCAGGCCTACAACTGCTGACATCCTGGGAGTTCGATCATCTCCTAATAAGCCCATTCTCCTGAGTGCCTTACAGCTTAATTTTACCATGCATGATCTCTCGAGTAGTGTGATACGGTCAAGATGCTGTAGCACCTTGCAGGACACCTGAGCGTAGACCTGACGTCTCCCCTTGGCTTATCTCCTGTAATCCCATGAAGGTCAGGAGTGGCACCACTAGCCTCGATTGCCCCCGAGAGCTGGCGATGGGGTGAGTAGGATGGTTCTAGAGGAGCCTGTTTTGAGTCTGGGGCACCAACAGCAGTTAGAAATTAAAAATTAGAAATGGAGGTGAAGAAGGCAGGTGGGCAGCTTTGGGACACATCCACCTGATGCTGCTTGTGTCCTGTGAGTGAACCCCTAAGTAATGGTATAGTAGAAAAAGAGGATGTATGCATAGCTGTTGATGTGACCCAGGATTTCAGCTGACAGTCTTCTATTTGGTGTTATTTCCTCCCCCACATCCAGCCATGCTGATGTCTTTTCTGGGAGCCCTTTCTAACCTGCAAGCACTTTTCAAGCAGCGTAAAAACCATCCTGGGCTGATGCATGGACGTAAGCAGATGTACACATATCGCACATCCTGAAGCCAGGGTGAAAACCTCAATAAATTGGTGTGGCACACTCAGATGTTCGACCAAATCAACAAAATAAATCCGGAATGTCTGAGATAAATGGAAAAAAAAAAAAGAAAAGAAGAGAAACCCACCTAAAACCTTGCTGACATAACAGGAAAAGAATAGCCGGGGGCTCTGTCCACCTATTTCCATCAGTGAGTGGAAAACACTCTGCTCCAGGAATCCGTCTCTTTCCTGCTTGCTGGGGGATGTAGATGCAAGTGCTCCCCGCAGGGAATATCCTGTTTACCTAAACCCCCACTTCCCACCGGCGAGCCACATGTTCCAACAAGCACCGCTGCTACTTGAGTGACATCTCCTAGGGAGCTGAAATCGTTGTCTTGATAAAGAATTACTACAAAACTTTTTGGTAAGGTACTGGCAGGATAAAAGGTCTAGGAAATCGCTGCAGTCCCTGGAGCTGGAGGACCCGCTCTCAGCGAGCTGGGTGGTGGCATCCCATGGCTGTGATGGCTTCTCCAAAGCTGGCACCTCCTCTCCATCCCACTCAGTGCCCGCTCCAGGTGATGTCCTGGGAGCTGTCTCATGTTTTCCTAATGGATAATTCCCCGGGGCTCTATGCGAACCCTCACAGGACCCTGTTCCCTTCGGAATCACTTTCAAACATCTGGCTTTAAGCCTCCTTGGCTTTTTGGGGCATTATGTGCCTAAGTCATTTAGGCCATTAAGAAAGCTCTTCCCAAAGGGCTTAGTGCTGCTTCCCATCACTGGGGATGGGCTGGGGAGCACGCGAACCAGGGACGTCAGCTTGCAGTGAAGAGAGGGGAGTTATGTGGCTCTTGGGGCTCCTGCCAGCTGGACTTAGGGCTTGTCCTAGCCCAAACATCCCTAACTACATGATAAATATTATCAGTGTTATTAAAATATTTTACCGGAGCCAGAAACATTTGAAAAACCTGTTGCAACACTAAGCTAAGTGTTTTAGGAACAGGCGCTCTCTGTTCTTAGCACAACTCGGGTGATTTTTTTTAATTTATTTTATTCCTTAAAGCAATTTGCCACAGACTGGGGATGTGCTGCTGCACAGTGGACCTGGGCCAACCTGGCCAGAGGTCGGTGATGGCAGCGGTGGGGTCTATATGGGTCTTTCCAAAGCTCTATGTGGTTCATATTTCAGACTGGGGCACTTTGCAGGTCTGAACATAGCTGGGAAGGAAAGGAGAGATGTTGGGTTTTGGGCATGGAGGGGTATGGCCATGTGTGAAGGGAGAACGTGGCATCACGGGGTGACAATATTTTTAGCAGGGGCTGTTGCAACAGGACAAGGGGTGATGGTTTTAGAATAAAAGAGGGGAGATTCAGACTAGATAGGAGGATTTTTTTTTTTTACAATGAGGGTGGTGAGAGCCTGGCCCAGGTTGCCCAGAGAGGTGGTTGATGCCCCATCCCTGGAAACCTTCCAGCTGAGGCTGGCCCAGGCTCTGAGCAACATGGTCTAGTTGAAGATGTCCCTGCTCAGTGCAGGGAGGTTGGCCTAGATGACCTTGAAAGGTCCCTTCCAGCCTAAACCAGACCAGTGTATGAGTCTCTGCTTCTAAGGCACAACATCCAAGATACAGCCTTTCCCACAGAGCCAACGGCCAATCCAGCCATGAATCACAGCTTCAGCTCATTCTCCCAAAACCTCAGAGTAGAGAACATGGTGCTTAAACACCCTTTATGCACAAACTGGAAGCCCATAATTTCATGGAGCAGTTACTTTTCCAAGAGTTTTGGTGCCTCAACCAGTATCTGACATCTTGAGATCTGCAGCTAGAATGCATTCATTACGGGCTCATGCCATCAATCAACAATTAGATCCAACTCAGGTGGGTTCAAGCCTCTCCTTTTCTACTGCCAAAGCAGAGGCTGGTGGCAATGATGTCTGTGGAGACAACAGAGTTTAACCCACCTAATTAAAAGCTTGACCTGGAAGAAGACCTCTGAAGGGAGAGTGGCAGCTCTCGAGGGTTTTGCTCCTCAGTGCTTCATGCTGGGATGTGGAGCGTGATTTGCAAGCACAGAGCGGCTGGCACAGCACAGCCTGGACCACTCTCCATAGGTGGGCACTCACTAGTCAAAATCTTTCGTATCTCAGTTTAGTGGCTATGTCCTTGCATGCAAGGAGATGCCGTCCACAAAGGAGCTGGTCTGCCGGCATGACAAAAGTAACTGTATTGCTCAAGAGCAAATATTTGCGAAATAGAGTGAAACGGACTCAGCAATGGAGCCCTGACTCACTCTGTTCCTCTTTAGAGAGTCACAGAACTGTTTAGATTGGAAAAGACCTTTAATATCATCAAGTCCAACTGTTAACACTGCCAAGTCCACCACTAAACCATGTCCCTCAGTGTCACATCTACACGGCTCTTAAATACCCCCAGGGATGGTGACAACAGGCTCAGAAGGAATAATTGCCGTGTGAGGCTGAGTGTGTGGTTGAAAAGTAGATATCTTGGTTTTTGCTTCAGGGAGAATATTAGGGAGTGGATGTGTGTACACCCTATCAGTTCCTGTGGGAATTTTTTGTTGCCTGTTTTCCCTGCTATGTGGCTATAGAAATAAAAGAGATTATCTCCTTTCTGTCTGCACAAGCAATAGTGGGGTGTTACCCGCTGCCTGTGAAAGGTTGTCTTAGTCCTGTTGTGGAGCAAGGACCCTTAAAGACCAGTTGTCACAGGCAGCATCTTTTAAATACAGGTGAGTGGCCATCTCTGATAGCTTTATCTGTGTCAGATCAAGGATGGTGTTTCACCCAGCATCTGCAAAACCAGCTCCAGGCACTGTAGCCATGACCCAGCTGCATATTTTCATTCCCTGTGGCTAGAGATCGCTCCTGTTTGCTGCATTTACTCTGTCATACCAGTGTGTCCGCTACATGGCCAAAGGAGCCTCCTCTCAAGGGGTCAGTGCCAGCTCGGTCCACCCCTGCGACTCCTGGTGATGCTCAGCAAACTTAGCAGGATCCTGAGTAAAAAGTGCTTTTAGAAGTGCATTAATGCCAGATGCTCATCCAGATGTCTCTTTGATAGGCAAATTTGGCCCATAAATCCCTGCTTAACTCCTCTCCAACCTCTCTGCAGTTCCCCTTGCTGCAGAAGACAGAAGCAGCTCAACCAGGAGAGAGGACAACATCTGCAGCCTCTCCAGTGTAGCTGCAACCCGGGACCAGTGGCTCTAGTCCCAGTGAGGAAAGCCATGTAGAGCTAAGGAAAAGTTACATCTAATATGAGCTCAGCTGCTTTTTTAATTAAAGGGGAGGCCGTGTCCTCAGCTACTTACTGGAGAGTTTCAGGTGGTGGTTGACTAGAAATGCAGATTTCCAGCTTTTGTGCTTATGAGAAAGAGAGAAGAGGTGAAACTTTAAGTGTAATGGAGCAAATGGACCTTCCTTTGAGTTTCAACTTCTGCTTGCAAAGGGACCTTTGAATAAGTTGGATGGAGAAGATCAAATACTTCCTGACTGGAAGAGATCTATGGGTGGATGGGGAGGGCTCAGCCCGTGGCTTGCTGGTCCCATTAGCCATGCCAGCATGGGTGGCACATAGCTCATGCTCTCCATGCTGATTCCCATACCCCACCTCAGTCTGGGGGGCAGAACATTGAAGAAATATGTCCTTTGCAGGTGGGTCTTCATTTCTTTCTGGAGTAAGAAAAAAAAAAAAGGGCGATAGTAGTAATGAGAAGAACTCATGGTGAAGGCAGACCTCTGAGCATGTCTGAGTGGCAAAATCTCCTGGCTTATGTGCTGACAGAGGGATGTGTGCTGGAGGAGCCAAATAGACCTAGCATGCAAATATTTACTCTGCCCTGAGCAGATTAATGAACACTGTCAGCCTTTGTCTTCTTTTATTTAATCCTTCTGTCTGGCTTGGTTCAGGTTTGCTAATTTGGGATGTCTTTTAAAATTTAGAACTGTTTCCTCTCTGTCTGTCCAGCTGGAAACATGGTTTCAAAAGCTAGAGGATGGCGTTGTCCCTATCTCATGCTATGGTCTCCTGCTTGAAAGGTCCCACATCTCTCCTTGGCTGCCTCAGGGTGCAAACCTCCATTGTGGCAGAAAGGTCTCCTGAAATGTCTGTGATATGCTGGTGAGCTGTGGTGGAGTCCTGGATGGAGGAGTATGGGGCTCAGTGCTGGGGTGGGAGCCTAGGGGCTACAGCTGTGGACCTTCTGCAGGTTTGCACCTCTGGAGGCTTTGACTCAACTCTCTGTGACTTCCACTTCTCTGCAGCTTCCTAATCCAGCTCCACTCAAGGTGGTATTTATTATTTTCTTCCCTTCCTTCATTAGTGTCTCACCTATTTTAAGAGATGTAGGGTCAGATATGTCACGTGCAACGATGTGCTTCTTCCACCAGTGCTAAACAGTGGTCAGGGCTGATCTCCTGCCTTGGTGGAGGGCAAAGAGTGATGGGGAACATCTTTGTCATATCCAGACTTTGCTGTCTCAGATGGTGACGCAAATCAAAGTCTTCTTTTAATGAGAACTGCTAAATTTGGAAGCCCAGATTTAAACTTACTTAGTTTAAGGTTAGGTAATAGAGCCTAATAAAATCACCTGGAGAGCACAAAGCATGGTCATACAGGTAGAGAAACACCAGGGATGGACAGATTTAAGCAGAAATTAGTAGAGGTGGAAGGCTGAGTACAAATGTCTGGACTTTGTCAAACCTCACTGGCCAAGGATGTGCTGATTTCTCCCCTAGATCTGTGGAGAAGCAAGTATCAGTTTGGTTTTGGTTTCAGTCTGAGGTACTTGGTGTGTTTGCAGAGGGATGGCCAAGGGAGCAATGTGGGGAAAAGGAAGTCACTGGCCCTCTATAAAAGCCAAGTATGGACAGTTGGACTTTTGGTCTTGTTTTTATCTAGCAAGGAGGCCACATGATGTACCGAGCTGTCCCTAACATCCAGGTGGGTTTGATATGGAGTTTATTACTCAGATCAATCTCTGCTTTAGTCTGAACTCCAGCTTTTAGGAACTGGTTTCAGATGCAGCTTATTCTGAAATTTGGGCGAGTGTTTCTGGTCTTGGCTTATTTCCAGTTCTAATGCTGGTTTTAGTTGGAGAAGAACTAAGGGTCTGACCATGACTGAAGTCTGGTGGAGCTTTGAATTCATTTGATACCAAATTGGCCTGTGGATGGACAGTCTTCCAGCAGGTCCAAGCCCAATGCTACTTTCCTTTACCCCTCTGTAAAGCTAAAATTGAGCCATGGGAAGAACAGACCTGCAGGCATAGAGCTTTCTCTAGGGGCAGGATTTCACAAGCTGTAAATAGACAGTACATCCAAACTCCTCCTGGGGGAGTGAGTGACATTACAGCCACACTTAATCGACTCCAACTGTGGCCGCAATTACTTTACACAGGTTTTCAGGCGCTCGTATTGTCATCTCGGTGTCTTATTCAAAACTGACAAACCAAATTCCTTCTTTCCAAGACACGAGGGGGGCTTAAACTGAAGGGGTAGTTGACTCCACTGGAGAAAGACACTTTTACGGCACATTTTTGTTGCTATAAAACCAGTCTAAAATAATGAGGCTCATGAAAGGATATGACCTAAACTATAAAATGCACTTATTAAAGTTGCATGATAAATCAGAGAAGGACCTGCTTGCCTCTTCCTAAGGAACTGCATGCAGCTGGACGAGAAATGGAGGCCAGGCAGATTGATTTCTGGTGTGTGGCTCTCTCCCAGCTGGGGGTGAAGAATTAGCACAGGTCAAATTGCTCACAAACCTCTGTCAAGGAATATATATGTCTAGCATAAACGTCAGGCTAGAGAAAAGAAAACCTGAGCTCTGTGGTCCTGCTGCACCCCAGCACAGGTGATTTCACTAGCTGATGCCCCTCTTTGCTCTTGGGTCTCAATGCCGCATTTTTGCCCCTTCTTTTCCCCTCCCTAACAAACCAAGCGATAGGTCTCCAGCAAGATGTCCTGCTGTCATGTTAGGTGCCCCAGCCCCAAATTGTCAAGGTCTACTGCTTAATTTCCACCTGTGTCTCCAACACTGATGTTAGTACATTCAGTTCTGCATCAAGGGGTACCCAGAAATGCATGGACTAGATTTGGAGAGGTTTAGGTAAGTAAAGTAGGACGATCTGCTCAAGGTGAGGCAGGGCAGCCTGTTAAGGTTGAATTTGATTTTCACTGGTCTCCTGCTAACGTTACGCTCAGCAGACAGGGACGGTGGGCTGGAGGGGACTGGGTGTTGGCGGGGTTAGCAGCCTTCTCACTGAGTGATTAGCTGCACCAGTAAAAGGAGGGGGGAAAAAAGACCTTTTTTTTTTTTTTTTTTGAATTATTATTGCTAAAAATATGTTCTCATTCTTCAAATGCTTGGGAATCTTTTTTAACCCACTCAAATGATTTATTCTTCTGCCAAAGGTCTGACTGGAGGGGAGGCTCCCAGATTAACTTTCACCAAGAGTGAGCTGTAAGAGGGAGCAAAGCAAGAACTGCTGTTAAGGAGCTGTGGGATGCTGTAGTGCCTGTAGCGTGACGGCTAAGAGCCGTGCAGCTAAAAGTGCCTGTAGCGTGAAGGCTAAGAGCCATGCAGCTAATGTGATTTGCTCGCAAAGCTGTTGGACATGGGTGGATTGGGCAAGTTTTTCTCGAATCCCAGTTCCCCGAACACCAAACCAGCACCGAAATGAGCTCACGTCCCTGCAAGGGCTGACGCTGAGCCCTCCTGTCCACGCAGGGCTTATGTCAGGGCCAGTTAAGGGGCAGGAGCTGCATCTCCTCCCTTCAACTCCTCCTGGCACTAAGACGCCTTGGTTCTTAGCTGCCAGGTAATTTTCTTTTGGGTAATGCAATAGCGCATGGAAGAGCCTATTATTTGCCAGTAGCAAGAGCCTCAGCAAGCACTAATTGGACAAATGAGGCTCCAGGGATTTACAAACTAAGCAGATGAATGTGCAAGTGGGGGAAAAAGGCAAACAAGGCTCTGAGCCACCCTGAAGGGCACCTGGGATGGTGCTTTGCTCCTGAAAGCGAAGGGGCATGTGCTGTCTTTGCTCAGCTGCGGTGGCATTAGGGACCATGCTGTCCAGAGAGGTCCTTCCTCCCTCATAAACCATCTCCCACCACTACTTTTTCAGGAGCGTCTCTGAGGAGCAGATTTGTTTTACTCCAGGGATGCACAGACCGCACTGTGCGGCAGGTATTTGGAAATATTTCCCAGGCTTTTGGCGTCCTCCCCAGCTCATGTTCCCCACAGGGACAGGCCGCCATCCATTCTCCGTGTTGGGTACTGCGCCAGGGGGAAGACTTTCTAGATCTTCACCTGTTTCCAGCATAAAGGCTTCCTTCTGAAAAAGAAGAAGAGAAGGAAGGAAAGAGGAGGAAAAAAAAGGTCATTATGGGAGAAAATTAGGATTAGTTGGTTTTTAAATTATTTCTTCCCTTGACTATTCCCTTTGAAAGCATATCCTGAGCTGCACCGTGCTCCAGCAGATTTTTGGAAGCTGTTTCTTGCAGCTATGGGACATCAGCCCAGCAGTGCTTGTCCTGGCTTCTAGTGAGCCCAGCCACAGCTCACCAGCAAGCCAGCTCCTGACCAGTGAAGGCAAGGACAAATTCCCAACACGTGCTGCTGTTGCAGCCTGGGGAGACTGCAGGCCAGTGATGATGTGCAGGCAGCTCGGTGTGAGACCAGGGTGGGGATTGTTTTATGTCTCAGAGGAGGCTGACAGCAGCATCTCAAAAGCTGATGCCTGTCCTGACCATGAATGGGCATGGGCTTGGGCTCACCAGCAAGATGAGGGGTTGCAATAGTGCAGGAGAGTAAAGCTGCAGTTCTTTGCTAAGCTATGGGATCAATGCAGGTCTTGGGGCTTAGAGAGGAAGAGGAGGAGAGTAGGAAGATGAGGAGGAGGTGGCAGCGATGTCCCCTCCCTTCTTTTGTATCCCCATGCGTAGCTAATTCTTTGGGGGTACAGCTTCATCTCTTTGGTTCCAGAGATCATTTGATGCTTCCTCCCAACTTGGTCTGCTCAGGAAAACAGATTAGATGGTGATTTCCAATGTGCATGACATGAGGCGGTGGAACAGCTTAAAAACATTGTGTTTTGACTGCTTCCAGACATAACTCATTACCAGTTCACTCTTCCTTCCTTTACCACAGCCCTTTCCAGCAACCCCACCATCAAAACACAGCATATCCTCAAACCGCAAAGTCTCTGGGCATGAGGTCTGGTGTTCTCCACGGCTGAGTCTCTTCTATGACCCGAGTACCAAGCTACTACTGTAAAATGAATAATAAGGCGTTGTGTTCAATCAGTGTCTACAGCTGGATACTCCCGGTCCTGCAGCACTTGGACGTAACACTGTGAATACCCTCGGGAGCATGGCCGAGAAATGACTGATGGTGCCAAATAAGTTATTGCAAGCCCTTCTCATAGGAAAAAGTGGTCCTGGCTGGAGTTTGGGTGATAGATCACTCCGTTTTTCTGTAGTGCATTAGCACTTGATCTCAGAGGTCGAGCCAGAGAATAACCTTCTCCCTCTAACAGACATGCAGAGCTACCGCTGTGCATTAATTTGGATTGGGGCTGAACTTGGAGCACCAGTGCTGAGATCGGAATAATGGAGAGTGGTAAATCTGCAGTAAATTGCTTGGATATTTATAGGCTGTCGTATGTGAAACATTTATTTTAAAAAAGCTAGAATAAATCATAGTTCGTAGGGTGGCTTGGCTTTCTGCCAATGGCCAGGGTCAAGAAGTCCACAGCCTAGGCTGGTAAAAGCAGGAAATATGGCATGGCTTTAACCACCCGGAGAGTTTACCAGGGTGGGAGAGGTGGCTGTCATCTGTGTTTTCATGGCTTTAAAAACGAACGGGTTGGTTTCACTGCAGGAACAAGCAACAAGGAGATGAACTGCTGAGGCTGGAGTTACGCTGGGTGGTGAATGGAGGACCTCAATACTCTCCGCCTTCTTGTAGTTAAAGAGCAGAACTTAGCCAGGTGAGACACCACTTCTAAAATCTGAGAAAAACAGCAGTGAAGGGGCTCTTTTTGCACTGTTTGAGCCTTTGTTTGAATCCAGTTGATGTTTTATGCTTCCCTCTGCAGCCCTGATGGCCAGAAATCTGTTAGAAAAGATGTCTTCTTCACACAGCCCCAAATGATGCAGGGCCCACAAAGAAACCACGCGTGCTGGTGTGGCTCTAGGGGGCACAGAGAAATGTCTCTTCAGTTTCAGCAGCACCTCCTTGTTTTTGTGGTACAGGACAACCATGAGTGCTGGGGACCAGAGAAAAGCGTCCAAACATGGGAGACCTACTATCACTGATACCTTCTGCACTGGGGTTTTCATTTGAGATAGGACCTATCAGCTAACCTAAAGTGCAAACTTCTTGCTAAAGGTAAGATGGCTACATATGGTGTAAAGAAATGATGTGATCATCCTTTTCCCTTAGTTTGCCTTCAAAATTACCCAGTTTTGTAAAGAAAAGCCATATGGCTCTACAAGCCATAAACCTCAGGAACTGTCTGGCTTCATTTTTGCATGACTGAAGGAGCTCTTCATTACGTCTTCCAAAATAATGGGAGAAGTCAAAATGAGAACAGCATAATGAAAATGGCTGGTGTAAACATAGCTGTGTCTTCCTACAGGTCTCTATAGTTAGCTGCTCTCATTAATCATCGCTGTATCCAAGGGCTTATGAATTCCCACAATTATTTTCTCTGTGTATTTTTCTTGGGGGGAGGACAATGACTAATTGGTCCTGGGCTTCGTTACCACTTCTGGGTACCACAGGAGTTAACACCGTGCCTCCAGCCAGGCTGCGTGCAGGCACAGGCTTGTAAACGGTGAGTCCATACAAGTAGCTGTTGTGATGAGAAGGGAGAGGACCTTCACCTCCGGGGCTGGGGATGTGCCTGAATCAGGAATCTGGGAGACTTTCACCTTTTGGGGGCTGGGAATGTGCTGGAGTTGATCTTAAGAGAGAGATGTCATGGATCCCCCTTTAGCTTTCAGAAACAGCCTTTCCATCCAAGACATCTGTGGATGCCCCAGACCTGAAGCGTGGCTGTTTACTTGACCTATTTTGCTATTTATGACCTGTTTTGCTATTTTCCTCACCCTAGCCACATGCCACTCTGATCACACTGGGTGTGAGACACGTCATGAGCTACTGCCCAGAGCTAGGGCTGTACCACGCTGCCACCACCACCGTCACCCGCTGTACTTCCCTCTCCCCTTCTCCTGTTATAATTAAGAGGCTGATTTTAGTGTGCCCATTGTAGTAGCATGCAGCACCTCTACAGCCTGCTCATGTTGGTAAACAAGGCTGCTACAAGTAGTTTTTCCCAATGGGCTTTTCCTTGAGAAAAACGCTCTGAGTGCCTCTCCCTGCCCAAATGCAATCTGTGCAGCCTGTGCAGTGCATTTCAGGTATCCCCAGCTATGCTGTAGCATGCGAGTCACCAGGCTGATTAATAATAATAGTGGCAATTATAACAGCAACACCAACAATACTAAATATTATGCATATTAAAATTATCATTGCCATTATTACAGTAAGAAATATTAGGACCATCTTTTTAGCAGAGCCTGTTGCAACAGGACAAGAGGTGAAGGTTTTACACTGATAGATTTAGACTAGATATAAGGAAGAAATTCTTTACAATAAAGGCGGTGAAACACTGGCCCAGGTTTCATAGAGAAGTGATTGATGCCCCATCCCTGGAACCATTGCAGGTGAGGCTGGCCGGGGCTCTGAGCAACCTGCTCTAGTTGCAGATGTCCCTGCTCAGAGCAGGGGGGTTGGACTAGATGGCCTTGAAAGGTCCCTTCCAACCTAAACCATCCCATGATTCCATGATTCTATTCTATTTAATTATTATTTAATACTTTAAAAAACAAAAATTCTTATTCGGTCTTACTCTTATTCTTGGCTTACTCTTATTCTTGGTCTTATTCTTACTCTAGCACTACTCCTGACCTCAGGATAAGCTGCAGGCAATTCAAGCCTGACCACAGAGTAGAACCAGGCTGCCCCAGCAGTGAGCAGATGCTGGGGCTGGGGGAGGGCACATCAGGCTGCACCTTCATCTCTGAAACCCAGGATGATGCCGTGTCCCAGTGCAAATGGTTAATGACACCTGACTTCACAGTAGCTGAACCGCTCGGGGCAGGTGCTCCCCAGCCTCCCTCTTTGGTCCCGAGGGATGCCTGGTCTTCAATGAAGCCCAAGGTTTGGCTTCTCAGGGTGGTTGGGGCTCCCAGAAGGCAGCTTGGTGAGCCCAGCTGCCCTCTGGAGCCCCCGATTCATCACGGGCAAGGTGCAGGGGATGCAGCTGAGGCTGGATGAGATGTTATGGGATCTGATAGGCATTGAATATGGCCTGTGGTGGGCAATTCAGATGACGAATTGGCGCACGTTGAAGGGAGTCTGCTCTCAACCCCAGTAAGCCAGGACTTTGCCCAGTAACCATTTGACAGCTTGGTTTGACCGATTGAGCCTGTATTTAGACAAATCCACATGTATAAATGGCCAGCAGGAAGGCAACACCCCCCATGTTCATACTGCAGCCTTGGTCCAGCCCACATTTCATTTTTTAAGGTGATGCAAAAGCATTTCTATAGAGGTTCTCCAATCTTTGCTTCCACCCCCAGCCTGGGTATTTTTTGATCTGACCTTCCAGGTTGCGGTGAATTTGTACAGTAGGTTTCTGTTGTGTTTGGGCTCACACAAAGAGCAAGGACTCTACCATTTTCACTTTGGGAATCCTGCCGGGACATGACAGGGTGTTACAAAAGACGCTATTTAATTAAAACACCAACAACTGGAATTTCTGGAAAAACATCAGAGGTTCTCATAAATTATCCCAGTCTCACATTTCACACTCTCAATCCTCTACCTTTTGTTTAATCCATATGATTTTGGACTGCATTTCAGGGGAATACTTTTGGGCAAACCACGTTCCTAGCTAGAACTGGCTTACTTACAAATTACCCTTTAATCAAGAGATTCGATATTAATTAATAATTCATAGGCTGCTCTTAGGATAAAATTGCATAATAATGTCTTTGATGCAGCCCAAAGTGTCCATTGTAGGTGGCATAAAATGTTAATTAGCAGGAAAATGCAGTTAGGAGAAAACTCTTTTAATTATGTAATAGGCCTCATTACAATGGGTAATCAACAGTGCTTCCAAATTAGCCCACTGACAGCATTTATCTATACATAGCAAATAAACTTTTGTTTGCAGAAAATACATTTGAATAGTCAGCTTCGTAATTGCTTTCAGGCAGTTTTTAAGTCATTGCAGCCCCAACCAATATTTTAAGAAAGAACAGCACTTCTCAGCTGAATGGGCCATACGTAAAAGCACAGAGAATAATGGGGGAAATTGTTCACAAATATTTGTTCAGAAATGCAAGCAAATTTCAGTTTGACCTTTTAGAGGACCCTCATCTGAATACTGGAGCATTTTGCTGATGGTGGTGCCCGGAGAAAAATGTAAAGCATCGGTGCATGAATATCCCTTGAATTTCACATTGTGCGTTAGGTCGTCCGACTCACACTGGCTGCTTTGTTGATGAGCTGCATAAATCACCCAGTCGGGCAACTGCAAAGCCGGTCGTGTGGCCAATATGGCCGATAAGACCCAAGAGTGTGCACAAAGACCTGCTTGGAAGCTACTTATAAATCCAGCTTTCCTCGTGAAGGAAAACGGGAAGGAGCTCAATGAGCAGATGCCTCATTTGTAATCTCTGTCCCCAGATGACTTGTCTAAGCCAGAGTCTAGTGAAGCAAAGGGTTTTGTGCCAGGATGGCTGAAATGAGTGAATTCACGCAAAGTCAATGCCACATCTCGATTTGCACCTCGAAGCGTTTTCCTGTTTCTACCTTGATTTTGTGAGTTATCTGGGTTTCTTCAGGGGAGTCTGAAATCCTTATTTCCCTTCAAACTCAGCCGAGTCTAGGACTTTCCTAGGTTCCATATACACTTGTGGTCCAGCTGGGCCCAGCTCAGACCTTTTGGGCAGGGATGATGGATTTATCATGTCACATCCTCTGTCCCAGCAAGCAAACCTTCATCTCTCACTACAAATAATTAGCAGTGGTCATAATACCCCGCAGCCAGTTGCTAAGCAGTACTAATGGCTGCTGATCTTCCTCAAAGGGGTGGCGTGGATCCTTGGGATACAACGACCTTTACTTGTTCTCTGTGGTCCTGCTTGTAATTCTCCTTTTAATATTGTACAATACCCATAGCCCAAGTTTATCCATACTGTCGAACAGACGGATACTCCATGATTAGATTTGCTCTTGCAGACACCGAGCTATATTGGCCGAATGTAATTTATAGTCGCTAAAATCTGCGGACACAGATTTCTGCCTCCTTCAGTGTCTGGTCATTTCTATTCATTTCATCTCTGGAATCTAATGTAATAAAATTATAAAAGGTGCTAACTCCTCAGCATTTAATCAGCTTAGTATGAGAGAATTACATCAGCAGCCCTTAGGTGTACTTTATCCTGCAAAGGAAATCTCACATTAGGAGACAATCTCATTATTTTGACTACTAAGGATTGCATGAATTTCTCAAGAGCCACCAAGAATGCAGAAAACTTGAGGTAGTCTTCATCTTTATTTCTAGCAGATAAAGAGCAGGAGGGTTTTGCTTTGCCAAGGCCACCTGGAGGTGTAGCCTGGACTCAGAGCCAGCATCCTGGATCTGTTAGTAAGATATCCCAATGATTTAGAATTGAATCATATAATCATAGAATGCACTGGGTTGGAAGGGACCTTCCAAGGTCATCTAGTCCAATCCCCTTGCAGTCAGCAGGGATGTCTCTTACTAAATCAGGTTGCTCAGAGACCCATCAAGCTTGGCCTTGAACATCTCCACGAATGGGCCCTCCACCACCTCTCTGGGCAACCTGTTCCAGTGTCCCATCACCCTCGTAGTAAAGAACTAGACAAGATAGTATTTAGGGGTAGGTAGAAACTTGGTAGAACCATCCTGACTCCTGTTCAAGAGGATTTAGCAGTGACTTCAGTAGCTACTAACTTAGACATCCTTTTTCCCTTGCTGAAGAGATGTTGGTGCCTTCTCTCTCCTCTGTTGCTTGATCTCCTGGGAAAACCTCCTCCTGGGTTATATCCCACCCACACCCATGGGTTTCTCACCCTGAAAGGATCAAGCTATTTCTGGAAAGCTGCCTATGCCCTGCACAGGTCTGTGGATCTTTCCTTCCCTGAGCCCAGCTCTGGCTGTGGACTGCTTAATTTAGTGCATTGGCTTGTAGGACCTTAGTGGGGAGATTTTTGCTTCCAATGGGGCTGGAGAAATCAGAAGTTTTACTTTATTGGCTTTTTTCATATCCATTTTATTTACTTCAAACTGCAAAATTTCAGCAATTGGGGCGCTAAAGTGGACAGAGAGATGGTGCTGTCATCTCCATGTGAGGGAAGAGATGCTCCAAAGGGTGATGAGTCATGCCCACCTGCCTAGAGTTGCACAGAAATTCTGCAGTGAAGCAGAAGGCTTAATCCAGGTCTTCTCTTGGTTACATTACTGCAAAGCCACCGTGCCCCACATCTGCTCCCCAGCCCTGCCCATGGGTGGCTGAAGTTGGGTGAAAACAGGATTTCCGAGACTATTTTTGGTGCATCCAGATGTAGCCTTGGCTGAGAGGAAAGGAGGAGGCAGAAAGGGAGAGAAAGAAGCTGTTGAATGTAACACCAGGATTATGGGAGTTTCACTCTCTGGGTGTGTTGAGGCCAGGGTTGTTCAGACCTGTCCTTCTCCTCCACCTCATGGATCCTTGCTGCCCCAGTCCTGTGGGATGGTGTTTCTGCCTCTCTGGGCACCAGTGTTATTTAAAAACAAACCGGCTTACTTGTTTTCCAGCCCAAGCTGGCTCAGCCAAGCTCAGCCTCTCTAACCACAGCCTGGGCATTTATTTTTGTCCTCCAGACTTTCTGAGGCATTTCTTAGGGTTGTTTGTCTGGTTCTTGCTGGGAGTGATGGAACATGATAAAAATAGAGAGGAGTCCCAGGCTTGGGTTCATTCTTCTGAAAAATTCACAGTCAAAGCTAACACAAGGCTTGGGAGACCCAGGCAGGGTCTCATTGCCAGAGCAGGATACCTGATACGTCTTGAAGCCATCCATGGGGCATGGGTGATGGAATACAGCTCGTTAGGGTGGCTTCCAGCTTGCCCTTGGGCCTGACTTCAAAATATGGATTTGTTAAAATATTTAAGAAGCTGTGTCTCCAGGTTCAGTGCAAGCATCAGGGCCTAAACTTGGTTGAAATAGAAAGAGTGGAGCCATCTCCACCATCACGTTGACTCCAGAACCTGGGGCTTTATTAAAGTATTAACCATGATGAGACTTGAGCCTCAGTTTGAGGGTAGGCAACACTAAGTCCCATTCCCCCAGCACCTTTATTTATATCAGTGGTAAGGGAAAGCATTGGACTGTCAGAGCCCAGGTTTTGTTTCACAGGCTGGTGCACCACACTGGAGCATCTCCACGTCATGCCTGGAGCCAGGTGGAGCGCATCTGCCTTGTCACGTTATCCTCTCCTCTGGGAGAGAGATGAGCAGTCGCTCATGCTGTTTTGTCCCTGTTAATTTGAGAATGTGTTGTTTTGCCTTGCCGAGGTAAGCAAAATGCCCTTTGCACGCGATGGGGAGGTCTGTGATGGTTCCTGATGGAGTTCATCTCCATTGCCAATGACCCCCCTGAGAAAGGACTGCTAAAGCACAGCTGAGCTCTGCCTTTCTCGCAGCAACACCATAGGCAACCAATTTAGCTTGTTACTGGTTTGTTCAGCTGGTCTGGAGCTGGACCACAGGGTGCTTCAAAGATTAAAATGGTTACCCTGAATGCCCAGGGGAAGTAAGCACTGAGAGGGGAGGACAGGACACGACTGAAGCCATGAGCTGCAACATCCCCAGCTCCCTAGGGTTTCCAAATTGGCAGCGGCTCCGGCTTGGGTCTGTGCCGCAGCTGCAATTCAGCCCAAAGCTGGCAAGAGGTTTGCCTGAGGGCAGGTCATTGCCCGCCTGCCTGGGCAGGGTGGTTGCTCATCAGGATGATGGGAACCATCACAGGGTGCTGCCACGGTGGCTCAGTTCATCATGGATGGGAAATCAGGAGCCTGCGATATCCTGACTGTGCAAACAGCTGCAGGCTCTTCCTCCTCGGGAATTACTCCATTTAGGACTACATGGTGTAAATGTCTCACATTTCCACCAGGAAATATCTTCTGGGTGGATGTTGAGCATTTCTAAACATTCAGCTATATTTTTTAGTATTTTTGGAGTTTTGCATTAGTAGTGAGAACCCACAATAGCACTATAGCACTGTGGTTTTCCTGAGGTAGGGCCAGAAATCCTGGATGTGTGTGAGTATGCTTGGGCTATGTAGCATCTAGAGAAGACTGATGCTGTGGCCAGCCCAGACTTTTGAGGAGCACTGGGTAGGACAGCTGTGGAGATAGCTCCTGTGCACCGTTCACCCATGTCGTTTGAGATACATCACACCCCTTCCAAGCTGGCTACACAGTGCACATACTTAGTGGATATCCAGGGACCAAAATGATCTTGTCCAACACTGGCTACCTTGGTGGACATGATGTGGGCAGTGGTGGTGAGCAGGTCAAGCACTGGAGCAGGTTGAGCATTTCATCTGGGAATCCCTTCAGCCTATTACTTAGAAAAAAATGCACTGGGGTACCTAAGGCCACTTTGACATGGATGTGAAGGGGAAGAAGATTTCTCTTCCTGCTTGATAGGAGGCAGCCATGATGCAACTGGTTGTGCTACTCAGTAGCTTTGAAAGAAGCCCTTCAGAGGCAGATTTGGGGCCCATCTTTGGGGTCTGAACTCCCTAGGACCTCGTTGTTGCTTCAGGGCTGATCATAATGCACCTCCTCTTGGTCCTGTACAGCTTATCTTTGCAGAGCCATAATTCAAACCAGTATCATTATGATCTTCTGGCTGTTGCCTCCAGCACGTTTCCTCCTGGAAGTTACAACACCGCCCCAGTGCCATTATTTTTGAATGTCCTTTAAGCAGAACTGTTCACACCTCTTGATTCAGTTCAGTGAGAGTCTCTCAGCATTCCCGTCGCTTATCTAAACATATTTCAAGGTTTATTTTGTGGTCATAAAGATTTGCTGTTGGCATTCAAAATACAGCTCTTTGCTGGATCTTAGCCTAGTTACAAATGTGTGGTATTGGGTTAGGCTGGAACAAAAAAGGCTTTGGGATTTTATGGGAAATGCTCCTCTAAACTGGAACGCTTTAAGCTGATCTCCCAGACTTACCAGTTCAGACAAAACAAACCAAGCCTGCAGAACTCCTCCTGGCTAACATCTCCCATGGGCTGGAGAGGCTGTGCAGCACCAGCCTGGGGCATTCAAGTAGCCTCTAATGAAGACGCTTGAGGCATTGGTTGGAAGTTGACCTCTGGTCATCTTGACAAAAAGGGAAATGCCAAATACAAGGGCCCATGCTGGCCCTGAACCCATGCCATCTGCTGCACCTCATGTGCAAGGGATTCCTTCTGGATTTTGGTTTAAACTCTTGCATCACCACTCCCAGGAGCTGGTGGATGGAGAGCTGAGATGTTCTTGCAAAGGGACTGAGTGGTCCCAGGGCCAGAGAGGCTGCAGATTGCCCCAGGCTAAGCTGTCCCCATCCCACCTCCTTGCTGGCCACAGGAAGTCACCCCAGTCTGGGCTAGAAAGCCCTCAGCCTTTTCACAGAAAGGGAGTTGATGACAGGAAAAGAGGAAAAGTTGGGAGTGGGTTTGATGGAGAAGCAGGATCCCTGACATGGATGTGGCTCATGGATGTAGCTGATGAGGGGTGGAAATGGTCTGCTCAGGGAGTTGTGTGGAGTGACTGGGAAGTAGGAGATGTTCTGGGAACAACAACCACTACAAATGCAAATGCAGAAGTGTGGTGGGTGCAGGACAGCCTTGGTGAGTGCAGGGCTCCCTGACATGAGGGTTGTGGGGCTGCACACCTTTGAGGGGGGATGTCACACATCTGGAACCACAAAGGTGAGGAGAGGATCAAACCAAGGTGGTCTCAGCACCATGCTTCTAGCAGGGCCCCTTTTCTTGGAAATCAGGGTTTCTTCTCCTCATCCACTTGGATTATGTTTATTCCTGCCTTCCTCTTCGCTGCTGCTGTTGTGCAGGGAAGACACCAGTGACGTGCAATAGCCGAAAATGTGGCTCTGAAGGAAACCTTTACATAGGAGTCTCCTTCACTGCTGCTTCCTTGTGTGTTTTGTTGGGATGACATGGAGGTAGGGTGCTCTTGGGGTCTGCATTTGTCTCCTGATGGTCTGCAATAAATAACTGTTATTAAGGATATATTCACTTGGAAAATACACAGTCTAATGGGGGAGTCAACTCCACAGGTTATGCCAGCAAAAGGGCTGGTGCCTATTGAATGTCCACCTTCACCCCTGTGCTGAAGGTATATGTGGCATGGATGAAGACTAGTATCCCATAATGTGACCATAAGTTTGCCACCATCTGCTCTGCACATGGACTGCTGCACCTATCACAGGCCCTCATTTTGAAAACCCAGGATTGCAAGTGGTTACAGCATAGGGCTGGGACACTGGAGATGGTGGGTTTTGGCTTCCTGGGTGGTTGTGAGTAAACTGCCTCATCTCCTGATGCTGGAGACCACAGATGATGTTCAGACTGTGACCTGGCCAGGCTGGATAGGCTGGTGGATAGGCAATGTGTTGTCATTTCCAGGTGGACGTACTGCCAGCAGAAAGCCATTCCCCTGTGCACCATGCACATTACGAAGAGTGTAGGCCAATGCACATCGCTGACCTTGGAGAAATATTCCCCGTCTGCTTTATAGCGCCTTCATTTTTGGGCTCAAATTTGATTGATGTTTTTCTCAACCTGGACTTAGAATCATAGAATCATAGAATGTTTTAGGTTGGAAGGGATCTTTAAAGGCCATCTTGGCCAACCACCCCCCTGCAGTGAGTAGGGGCATCTTCAACTAGCAGGTTTTTCAGAGCTCCAGCCAGCCTCACATGGAATGCTTCCAGAGATGACGCATTGACCACTTCTCTGGGCAACCTGGGCCAGGGTCTCACCAGCCTCAGTATCAAAAATGTCTTCCTTCTGTCTAGCCTGAATCTCGCCTCTTTTAGATTAAAACCATCACCTCTTATCCTGTCACAACAGGCCCTGCTAAAAAGTCTGTCCCCGTTTCTCTTTTAAGCTCCCTTTAAGTCCTGAACGGCCACCAGAAGGTCTCCCTGGAGCCTTCTCTTCTCCAGGCTGAACAAGCCCAGCTCTCCCAGCCTGGCCTCCCAGCAGAGGGCTTCCAGCCCTCCCATCATTGCTGGGGCCTCCTGTGGCCCCGCTCCACCAGGTCCATGTCTCTGCTGTGCTGAGGACTCCAGAGCTGCCCCAGCACTGCAGGGGGGTCTCACAGAGTGCAGCAGAGGGGCAGGATCCCCTCCCTCGACTTGAGTTGCTCTAAGAAGTGAGCAATACTGATTTGCCTGTTTTGTGGCAGTAAAACAAGAAAGGCAAGGAAAAGTTTGCAAAGCGGGCTGAACACTTTACAGTGCCTCCAGGGTGGGTGGAAGAAGCTCTAGGTGTGGTGTGGTGGTTGTTCTTATCCTGCAAATGTTTCTTTGAATGGGCTGCAAAAGATGAACTTCCAGTTACATGGGAGGCAGTGGGCACAAGAGATCTGCTAAAGCTCTGCACAGATTTACATCTCTGGGAAAACCAGAAGGGCTGGAAAACACAGCATCAAGATGAAGGGACTGGACAAAACGAGATAAAAGCCTCCGGAAAGGGTGTTCTCAGAGCAACAAAGGACATTGGACATGGCAAAGCGATCTCCTCCCTCTTTTATCAAGGCACACAAAAAGCTAGATATGTGCTCCGGCAGCTTGGCAGGCAGGATATTGTGAATTCCAGCCTGAGTCCCAGGGAATGCAGACTGCTCTTGGCAGGCACAGGCTGTCTTTGCTGCAGGTAGGCAGCAGACGCACCCTTTGCCAAGCTGTAGATCAAGTTATCTGCTGTTTTTCAAGGCAGTATCTAGGTGAACTGTAGCCATTGCTCACACAATTTTTGAATGGTAGCAACGCAAGAAACCTGCCATGCTGGGTCAGGGCCCTGCCTTACAGCTCCAGCTCTTAGTTCTTACAAATTGATCCCTGCTTGCAAAGACTCTCTTATCAGCTCAAAGATTGCCCCAAAGCACTGAGGACTTTGCAGTCCAGTAAGGATTCCTGGAGTATGACTGGCATAAGGTCTGGTTTGAGTGAATGGAAAGTGCCTCTGGACTCCAACAGATTTGGATTAAGCCCACCCCAGTGCTCATGCCCATGCAATAAATACCCTTTTATCCCTCAATCATTCCCAAAGGAATCAGTGGTGAAGTGTACGTAGATGGTAATTCTCTACCAATCAGATCTAAGACAGGTCTCTCTCACCAAGGATGTTTTCCATCAGGATGTTTCTTTTCCATAGGTGAAATCGTTGGCTTTGAGTCTGCTGATAGACGAGTCTAATGTCCACCCTGCTGAATATTTAGTACATGATTGATTTTTCAATCTCTCGCTTTTCTTGCCACCCTGAGCTCTTTGACTCAGCTGGAATGTGGGTGGCACTTGTGAATGTGTATCTGCACTCTGTATTAGGTTCCAGCTTTGTGCACCCCTAAAAACAAGGTCTAGCATGTCTAAGTATCTTGGTTGCAGAGATTATGCTAGTAATGCTGAAGGTAATCCAAGTTGTTAGCTCCTGTTTATCACATCAGCTCTGGGACCTTTTCTGGAGCATCTTGGCTGCTCAGGAAGGATAGAATCATAGAATCAGAGACTCATAGAATCATAGAATTATGGAATCACAGAACAGTTTGGGTTGGAAGGCACTTTTAAAGGCCATCCAGTCCAACCCCCCACACTGAGAAGGGACATCTGCTGCTAGAGCGGGTTGCTCAGAGCCCCGGCCAACCTCACCTGGAATGTTCCCAGGGATGAGGCATCAACCACCTCTCTGGGCAGCCTGGGCCAGAGTTTCACCACCCTCACAGAGAATAATTCCTTCCTTATATCTAGTCTAAATCTTTCAGTTTAAAACCATCACCCCTTGTCCTGTCACAACAGGCCCTCATAAAAAGTCTGTCCCCATTTTTCTTTTAAGCTCCCTTTAAGCACTGAAAGGCTGCAATAAGGTCTCCCCGGAGCCTTCTCTTCTCCAGGCTGAACAAGCCCAACTCTCCCAGCCTGGCCTCCCAGCAGAGGGCTTCCAGCCCTCGCATCATTGCCGGGGCCTCCTCTGGCCCCACTCCACCAGATCCATGTGTCTCCTGTGCTGAGATCATTGCTTCCTGACAGCGCAGCAGAAGGAGAAACGGGGATTGGGCAGAGCAATGGGAAGGGATCTGCCATCCACAACCTGCTTCACTGTATTAATATTTGCAAGTTTCTGCCCACCCACGTGGGGCTGCCCAGTTGCTGTCTCTAATGCCCTCAGGAAGGACATGAGCTTTGCCCTAGTCTTGGAGCAACAAGCCCAGGGAGAGGGCAGGAGGAAAGAGGAGATGCACCGTACTTGAGGTCTGTGCATCCCGCAAAGACCATGATTCACAGTTGCCCTTGTTACCTGGAAGTCTGTAAGACACTCAGGTGATTAATTTTAGATTTGCTCACATAAGCTGTTTTCTCATCCGGGCTGTGAAAAGCAAAGTGGTGAGAACACCTTTCGGGAACGCATTAATGATCAGGGACGTATCGCTCTGCTTTTATAGCCTGACTTTTAACCGGTGCAATGACAAGAGTTTCAACCTGCTGCTGCATGGAGAAAATGTCCAGTAAAGGAATGTTTTATTTCAAGGCAACATCATGATGCCTTACCAAGTGCAGCAAGAGCTCATTGGGCCATGTGGAAGAGGGCTCTGCTATAAAGTGACTGAGGCCACTTATTTTTGCAGACTCAGTTTTCCCTCTGGGAAATGGAGGTTATAGTCCTTCTCTCCTCCTTGCCTGCAGCAAGGTCTTCAGTGTAGGGACCAGCCTCTCCTAGCACGGCTGGACACCAGTTTCTGGGCCTCTTAGATACTTCTGTGGTGCAAAAAACTGCAATAAACAGCTCAGATATCTGGTTTAGCAGGTAGTGCAGATGTGCTGCAGATGTTTTTGCAGTAGATGTAGTAAAGGATTTCACATAGCTCCACCAGCAGAGGTATGTATGGGAGGGAGGGGAGGAGTTTGGGTGGACAGCTCTGGGGCTTCTGCCTTGGAAAACAGAGAGGATGAGGGACCAAAGTCTCCCAATCTTCAGCAATGCATAGATGGTTTCTTTTCCAGCTAGCTGGCTGCTAGGGTAGTTTGGAGATCACTGTTGGGCTCTCCTTGGATAAATCCTTGTTCTTAAATCTGCCCTAGAGCTGAAGGAAACGGTGCTTGTTCTTCCCAGGTTTTCACCCACTGAGCTGAGTCTGTCCGATTCAGGCATCCTTCACATTCAGCTCTGAACAGGTTATTTAAATTCCAGTGGTAAATCAATGGTCAATCAGAAGCAGTGTGGTAGGATGCTTAACCCATACCCCGATCAATACACATCATTTTTTTTTTCATCAAGATGGAGAGAAAATCTTCTACTCTTCAGCTGGACATAGCATGACTTGTGGCTGACCCATCGCTGCAGGGCAGCAGCTCTATGAGGGTCTCCTGCATCCCTGCAGCTGCTCTCTGGTCTGGTGTGCTTCACCTTGATCAGCTGTTGATTGATGTCTGCCTGTCCATCAGCTCTCCCCCTGCCCATTGTCATCACCATCACTTCCCATTTCGGCTGCTGACTCATGGGCTTTTTTTGCTGAATCTCCCTTGCTTGCCAAACAGCTTCCTTCACTCGGTGGGTCATTTCCCATCAGCAGCATAAACATCAAAAGACATTTACACTGCTGATGGGAACATCTTTTTGAGGGTAGATTTAGATTAGTTGGAAGGAAGAAGTTCTTCACTGTGAGGGTGGTGAGGCACCGGAACAGCTTGTCCAGAGAGGCTGTGGATGCCCTCTCCCTGGAAATGTTCAGAGCCAGGCTGGATGGGGCTTTGAGCAACCTGGTCTAGTGGGAGGTGTCCCTGCCCATGACATTGGGGGTGGAACTAGATGATCTTTATGGTACCTTCCAACCCAAACCATTCTATGATTCTATGATATTTTAGTTGTCAACTGAGATGTTTTGGACTGGCAGTCTCTGGCTCTGGTGACGTCTGGTGTCTGAGTAAGGAATTTCAAAGGGCTGAATGTGCTTTTCTCTGCAACATCTCCAGAAAATTTGCTCAGGGTCAATGAGAAGCCTGGAGGTGAAGTGATTGGTTGGCAACCAGAGATCCCCTCCAGCTGGCGTGTTCTCCCAAGCAAGGTGTACGTCAGGCTCATGAGGGCAGAAGATAGGTTATTTTTGCAAGACCAGCTTTGAAGGGGATTAGTCTAAAAGATATATGAAGGCAATCAAAATTAAGTCACCTAGAAAGAGCAGAGAGATGTTGCAAGGCTGGTTTCAATGCTGAACAATGCCAGCTGTTGATGCACAGAAGAAGGTTTCCTTCTGGTCTATGTCTGTGTCACTTGTGCTGGAACTGTGACTCCTACACAGGCATCTTTGATGGTAGAACCAAAATTGTAGAGGAAATAGAGTAGTGCACTGCCGTTGCTTGCACAGGTAACTTTGAGCTGTTACTGTGTAGTAGAACATACGTGGTTTTGGTCATGTAGGGTAATTGTTTCAGCCAAGTCCTTACATCCAGACTGTCACAGAGGACGAGGGCCCCATGTCATGTTTTGGAGGTGGTAGAAGGAAGGAATGGCAACCAAGATGAAGGACTTCACAGAAACCAGCTACCCTATTTTCTGCTGTGGTTGTGACTGCAGGAGAGCATCTTCCCTGCCCTCCCCAGCTACGAACAAGCATTGTGAGCAAATGTCCCCTTGCTGCTTGGATGCCTGGAGATGTCCATTGCTGAGGAAGGACCTGTACCAAAATTTCAGCAGACTTTTCATGTGTTACACTCTCCTGACCAAGTGAAATGTGCTTTTCTAGTGTTCCCTGGAATCAGCGAAAAAGGCTGGTGATGCACAGGAAGGTCTGGGATGTGGGGCTTGCTGGAACTCCAGGAGTTTTCATCAGAGGATGGTGCAAGAGGTCCATCTTGATCTTCTCCGAGATACTGAGACAGGCCAAATGGGCTTCTTCTCTGCCTGGCCCACTTTTGAGGGTTGATGGAGGTTCACCTCCTCTGAGCTTCTCCTCTGGACATTTCTGAAAGAGTGTCTGAGAGATATCAAGCCTGCTCTCACTATTTTTGGTTCTTAAATTGAAAACGTGAAAGGCTAATCAGCCAGCCTTGTCTGCAGCTGATGGAGGATGTAATTTCAGCACTATCTGCACTTGCTAACATTTAAACATTTCATTTAATCCAGGGAGAGGTAGTCTGAGGTAGAAAAAAAACAATCCAAGTGAAAAAATACTAACTCCTCCACTGTCCAAAGGCCAAAAGAGATCATTGCTTTTCCCCTGAGGCAAACCCAACCTTACTGGACCTCCTCTGGGCTTGTGGAGGAGGAGCACAGAGCCCTCTCACCGCCGTGATGCTCAGCTTCCAGCAAAAAACATGTTCACACATGAATGCTGTTTTGTGGTGGGAAAAAATAGATGGCTCCAGCCAGCAGCTGTCCCCAAGGACAAGCTCTGAGCGGGCATGGGCTGTGCTAATTACAGCCACGTATTCCTAGCGAGAAGCACTGTGGGACAGCAAAAACAGGGCAGATGTGGGCTGATTTCTCAAGCCTTGGAGCACAGGGTACGGCCAAGCAGATCTCTCTTGTGGGTCTGATGGGACAGATACATGAAGCAAATGGGGCCTCATCACCTCCTCATTTCTCGTCAGCCTCTGAAGCTACCACATCTCAATGAGCTCCCTACGGTCATCCCATTAACTCTATTTAAGGGTTTGGAAGTGATATGTTTATACAGACACTGGGAGTAAAACATGCTCACTGTTTTTTTCAGTCTGGGACATCTTATTTTAGGTTAAGGAAAACAGCAAGGAAGGGAACAGCAAATATAACTCCCCAGGAGACAGCAAGCCCACTGTGTCTGCCTCAGCAAGGACTTGTGCCATGAACCTCTATAAAACTCAAACCACCAACATCCTGCAGAGAGGACACCTCAACAGCTATCTGCAGCCATGCAGCCTACAAGGAGGGATGGTTCAAGAGGTCTCATGAACAGGTTTCTGGACTGGAAATCAGGAGATCTGGCACCGCTTCTCCAATTCTGGCCCAGCAGAGCTGCGGGGTGACTGGGAGCAAGCCCAGTTCCTTTCCAGCACATCTGTGCCCCATCCTGCTCTTTGGCTGTTTGAACCAAAAACTCTCCTGGGTTGCCAGTGGCTCTCTGAATGTACCTCCGCACAATTACAACATAAAAACCAGACCCAACCATTGCTGCCCGCTGTAACGTGACCCAGTGCTAGGAAAGCTCCCGCTCAGCTCTAGACTTTCTGGGGCTGATCCTCCAGTTGCAGATACTTGTTTTTGTGGAAAATCTGCCTTTCCTTTGGAATCTGGTCATTTGTTCATCTCTAATAAGGCTGATGGATATGGATGAGGATGCATGGGAGCTTGCTCTGAAGATATGGGAAAACAGAAGCTCATGCAATGGTAAGGGAGAGGCAAAGAGAGACCCAGGAATGAGGAGAAGGAAAGAAACACTTGCACCTTTTCTAGGATGTTCATTTATCATCAGAGGATGTTCGATTAGCAAACCTCAAACCCTGAAATGCATCAGCTCTGAGGACATTTGCTTTGGAAACATGACAGACTGCCTGCCTGCCTTCCTAATATACCATTGCTAGCTGGGAGGGCAGGCAAAGGGGTTGGTCACCCTGTGCAACCCTTGTTGAACAATAGGAGCAGAGCATTGGTAGAGCAGTCAGAAAACCTGAGGTCCAGGGGAACTTGGTGCAACATCTGCTGAAATTGCTGCACTGCAACAGAACCTGCCACCCAGTTGCTGGGGTCACATGTAAGTGGCAGGATTTGTCCCCTGACAACGAGGATTGCTGTGCGATCACAGAGTCACACAGAACCACAGCATGGTGGGGCTTGGAAGGGACCTCTGGAGATCATCTCTTCCAACCCCCTCTGTGCTCCAACAGGGTCACTCAGAGCAGGGTGCCCAGGATTGCATCCAGGTGGGTTTAGAAAGCCTCCAGACAACGAGACTCCACAACCTCTCTGGGCAGCCAGTTCCAGTGCTGTGTCACCCTCAAAGGAAGAAGTTTTCTCTTATGTTCCCAGTGTGACTGGTTGAGAGAAAGGAGTCTGAAAAGTGCAGGTCCCTTCTGCTCTGCCTACCTCTGCTCCCTGTTTCTCTCTGTCATATATGACCGGGACTTGCTGTAGTTTCCCATGTTTGTACAATGTCTGAAGTAATCAAAATTTTCAGGGCATTACAGGGCTGGATTTTCAAGCACTTGGTGCTCACTGACATTTCAGGAGAGTCCAGCTCTCATGCAAGCACCTAATAGTGCTCAGAGGACTGTAACACTAATAGCAGGAGCAGCCACCATCACTAATATAATGGTGGCCTCCTCCATAATTGCCTTTTCCCCATTTTGTTTCTCCGGCACATCAAGAAACCAAGTGGTTTAGAAATGTCAGCAGCAAAAGCCATGTAAGTGCACCAGCTTGTAGTGCTGGGTTTACTTTGCCTTGTCCATCAGGTCACAGTTGAGAGACACCGCCATCTCTCCTCCCCAGGGAAGCATCCATAATGTCTTCCTCTCTGGCTCCAGGTTGGATTCCCAGAAGGGACATAGACCTCACGATGGTGGTGGCCAAACTCTCGACACCTCATTGCAAAGCCACCAGCGTGGGACCTCACTGTGCTTGCAGGCTGTGTTCCTGCCTGGGGCTCTGCAGGTGACCCCAGCACAGCTGCTGCCCTGTGCTATGCCATGAAAACCAGATTAAAAGAGTGGTGGGTGTTGGGAAAAGGGTGTCTTTTGCTGCTGCAGGGTGCAGATTAGAAAGGATAGTCTTCTTAACAGGCCCAGCTTTGCCACAAAATCTGGCTATAAGGCATTGTGGTCCTAGGGTGCTAGTTTAGAAGAAAAGGCTGGACCAGGGAATGATGACCTGAATTCTTTTTTGAAGAGGAGGTTTGAGCGTCCATGACTTCCTTGGCTCACTGCTCTGACCCCAGACTTCGCAGAAATCAGGCATCTGCACTCCCAGCTTTGCAGGAGCTTCTTGTGGAGTCTCCTTCTTTGGAGAGATTCCAAACCCACCAGGACACAGTCATGGGCAACCTGCTCTGGGTGACTCTGCTCTAGCAGAGAGGTTGGACAAGATGAACTCCAGAGGTCCCTTCCAAGCCCCACCATTCTGTGGTTCAGCCCTGATGCCTTGCACACAGCAGTGCACATCTGCTGTGGGGGCTGCATGCGCTGGAAGGGGGTTCAGATGGACAGGGTGGCACGGCCATGTCCCCTCCTTGGGCCAGGGGTGCCTGTACAATAGGGAGCCTGAGGCTTCTCACATAGAGGTGCCTGTGTGAGCTGCAACAGAGCCTGCATTCAGGCTGCTGAGGGGCACTCCCGGGGTGGCACTTGGGTCCGTACAGACCCTGGGGTGGGTTTTGCTTGATTAAATAAAATGCTAGGGGAAAAAAAAATAAAACAAAACATGTTTGATCCAGACTCGGGCAGCCGATGCTCTCTGGCTGAGGTCAGAGGAGGAGTGTGGTCACCCAATATTTGCTGCAATGGCCAGGTTGCAGATTTACGGCAGCAATCTGAAAAATGAAGAGTCTTGCAGGTGAGCCACTGGAGCTGAGAGGAATGTGCATAAGGCAAAACGTGACGGGAAAGTAAACAGAGAGGAGCTCCACGGAGGAGCACAACTCAAGGGCCAAAACTCAGCTCTGAGACTCAGAAAAGAAAGAAAAGAGGTATGGGGAAAGGGGAGGCTGTGTTGAGTTGGGGAAAATGGTGTGGAGGTGGGGGGATGAGGTGTTGGGGTGTCGGTGTGAGCCCATCTATCCCTGCCCTACTACCTGCTCTCCCTTGGCTAAAGCATCGTTTCACGGGAGATGACTTTTGAGTTTGAAAGTTGAGCTGGGGAGAAAAGAGGAGCAAGGGATGTCTCATCCCCAGGCCCAAGGAAACCCAGCAGCAGTTCTCCTGGGCTGAACTGCCTTGGGTCTAGCCAGGAAGAGGAAAACACAGATGTTTGGGGGTTTATTTCTAGAAATATGCTGAGGTTTGGGTTGTTTTTCAGAGAGGAGACACAAAGCAAAGCAAAACTTTCTAGGCAGAAAAGGAGCTTTGTTCTGATTTTCTCTCCCCCTTGCTCAGTCAGGGTTTGCTTAGGTCCATGTGCAGGCAGGATTTGCTTAACATCATATACTTTTAAAACTCTTCATACATGCTCGCCTGGGGAAGAGAAGGCTCAGAGGGCATCTTATCAAAAAACAGAGAATACATGGACAGCAAAGAGGCACATCACACCCCACCCCTCCCTGTCCCAGAAACAGCCTGTTTTCCAGTGAAACATCTTCCTGTTCTTTGAGCAGAAGGATGCTTACATGGAACCATCAGAGTCCACCACCTGTGGGAATGTTGAGAGCCCCGGGGCTGTTTAGCCTGGGGAAGAGAAGGCTCAGAGGGCATCTTATCAATGCTTATTGATATCTAAAGGGCAGGGGTCAAGAGGATAAGGCCAGACTCTTGCCAGTGGTGCCCAGCAACAGGACAAGGGGCAACAGGCACAGACTGGAAGCCAGGAGGTTCCATCTGGAAAGGAGGAAAAAATTCTTGCTGTAAGGGTGGCAGAGCCCTGGCCCAGGCTGCCCAGAGAGGTTGTGGAGTTTCCTTCTCTGGACAGATTCCAAACCTGTCTGGACGTGATCCTGGGCAACTTGCTCTTGGTGACCCTGCTGGAGCAGGGGCATTTGACGATATGATCTCCAGAGGTCCCTTCCAACTCCCACCATGCTGTGATTCTGTGAACACTTGTTTGGAGAGGCAGCTCCCACTCCCAGCACCTCTGGCTGTACAACACCTGCTCTTGATTGTCTTCAGTTTGCCCCTGGTAACAACATGGGGCTGTGCATGGTTCAAGGGTGTCACTGCTGGTGGCTTGGCCCCAGCATAGTGAGGGCTGTAGTATTAGGTTGGCCAGGGAGTGAAGAGGTGCTGGCTGGCCTGCTCCTCTGAGTGTCCTTCTCTGCTCCACCAAAGACATTATTTCGACACTGCAGTTTCCCTCGTGACCTTTACAGCTGCTGGTTTGAAATGATTTTTTGGCTCCTTGTCCTGGAAGGGATTTGATGTGGAAGATGAAGTGTCTGAACATTTAACCTCTGCTCTCCATCAGCACCTGAGCCACTCTTTGCCTTGAGATGTGTGGCACATCAGGTGCCAGGTTAAAACATCACCCAGAAGATGCAAATGCTGAGCCCTGAGTAAGGGAATGTCCCTCAGGCTCCCCCCACTCTGTAGAGAAGAAGGGAGCCCAGAGGCTCCAGACCAGGGTGGACAGCAGCTCATAAGGATGTCCCCTGCTTCCTACAGGAAAGCTGTTTTCTTTGCCCTGGACTAGGTAGAGCACTTTGGAAACTGAGAGGCACCAATACCTTTGCAGTGGGAGATGACATAAATCAAGGTCCCAGCTCGCTGGTGGGAAACCCCAAGGTACATCTGTGGTGGGCTGGTCTACATTGGTAATGCTACTTACTCCTGAGCTCCCTAAAATGCTGAAATTGGCTTGCGTCCTCACATGAAAGTAACTCCCAAATGTGTAACTAATGTTCACCTTTGGTCTTCAGCCCTATGGGGCTCTGCATGCCCTGACTTCTGGCTCCCTGGTTTGGCTTGTTGGCCTGTGATGGGACCAGTCACCTTTCCTGAACCACCCTGTGGTTCCATGGTAGGCACAAGAAAAGCAATGGAGACAGCAAAACCAAGAGAAAACAACTTTCCTCTCAGCAGCCCCTCCCTTGCAAGCACTTCCTACTCCCAGCTCCACTTCCAGAAGTTTTCCAGGCATGCACAAATCTCTGAAGCACTTTGACCTCCTTTTTTTCTACCTTGGTGGCACTGTATACTTTATTCTCTTCCTTCAGAATTCACCGTAACTATGCGGGGAATGTTTTTGAAGCAGCAATTTCTCCCCAGGAAGCAGAGACACAGCAGACAGAAAATATCTACAAACACAGGGAAAGACACAATTTTGAGCCATGAATTCAACCCAAGTGTGAGGAACTAACGTTTTTATGAAGGAATTGTTGTGCAATTGAAAGTCTCAGATGCAAACAGCAGCAGTAGGTAGTGCTCAGGAAAGGTTACAAAACCTGAGATGTGGTTGTTGAAGCCTTTGAATGATCTGTCAAAGAATGCAATATAAAAATGTTCTTAACGCTCAAAACTGGAGGAGCTGGAAAGGCCGCACAGCACAGAAAGTTGGTCACAGAGGACTTGGAGGAGTTACGTGAATCGGGCAGGAAGGCAGACAAGTGTGGAGACTGTTTCATGACAATGATTGATTGCTGATTTCACAATGAATACATGGGTAAAAAACTGGTGACATGAAGGGAAACCACCTGCTGCACGGACAGGTGAGATACTTGATAAAGGGCAGGTGTAAATGCAGATCTAGGAAACTGGGGGGTTGAAAAGGAGCTGGAAAGTGCAAAGGCATGTCTGGGCATCCTGATCTTCTAAGGCTGAATTCAGGGCCTGTTCTGCTCTTTGCTTGGTGTTTACCCACCAGTGTGTCTCCTTCTGCTCCCAGGACCAAGCCCTGGCTTTGATGAGGTCAAGGAGATTCAATAAACACGAGCCATGGCATGACCAGCAACAGGTATTACTGTCTGCAGGATTAACCCACAAACAGGATTGCAGAGTTCTAGGTGCCCACCACTGCAAGTATTTGGGCTGGGCGTGTTGGAAATGAACCCAGCTCTGGGTCTGCTCCCAGGAGTGCTTCCTTACCAGTGCTGATGTGGGGAAAAGGAAGAATTTGAAAATGCCACTTGGGGAGGAAGGGCCAATGTAAAATTTGTGGTATCGCCAATACCTGTGATCATTTCCACCTCTGGGCTCCACTGTACAGTGTTAATTTTTATATCCTGGAGACAATGGAAAGCATTAGCAGCCCTATAAACATATGGATGAACAAGAGGAGTGGGTTAGTGTTGGAGAAGAAAAGCAAGTTGGAAGTTTTGACTTACGTCCTGCTGGGTACCATCGAGGATCAGATGCTGCAATTCAGGAAAATCAAGTTGTGGAATGCTTCTTGGTTCTGCTTCAGCCCATGGAGAAGTCTTTCCACCCCACCTGAAGTGTCTAATGCACAAAGAACTGCTGTGATGGGGAGAAATAATCTGTCCTACTAGAAGCACCCATTTCAGGGTGAACCAAACCATGAGTGTTTTCCCTAGATAGACGCTGTTTCAGACTCACGGAGGAGATGACTCGCCTCCTTCCATGCTCTGCTTCTTGTCAGGTCTACTACAGGCTGTGTTTGTGCAGCCCATAATCCTGCTAGAGATGGGTGTAGAGGGTTTTTTTAGGTAGGAAAATGCACAGTGGAGCCCTGAATTTACTCGGTTTGTGCTGGAGTATGACTGGGGTAAGTGCGGGGTATCTGCAACAGCATTTGTACAACATGAATCATATAAACATAGAATGGTTTGGGTTGGAAGGGGCCTTTCAAGGGCATCTAGTCCAACCCCCCTGCACTGAGCAGGGACATCTGCAACTAGAGCAGGTTGCTCAGAGCCCCGGCCAACCTCACCTGCAATAGTTCCAGGGATGGGGCATCTACCAACCCTCTGGGCAACCTGGGCCAGGCTCTCACCACCCTGAGCATCAAAAATTTCTTCCTTCTCTCTAGTCTGAATCTCTCCTATTTTAGTTTAAAACCATTATCCCTCGTCCTATCACTACAGGCCCTATTAAAACTTGAGGGGGTCCAAGACCATGATTAGAGTTCCAAGCTGCTTCTACAATATTAAGAAATGCTGATGGTGATACTAATAAAACCAGCAGCAATGACAGCAGTGCATGATGCAGGACACATCTCCTGGGGAAAGGTGGAAAGGCAGCAGACAGCTGGAGGAAAGAAGAGTGTACAAACGTCGTCTTGGGAGGGCCGTCTTGGAAAGCGCTTCCCAGCTGATGAGCACAGAAGGATTTACCAATATTAACTCATTAAGGCTGACAATGTCCTTGGGGTGCAAAAGCAGCGGGTGTCCTTTCATTTACATCTTCACGGCTATTTTTTGGAGCATCGCAGGTGATGGAGACAGGGAGATGTGTTTTGGAGCAGCCGCTTTGCCTCCTCCATGGTTTTCTCTTTTTCCAGGCAGGCTGTGGCTGCCGCAGAAGTTTTCTGTTGGTGTTGCATCTTGTAGCTTGTTGTGCATGGGAGATAAAACGCCCACTGTCTAGCATTAGTGGTTAACAGCGTAATTAGTTTCAGTGGTAAAAGGAGATTTTGCAGACCCAAGAGAGGGATTGTTAATCTTCTGGCATTTCAGACAGCAGCAAAAAGTAGCAAATTGCTTGTTAGGAACAACAGCAAAAATATTGCATGCTGTTAAGCAACTTATAACTAAAACATTGACCTGGGGTGGCTTAGTTCTGTTTGTGAGTTTTGTTAAAGAACAGTGATTTTCATATGAAACGTCTCGTAATAATGTCAATGAGCAGACAGCAAAATGTCCACCAGGATCCTGGTGTTTGTTACTGCTGCTGGGTAGTTTGTTACCCTTCAAATATCTGCAAAACGCCACGTTCAGGCTCAGCATCTGACTCATCTCCCTGCTGTGGGAAGGAGGCAGATTTTACAATGAGGTCAAGAACATGCCCCTGTCTCCTGCGAGGTATGTGCCCAGTATTTAGCAGATTGGACCTTAAATCATGGTAGGACATCATAGGAATTGCAGGATAACAGTGTTACAGGTAATGGTGTGCATCTGTCATCTAGCGTCTTGGGTGATGGTCATCCCTGCCTTAGAGCTGGCAAATCAGAGCTCAGAGTAGGCAGCTTTTGCTTGATAAAGAAACCTCTTTGACTAACTTCTGGGTCTTGAGTCTCAAGGGTCGCAGCAAGGACAGGTGGAGGAATGCCTGAAAGCCATGTCTGTGTTGCTGGAGACCACCTGGAAGCTGTCCAAAACATTGTCTGGCATTTGACCACAACCCAGAGCCCAGCCTTCCTGGCAATGGTCAGCAACAGAAGCCAAGGACTGAAAACTCCAAGAAAAGTGTTTTCTGCTGGTGATGCTGCAGACTTCGCCAGATTCATGACGTGTTGGTAATCTCATGAGGAACACTGGCTGCCTCACATTTCCAGACTGAAGAAGGTCACATAAAGTTCAGACAAGCTTTGGGAAAATATTTGAACTTCAGGATGTTTGTACAAACCCAACCTCTGACCTCCAGAGCCTCACATTTTACTAGCTCAGAAGTACTGAAAGATCAGCCCATCTATGTACAGGTGTGTGCATTGTAGAAAGACAACCAAATTGTCACAAGAACATATACTAACAGGGTTGACAGTGTGTTACTCTGGACTGTTGTGTCCCAACACTTGGCAGAAGGAGAAGAAACACCTTGGATCTAGAGAATGCCTCCAGAAACACGTCCTTCCCTAAACAAAGTGAGGTCTGTTACTGCAAGGACTGAAATACCTCAACCCCTTGGAGGAAATGGTCCTTACACCCTATTTATCATCTAGTGTCTGAGTACCCCTCTGTCCCCCTGGAGCAATTTAGGCACCATACAGAACAGCGTGCGCATTATTCCTGAAAGCACATGGAAGACTGGCTCATTGTTTGAAGAGGGAAGGCGGATTTTATCGTCGTAGCAGTGAGCTGTGGATGCAAGCACCGGAATGTAAAGGGGACCTTGGGGTTCAGTGTAGGCTTGGAGGGGTGTTCATGGCTTTTGAGAAGTTGTGATGCTCCTCTTGCTCTTTCCCTCCTGTTCTGAGGGCTGGAGTCCCTCAAAATCAGAAAGCGGAGCTACAAGTTATTTAAAGGTTATCTGTTGCATGCTGTGTGCATTTATAGATGTGTATGTAAATGCCGAAGGATGGATGGAAGCAGGGAAAAAGGAGGTAAAATGGAGTGAGCTTTGCATTTCTGCAGGAGCCTTGCAGGGACAGAGAGGGGGATGCCCAGCATTGGTGCCCAGGACCTGGAGACCTGAGGGCTGGGGACCAACCCCTGCGGCAGCAGCCCCCGCTCAGCCTGGCACACTGCTTCCCAGCTGATTTCGGGGTCCTTGGCCACCACTGCTCGCAGCTCTGCAGGAAAACTGTGCTGCATCTGGCCTTGCAATCTGATCACGGAGCTTGGTGGAGCATCGCTAGCTCGCGGCCAAATGTGCTCATCCCACCCGGAAAGGGGCTATGAAGATGAGAGGAGGAGAGATGCTTAAATATCGGAAGTTAAAACCCCTTTCTGATGGGCTCCATTTCCTGCTTTCCCACTTAAAAGCAGCATGCGGGGAAGGGCGCAGCGGTATTTCCCGACAGCTCACTTCTGGTAGCTATAGAAACTTAAAACACAGCCACGGTAACAAAAATACATCTCTTTGCTGGAGCTTCCTTCCCTTGCGGGCCGTGGCTTTTCCCTGACATGAGCCGCCCCAACCCTGCAAGACCCCAGGGAGCCTCAGCCTGGCCTCTGAAATGTCTTTTTGCCAGTTGGAAATGAGCAGCATAATTTTATTAGCTGGAAATGGAGAGATATGGAGGCAAAGCAGGGGAATATCGGGTACAGGCATTGATGCAGGGAGGAGATTTGATCCTACACGTTGCATTTGTAATAGAGCCATAGAATACCAGGTTGGAAGGGACCTCAAAGATCATCTACTCCAACCTTTCAAGATAAATATAGCAGCGATATCAGCACGGCTACAAGTTTCCTACCAAATAGATGGATATATTGAAGCAGCAAGGCTGCCGGGAGGGCACGGATGCTGGAGAGCAGTGGATGCCAGGAGCAGCTTGTTGGCACAGACCCTGTGGCCCCCTCCTGCCTGGAAGTCTGCGAGTCTGGGCTCTGGCTTGGATCCGGGTGGCTTTGTGCCACGCTGTGGGCATCCGAATGGCTTTCGGGCTTTGCTGCACACTGCAGGGTTCAGCAACCTGCTGGGACAAGGAGGGGTTTCCTCCATCATGCCTGATGGGCTGAGATGTCTGCTGAGATGATTAGCAAGGGCACAGGTGGAGGAGAAGGGATTTTTTTTTGCTCTCCTCTGGCTTTTTAGGAAGTGTGGGCTCATTGCAGGCAGGATGGCAAGTGGCAGAACCTCCTGAGACGTCCATCCCAAAGCTCATTTCCGTGCCCAGATGTGTCCTACAGCTCATCATCCCAGTTTTGTCCCAGATTAGGGGCAGAGAGACACTTGAAAAGTGCCATTGTTTGATTCCCCCCTGCCCCCAACAAATAAACAAATAAGCAAAGCCCACTAGACATGGGATTTGTGAGCCACTTGTGTGCCAGCAGATTACTCTGCTCTTGATCTCTCCCACTGCTATGTGTCAGACCATGGTGGCCCTTTTACAATCCCCTCGTTGGGGGTGGCCTGTGGCTGTTGAGCTGGCTCTGCAGCAGCAGGTGCGCTGGAGGGCAGGGTGGGCAGCACAGCACCTCACTTTCTTCCCTTGAATACTGTTTGTAGGGAGTAATATGGTTTAAACAGAGCTTACAGCTTCTTGGGATGGTTGGTTGCTTGCTTTGCTAGGGCTGGCAGAAGAAAAATGGATTTATTTTGCCCTTGTAAGGGAGTAACAGGTGGCTTTCCTGTTAGCATGGACCCCCTGCACATGGATGATGCTTGGGTGGGCTCCAGAACAGACTTTGGAAGCACATTCCTTTGCTGCTGCTAGTAAAGAGGCCAATGGTGGTGGGTTTGCAATGGATACCACCATGAGGCTTCCACTACCAAGTGCTGCTTGTGAGGGAAGGCAAAATACCCACTGTTGCCCCCCACCCACACCCCTGCCTTGCAAAAGGCTCTGTCCTTCTCCCAGCTTTCTTTGGGAAAGTGCACTATCTTCTCAACCTTTAGAGGGATGCTGAGAGTGATGGGTCCCCAGGGTCAGGGTGAGGCCCTGGTGAGTGGTGCTGCCAGAAGGGGAGGGATGCAGGGACCTCAGAAGAGGTAGGAAGAGAGGGGGACCCTGTAAGTCAGTGTGGGAGAGGATCAGGTGTGGACCACAGAGGATGAGATGATAACATTGCAGGACCTGGTGTATGGAGGAGCATCTCCCATAAGGCCGTTTCTTAAAAATGCGGCTGTTCCCGCAGCTGCCTGCGGTGTCTGTTCCCATGCATTGCTACACTATTGCCAGGAAGTTTTTCCTAATAATTTGCCTAATTGATGTCTTTCCTTGCTTCAGATAAAGCTGATTTCCTCCTCTCGTAGCCGCAGCGGATGCGGAGAACAATAGGTACCATGCCTGTGCTGCCCACCCTGCATGACAGGGACTCTGATCCTGCTTCCTTCGCACTGGTGCCCAAGCCTCCACTGGGAATGAAGCAACCTCAGAGAACACATCCGAGGGGAAAAAAGCTACTCCAAAGAAGTGATTTGGAAAATAACTTTGCAAAAAAATGGTGGAAAGCAGGGACTGGATGAAGAACATTGTCTACAGCTGCTCCAGGACAGGTACAGCAAAATACACAGAGCACCTTTTATAAAATTAATAGAAATAAAAGAATTGCATCACTGGCAATTCTGCAGGCTCCAGGAGTTAAGAAACAGCTGAGGGTGATCAGCACGATGGAGGAAAATCATGACCAAGCTTCATGTGCTGGATTGCATTGCTGTGAATGGAATATGCTGCTTGGGGAAGCCACAGCCCAGGAGCCTTCCGTAGGGCAGAGACCTGCTCTGGGGATCCAGCCACTGATGTGAAGCTGCTTGTTGTGAAATACGCAGCGGAATGTATCCAATTATCACTCTGTCTCTGGGTAAAGCAGACAAAACCTGAGCTTGTTTTTTTTTTTTTAAATGGCAGATGGTGAAAAAGTCTGCAGCCCCCAATTCTTTAATCCTTTCTGCATGGGCTGTTGTTTCCAGACCATGTCTGGTTGCTCTTTCCTGGACTGGCTCCAGCTCATCTGTATTATCCTTAAGCTGTGGTGCATCCCAGTGAGTCAAAGCATTGTGCCTCAGGAGAGGTGTCACCTCCCATGGATGCACCCAAGGGTGGCCCTCATGCCTGTCCTTTCCCTCCTGAGCATCATGTCAAGCTGTACCCCATCACTGGAGCCCCACTTCTGGGCTATTGTTTGGGGGGTTATAGACCCCTCCAAAAGCTGTTCCCCAGATTGGATTTGGGTGTCAGTTGTCTGTTCAAAACACAGGTCGTTACTTCTCTGTTCTTACTGAATTTTGTGTAGCTCACTCGAAATGAATGCCATGAATTTATAAAGACTTTTTCTAATTATCTCCCTTCCCCAAACCTTGCTGTCCTCATAACCTAGAGTTATCCACACACTTTATAACACACTCTTTAGTCTATCATCCAGGCTCCTAATGCAAATTTTGAATACATGGGGACCGGGTGTCCCTTCAGATCCCCTCGCAGCCTGGCAGGGAATGTCTGATAACAGCTTGCAAAACAAAGGTTTTCTCCCCTCTGTTGTGCCCCCTCTTCTTTATAACCTCACCTAGATCGGGTTCCCCTTGTTTGTTTGCAAAATTGTCAGCCAAGACAGTGCCAGGAGCCTCCCCAGAGTGAGAATCTGTCACAGCTATGGCTTCCCTCCATCAGACAGGCTGCTTTTCTTGTCAAAGAGTAGAAAGGATTGACAGGAATTTGCTCTTGAAAAATCCCCGTTGGCCATTTCTCTTCCCCTGTTTTCCCTCTGATCTAATACTTCTAAATTGCTTAACAATTTGTACCGGTGGCTTTCTGGATGCTGAGATCCAGGGCATGGCTGGGATGCCCTGGATGCTGCCCAACTACCCCATCGCACCTAGGTCTTGTATTGCTGATCGCAAACCGGGATCACATTTGATTAATCAGTTCTCTGATGGGTGAAGGCTGAAGGGGACAAGAGATGTCTGCTCCTTGTGCTGGCTGCTTCAACGCCTATGGATTTGTCCTGGCCCTGGAGGGCAATCTCCCAGCTGTGGAGGCAGTGCCATCTGAGGATACCTGGAAGAAGCTCCCTGCTCTTTGAGGATGGAGTAGAAACATCAGAGGTGAATTGCGTTTAGGTATTTGGTGCTTGGCAACATTTATGAAGGACAGATAAAACATAAGGGACCAGCGCATGTTCTCAAATGCTCCATAACGATGTCAGCTGAGGAAGATTTACATAGGAGCTGGAGCATATGGCACGCTTTATCACTGCAGTCATCTGCCAGGACATGTGCCATCACCTAATTACAATTACACACCCACATTTTGCCTTCTCTGCTTTACATCTTGCCTTATTTCCTACAAAGGCAACAAGCCATGGGTTTTATAGATAGAGCACAGAGTGGTGGGACATCCCAGGTAAGGCCAGAGGTTTCCCTGCAGGGATTTCCTACGTTTGGTCTCCATTCGTGCTGGTTGGTGTCTGAGAGCTTGCCGAGGAGCTAATGCACCTCTTAGCTCCCATGTGGCTAAAATCCAGCTGGACTGACTCCTGGGGAGATAAAAAGCAGAGGATGAGAGCAATCAGAGAAAATAGATGGCTATTTAACACATCACCTGTTCCAAGGTGACACTCTGTTCTGCATCACTCCTACATGCTTGTCTAATTTGTTCTTAAAGATTTCCAGCAATGTAGACTCCCTTGCTTCCCTGGCTAATCTATAGCTCTGCTTAATTAACCTTGTCATTAGAAAGATTTCTTCAAGTCTCACCCAAATGTGCTGCACTTTATTTCCCCACTTCTTGTCCTACCTGCACTGGACATGGACAACTGTCTCCAAAAGTCTATTATACCTCTGAGGACCTGTAGGAAGTCTTCTCTCAGACTTCTTTCCCCATTTCCTTCAGACCTCAAGTTAAGTTTTCTTGATCTCTGATTATCTTTGTTTCACCCCTGTGGGCTCTGCCCACTTTGTTTGCGTCCTCCTGCGATGATACTCTCCAGCTGAGACCTCACCAGCGGTGAGCCATGCCAAAGGAAGACTCCACATGCCTTAAATGCAACACTTGTATTAATTAATCCCTTTTTTAATGGCTTATTCCATAAAGAAAATATCGTTCTCGTGGCCTGGTTGTATTGATGAAGAGGTGGACGGAAATTGAGGTGGAGAAGACAAGAGGATCTGCTCACTGTGGTGGGATTTCTGCCTGCCTGAAACCATGGCCTTCTAGTTTGGGAAAAAGCTTTCCCAAAGAAGGAAAAAAAAAAAGCTTTCATGATCCAAATGTTTTGCATTTGGAGCTTGATTTCAGTGATATTTTCAGACCTGCTTTGGTTTTCGTGTGTTTTGTTTTGCAAGGATGAGAACATTTTGTACTGATGAAATTGTTTGGCTTAATTGCATGCTAAAAGCACGTTGATGTTTATATTATGTGAGTATTAATTTTAATCTCCAATATTAATCAGTAGCAATGTAAACAATGTATTGAGTATTATCTTTGTCAGGCTGTATTTGAATGTAGTTTAATATTTACAACAGGTGTTTAATATTTTATATTCTGTGTTAATGTTGCTGTTACTGTTCATCAGGGATGGGAAAAGAAATAAAGGCTTTAAACGGCAGCCAGGGAGTTTAGATTAAACATCAGGAGCATTTTTTGTTATGGGAAGGGCAGTGAAGCACTTGAGCACTTTGCTGGAGATAGTGAGGAGCCCTGAAAACTCATCGATTTGATTGACCCAAGGGAACTATTTTTTTCATTTTGCAGAAAATGAAGAGGATTAAATACAAGATCTGGACTGGCTAAATTTTGCTTTAATTGGGATATTGGAATCACTGAAGTAGCTTATAAATGAACTGCCCCAAAAATCACAGTCCAATTTCTCCTGCTCCCAGAGCCACCTAAAATTTAGCCAGCACTTTCTGGCAGGACTGAAGAGCACGTATCCAAAGCTGGATGATGGAGGGTGGCTGAAGATCAAGGCTGAAATCTCTGCATAAGAAACTGTTGGTATTTTTTACTTGTAAAACTGACATCTGTCCCTCAGGTCTGCTGCATGCTTGGAGCACCCAGCTCAGGCACAGCATGGGAGCCCTGGCCATTTTCACCCCGAATTTGGAGAGCAGAAGAACCTGCTGCCATTCATCTTTTACATAATAACCTGGAGCTAGAAAACTTAGTGGACATGTCTAGTCTTCAACATATAAGACAATCTAGATCCAGCAGGAACTTTGTTTTTGTTTTCTAAAGGGCAGTGGCCTTTAGGTGATGGTGGTAAGGGAAGGATGGCATGGTGACAGTATCTGTGGAGTAGGGTGTCATGTCACAGGCTATACATTGTAAAAACTATGGGTATAAAAGCAGAAAAGAAGCATTTCTCAGCCTCCTTGGTGTAGTGAAAGTGCCTAGCACCAGTGGTGAACTCACAGCACGTTTATAGACCTCAGGGAAGGGCATGACTTGAATGACATCTGAATTTCTGAGAGACCCAAATTACTTTTGAAAAAGCAATGCCCCTTCCTCCACTGTTTGAGCACTTCTGGAAGTCTTCCCCACTGTTTCCTTACCTGCTGTGTCTCTTCTCAGAAGATGTCAGAAGATCACATGGAGCTGAGGAAATCTGGGCTGTATTTCTGTTGCATCCTCTAAAGCTCGCAGCTATGACAGGATGAATTCCTTGGATCTGGCTCTCAATTCCCAGCACTGAAAGAAGGGTAATCCACTCTATTTTCTTCAAAAATTGTTTTGATATCTCATGGAACAAGTTACATAAGAGCTAAACAGCATCATTATTTTTCACAGCTTATCTGCACTTTTGACATTTTTTGACTTTTAAACTGGAAAGGGTTTTTTAAATTATTATTTTCCAGGAAGCCATTTAGCTAAATTATATTTTAATAGTGTTTCAACAGACTTTAGTACAGGAAATAAAGTAGTCACAAGTTATGCACCTAGGTGCTGATTTGCATTACATTTTCCCACAAAAAAAATATATATTGGTTGTTGCTATGAAACCAGAAGTTTTGCTTAGATCAGATCATTTTGTTCTCATGTCATGGATAAAGGAATGGAATGAACAATGCGCCACTAATGGTTTTCACTTTAAATCTACTTAAAGAAACCTTTCACCTCCCACACTTTCCAAACAAATAAAGTCTTTTAAAAATTGTTTTGATAAGTTTAGTGCTCCTGAAAATGCCTTCTGCGGCATGGGTGGGAGAGGCAGCGAGAGGGGTGATGGGGCTATGTGTTGGCTTGGCAATTGCAGCTTTGCAATGATTTATGCCTTGGTTAAGTTGAGAGGTAGTTTTTGTTTATGTACCAGTTCCCCTATTCAATAGTGGGGGGTTCTGATGGTCCTCCTGCCCCTTAGTCCTGAGCCCCAGCATGGCACCAGGTGATGAGATGTAGATGTGTAGACATGTACATGTGACACTTCAGGACGTGGTCTAGTGGTCATGGTAGTGTTGGGTTGATGGTTGGACTTGATGATCTTAACCTTAACGATTCTATGTTGGTAACGAAGTGTTGATAATAAGAACATAATTTTTTGGTTGAATAGCTTTTTCTGTTCAAAGAAAGCTGTGGTTATGAAAGAGTCACTTGACTCCTGGAACTGGGTCTTTAAGGGTTAAGAAAAAAAAAGAGGTGGGATGAAATTGCCTTTGGGAGATGATGTGTCTTGCCTTGGGCAAGGCAGGCATGTTCTCTGTTTTTTTTTGGCTGCTTGCGTATGTGTACAATGTGCATATATCTGTATCTATATCTATACATATATATAATGTGCATTTATACATGCTGTATAGGTATATATCAGTGTATACTGTATAGCTTTAACAAAAATTCTTGAATTTGTGAATATATATATATGAATGTGCATACACATATACATGTGTGCCTGTGTGTGTATATGTATATATCAATACACTTTTAAAAATATATATATACATACACACGTAAGCATATTCCTGAAGAAGGACTTTAAGAGAGAAAGTTTCTCTTCCTCCTATTCTCATTTATTTCTAATTGTGGATGATGGATTGCATTTATTCGGTTTCCTCCAATCTCTTTTATTTAATACAAATATATCTCTGTAAGAATTCCTTGGAAGAACTGTGGGCAGAAAGCTAATTTAGCCCCGGTACTGATTCATATTCCTTCCTCGCGGCAGACATAACAGTAATGGGCTTGTAAAAGCCGGTGTTCACAGAAACCCCCCCCTCAGTTTCAGGGAGCAGCTCTGGGGTGTCTCGTGAACCCCCATCTTTCCCCTGTTACCAGCAGGAGGGTGGCTGCAAGAATAGTGCCTGTGTAACAGCCCGTGAATGGGAAACGAGATGCAGCAGCCAAAACGGGAATGAAAGTCTCTTTTTAGCTGCTGAACAGAAGATAGGAGTTAAAATATGCAAGCCCATGATAGAGCCAGAAAAATGTGCGCTTTGTTAAAATTAACTAGTGAGGGCTGTTCTCCAGCCTTCCGCAGTAAACACCACGGCTCCTCTCCAAACAGGAGCTTGTTTTGGGGTTTACCTTGTGCAAGCTTCCACCCTGCTACCCTGATTCTTGTGTTGGAGGCACTGGTGCCACTAACTGCAAAAATCTCCCCAGATATCCTGCCTCAGGTGTACGTATATATATA
>VZZY01023491.1:270388-313302 GCA_013400335.1 Eurystomus gularis
TATATATATATATTTATTTTTTTTTTTCACTGCTGTCCTGTTGGTAAAAAAAACCTCTCAGTCTGTGAACTAAAAAAAAAAAAAGCAGGAAAATCAATGGTGGGTAAACCTCAAGTTGTTCAGAGCAAATTGACGCTGTCTGTAAAATCAAAATGTTTCCAGGGCTGGTGTAGATATAAGTCACGGCATGAACTACCTGCTTCACTAATGCAGCGCTCGTGGCAAGTTTCCTCCATTGATTTAGACTGAGTTTGCAGGGAGCCTGAGAGAACAGCCCCGAATATTAACCCGGTTCCCACAACCGTTGCTTTAAAGAGGAGCATCATTAACTACTGCGTAGCTCATTAAAGGAGGGATGAAAGGAGAGGGCAGCTCAGAACGAGGGGAATTAACCCAGCAGGGAGCAGGGCGAGGGAGGGAGATGAAGGGCAACTTATTATCCAACACGCTGATTAGTATGAGACATTTACAGGTAGTCCTTAAAATTTTGGGAAATGCTTTTTCTCCTCAGGCAGCAGGATTCTCCAGTGTGGTAGATGCCTGTGACTAATTCAGGATAAGCCCCATGACACATGTAAGCCACAACTCCAAATGGGTTTCTTTCAGGCTCTTTGCAGACTCTGACATTAAACTCCCAGTAATTATGCTGGTTAAACTGGTGGTCTTGCATAGCTACAGAGAAGACAGCTTAAGGGTAAGGTGTCACCTTTCCCTTTTGCATCCTCAAAGACAAACTCCCGTAAGGTGTCCTCAGCTTTTGGGGCAGGAAAGGAGCAAGACCCGTGTCTCTCCCCTTGAAGCCAGCGCTAATTCCCGGCTGGTTTGGATGTGCAGGATGGGGATTAGAGGGTGCGCAAAATGTAGCTGTTGTGATCAAGGTGAACTTTTGGGTTTGTTGCACTGGGGTGTCATCCACAGTGTGGCTGTTTATACCTCCACTAGGTTAAATTAGCATCATTATCCCCTTCCGAATGAGTAGATATTATCATGCTGCCTCTTAAAAAAAGCAATTACTGTATCTATCGGGCAGTGCATTAAATGACACCGTTTAATTACAGCCTAATTTATCTCTGAATGAAAAATATTTAAAATTACTGTACAGTATATTATTCCATTCAATTACTGCAAATCTCTGTCCGTTCGCTGCCACAGATGAACTCAGCTGGCAAGCCAACAGCACACACCAGTGAGTGCTTGGCTTTTTCTCTCCCGTGCCTGGTGAATCTGTTCCAAATTCAGCCCCAGCAGCCTGATTTCTGTCTCTGATGGCCTTTCCAAGCTTTAGTGGAGGTGCAACGTTTTCCAGCCATGCCTAAATAGCCAAGGCTGAGCTCAGCATCGTTGCTGCTGAGCATTCCTGAGAAGTTGCATTTCTGCTGGTGCCAGAGCCCTTTGGAAAGCTCATGCCAAAGGGGATGCCTCATCCTTAGGAAAACTCCCAACATATTTCCATAGTAGGCACTACAGCTCTGGAGCTATCAGGAGAATCCCAAATCAAGCCAATACAGGATTTGGGAAGAAGTTGGACACTGGATGATTGTGGGGTTGTTGAGCCTGGAGAAAAGGAGGCTCAGGGGAGACCTTCTCACTCTCCACAATGCCCTGAAAGGAGGCTGGAGCCAGGTGTGGTCAGCCTCTTCTCCCAAGGAACAAGCGATAGGACAACAGGAAATGGCCTCAAGTTGCACCAGAGGAGGTTTGCATTGCATAATAGGAAAAACTTCTTCCCCAAAAGGGTTGTGAAGGGCTGTGCCAGGCTGCCCAGGGCAGTGGTGGAGTCCCCATCCCTGAAGGGATTTAAAAGCTGTGTAGATGTGGTGCTGAGGGATATGGTTTAGTGGTGACCTGGCAGTGCTGAGTTAACGGTTAGACTCGACTATCTTAAAGTTCTCTTCCAACCAAAACTATTCTATAATTCTATGACATGCCAGTTCTACTGAGGTCAAAGAGGAGCTGATGTCCATGTCCCTGGGTTTAGGTTTCTACTGGGGCCTTTGGTGAGGTCTCCCAGGTTAACCTGGAGGGAAGCCAAGCTGAAATACAACAGTGGCCCATCATTTTAGTACGCCTGGCAGAGTTACGTCATGCCCCAAAAGTTTACATTTCACAAAATCCCTTGTGTTTTCAGACACAGAAGCTCAACCAATGAAATAAGCATGGGAAGATTTGCCAAATTGGCAGAAATTTGGGCAGAAAGAGCTGCTGCTGCTAGCCAAGGACATAGATAATTTGCTGTCCATGCTGCTAACTAGTCACAAGAAACGTGCCTGTTCTATGTCTGTGTGACTAATGGACCAGTAAAATAGGGCTTTAAAATAAATAAATAAAATATCTATGCCTCTGGCCATATGCTCTGGGTTGATGTTATGTCATGTCCCATTTAGCCAGGCCACGTTTGAAGCCAGCGGCAGGAGGGTGCAAGAGACACCAGGGCAAGTATGCTGGCCATGGTACAGCAAAATTATTGAGGAGCTTAAGAAAACCGTCCTTCATTTGAAAAAAAGAGAGAGAGAAGATTAAATTATTAAATTGAATTTATAACGTTGTTTCTGGTATGGTCTGCTATCTGAAAGGGCAGACGTGGATGTGGTTGTGTGCCACCATCAGATGATGCTGCCTATCCCAAGGCAGATCCTCCCCATTGCCACTTGGGCCTGGGCTGTACCCTTGGCTCTTGCCCTGGCTGAGTTTAGCCCAGCAGAAGAGGAAAGTGCCTGCAAAGCACTTTTCCATCAGATTTAAGAGCTGGAAGAGGTGCTAAGTGCCTTAACAACACGATGTTTTCCACAAACGTCCTGTTTGCACAGAGTTGTGGGAAGCAGGAGAGAGGATTTCATGGCTTTGGGAATACAAAGGGCAAACACTGTTGAAAGAGTAACACTTTTGTGCAGCAAACCAGAAGATACACAGCTGCCCACTGGAAGCTGTTCAAATATACGATGGCTGTTAAACATACAGTCACAGTCTTGCAAAGTGCTGTGCGAGAGGGAGGCTATTTCTATTATTATTATTTTTATTTTCTGCTATATGGGCATCTTCTGAGCAGCCTGAAATCAGGCAGGAGGTTTAGGGAAGGCTGGCAAATGGATGCAGGCAATGTTCCTGCTGCTTTTGCCCTGAGCTACAAACCTTTCTGTGTTAAAGATGTTCTCTTCAAACACAGGTGCCATCACTGCTTCCTCCCAGGGCTAGGAAATATTCAGGCATGAAGGGGAGGAAAATAAGCCCCTTTCCAGGGACTCCTCTGGCTCTGTGGCAGTGCAAGCCCTGGCTCTAGAGCATGGATTTAAGCTCATACTAAAGTCTTGGGTGATTTTAGTCCTCAAGTGCTTTGCTCAACAGGTTTGCCTTAATCATATGTTGAAGGTTAGGTCTTTTGCAGCCCGGGACCCGGCACTAACAGACATGCCAGCACCTGGCAAAAGGATGTTCTCATCAGGATCTCATAGTGTTTTGCAAAAGGGGAAATGGGCTGAAGATTGGCTTTTGGCAAAAGATGAAGAAAAGAAGAAAAAGGGAAAGGGAAAGCAAAATTTAAGAAGAAAAAGAGAAAGGAAAAGGAAAAAAGAGAAAGGAAAAGGAAAGGGAAAGGGAACAGGAGAAGGAGAAGGAGAAGGAAAAGGAAAAGGAAAAGGAAAAGGAAAGAAGAAAAAAGGAAAAGGGACAGGAAAAGAGAAAGGAAAAGGGGAAAAGAGAAAGAGAACGAAAAAGAAGAAAAAGAAAAAGAAAAAAAAGAAAAAGGAAAAGAAAAAGAGAAAAAGAAGAAAAAGAAGAAAGAGAAAAGTAAGAGTGATGATAGAATATACCCTTTTGCATGATGCTGATTTCATGGCTACTTGGCAGATATGAAAGATGTTGATGATGGGAAGGGCTTATTTACCCGTTTAGACCAACTGGGAATGCGGAGCCCAGAAGCTGCTCAGTTCACACTCAGAGCTACTCAGAAACAGCCTGGAAAAGCTCTTCCGGACCCCAAATCCTTCCCTAGCTGTGGAGAAGATGTTGTACAGTCCCATGTGGGCTAAACTCTGCTACCAGCATCTCCACACTTGTGACCATCTCTGAACTACCCACCAACTGGGTTTACTTGCAAAGCAAAATCAATTTTCTTTCTGGATTTAAGCAGCATTGCTCCTTTTCCTTGAGCCTCGTAGTTTCCTTTTTCATTATGGCTGGGAAAAGGGAACAGAAATATAGACACTGGAGGAACTTGACAGCATTCAGCTTAACAGGGAGTCTGGGGCAGTATTTTGCTCTTAGATCTGTGCCGCAACTCTTGTCTTTATTAGAGAGGTTGACAACTGTGCTTATTTCTCTGTGTGATAAATCTACTGGAGTAAAAGGCTGTTCCCAGATGGTGAGAGCTGGCGTATGGCAGTAAGTGCACGTATAAGCAAAACACCAGTACCAACCACAGAAACCGTCAGCAGGCTGCCCAAAAACTCTGCAGTTTTCATGGTGTGTGAAACATCACGTGAAATGCGTTCGCTCCGTAAAGATCACGAGGAATGTCATTTTCAACTGAACGGTTTAATTCAGAACTTTCTCGTCAGTCTAAAAGTTTCCCTTGGTCCTGGAGCAGCAACAAAAGCCAGCACTGCTGCTCTTAGCAAGATGGAAAACTTAGGGGGGGAGGGGGAATGAAAGAGATAATTTAGGTTGTAAAACGCTAATTAGCCTCTGGGATTGCAAAACCATTTGTCTGGGTTGTTGGGGGTTTTTTTTTGGCTTTAAATCCATTTACCATGAAGACACACAAGGGCGTTCAACCTGGGGAAGGCCAGGCTGGATGCCGAGGCCGTGTGTGTGAAGGAGGTGGGGTGGGATGAGCTCTTTGCCCCTCCGAGGCACAGACACGAAGCTGTCACAGCTGTGACGTGTCTTTGCAAGCAGGTTAAATCTCCTGCGCTTCATCACGGTGTGCCCATTTATTTTGCATTGGGGTGATGTTGCTCCCATTTGCACCCTGGACAGGAGGTGCGTGCTTCCCCTTCTTCCCTCTTACCGTGACTTTCTTCTGCGTCTGGCTGCAAATCTAACAGGACACAAACCCCGTGCATGTTGCAAAGCCTTTACCTTCAAATACTCTCCATAAGTCCGGTCAGCTCTATTTTGCCACGGGTGTTTTTTTCAGCGATTTTGCTGTTTTTCGCCTTTTCTCTGGGGTCTCTGCTCTGAGTCCTTTTAGGCCCACTGTCAGGGTTCACTCCAGGGACCACATTTGTCCTTGCCCTCCTGCCCTGCACGAATCCTTCCATGCAGCGACAGAAAGGTGCTATATATTGCCTGTGCACTATATATTGTCTGTCTGTTATGCATGATCTGTGTGCTACACATGGTCTGTGTGCTAGACACCTATATATCAGTATTCCAAATACATTCCCACACAGTAATTGTTATATGCACCGGTAGTTCTTTGCCTGGAATCACCCAGATTTGGCTTATTTTGTGAAGGCAGCTCCCCAGGCGTGTCTTTAGGGGACTCGCCAACCGCCGGCCCGCAGGAGGGCGAGTCGCTTTGCCCACGCTGGCTCCTGCTCAGAGCGTATTAGCGTATGGATTACTCGTAATGCCGCCCATTATGCAGTGCAGCCCAGATTACAGCCTGATCAACTCCGTGTAAGCGCGAAGCTTTGCAAAGCCGAAGCCGTCTTTAGTAGCCCTTGGGTAGTAGTTACCGATGGGAGGCTGCTCGCGCGGGGTGTTTGAAGGCTCAGTCCCCGTGGGTTTTAGATTTCCATTCCCAAAAAACCAAGGAGCTGAGCCTTCAGCCCTCCCTTTCTGGGGACACACCTTGGCATGGGGTGCCCATAACTGGGGGAGGCATTTGTGGTGTTTCAGCTCCTGGGGCACATCCTAGGTGGGATGGATGGGGGGTGCACAGAATCATAGAATGGTTTGGGTTAGAAGGAACCTTAAAGATCATCTAGTTCCAACCCCCTGCCATGGCAGGGACACCTCCCACTAGACCAGGTTGCTCAAAGCCCCATCCAACCTGGCCTTGAACACCTCCAGTGATGGAGCATCCACAGCTTCCCTGGGCAACCTGTGCCAGTGTCTCACCACCCTCAGAGTGAGGAATTTCCTTCTAATTTCTAATCTAAATCCCCCCTCTTCCAACTTGAAGCCATTACCCCTTGTATTATCACTACAAGCCCTTGTAAAAAGTCCCTCCCCAGCTTTTTTGGAGGCTCCCTTCAGATGCTGAAAGGCTGCAATAAGGTCTCCTTGGAGCCTTCCCTTCTCCGGGCTGAACAAGCCCAAGTGTCTCAGCCTGTCTTCTTAGGAGAGGGGCTCCAGCCCTCTGAGCATCTTCATAGTCCTCCTCTGGACCCTCTCCAACAGGGCCATGTCCTTCTTGTGCCGGGGCCTCCAGAACTGGATACAGTGTTCCAGGTGAGGTCTTACAAGAGCAGACGGGCAGAATCCCCTCCCTCAACCTACTGGCCACACTTCTTTTGATGCAGCCCAGGACACAGTTGGGGCTTTCTGTACTGCACTGGCACATTGCTGGCTCATGTTGAGCTTTACATCAACCAGCACCCCCAAGTCTTTCTCCTTAGGGCATTGCTGACTTTTTGCAGCATCCTCAGGTCTTCAGCCACCTCTTCCATCTGCTCAAATGCTGTCTGCCTGATCCAGAATTACACAGCTGGGGTGAGGTCTGCCATAAGGTTATGTTATCCACATGACCTTTTTTTCCATCTTTTCCCCCAGCCCAACTACACTGTCTGCTTTTTTCCCCCAAGCTACATTAGCTCCATCCTTTGCCTTTTTGGTGTATCATGGTAATTGGGTTGGAACAGAGGCCTTCATTACCAAAAGCAATAGCTTGCAACTGGAGTGGCACCAATTATTTATCTACTGAACACAGAATTATTTAATCTGAGGCTGGACTTTGAAGCCAGTGGTATATGGGGATGCTCCACAAGCCCAGCTGTGGGGACACAGGGCTGCTGGTGATTACCTGGAAGAGGGGCATGGGCAGAGCATCACCTGTTTTTCAGGTAGGATCTGAGGGGCTGAGGAGGTGTCAGATCTCATAAAAGGTGACACACTGCAGGACCAGTCAATGTCAGGATCTCCCAAGGCCGAGGTTTAGCCTGTCCAAAGCTGGGTGAATCTGTCGTGGAACCTGGAACTGCAATGTTCACTGATAAAAAGAGAACTGGTGGGGGTATTAATCTTCCTGCTTTCAAGGCTGGCCTTAATTAACCTCTCACTATTAGACGTGAGGATAAAGCCTCACAGGAGGGATGAATCATCCAAGGGCTACTGGTTTCCCTCCCTTAGAGCAACCGGGATTTTTTTCCAGCCCAGCCTGCCCAGTCAACCCACTGACACTCAGGATCTCTGTCTTCCTTTCCCAAGCTGGGATTGAAGGATGCAAATGATAAAGTCACTGATGAATATAGGAAAAGCAAGATTTCCTATGGGGGGAAGGATTTGGAGTTGCCACCACCTCTTCAGGGTAGCACAGAAGAGTGGAAGCTGCAGAGCAGATGCAGTAAAATATGCTCTGTCCAGGAGAAACACTGCTCTAAGCTGTTGTAGGGTATTAGGACCATACAAAGCCGGGCTGTGCAGTAGGGACAGAAACCCCCGGGCTGCACAGCGCCTGCAGAACAAGACCTTTTCTAATCCCTGACCTCTGTGCAGCTAATGCAGGAGATTAAGGGAGTGGGGACAGATGCTCTGCTCCTGAAGAAACACCCGACTTGGCTGCTGCACCACGCACCGGGTTTTGTCCTCCCAGGGAGCTGCTATTGAAGATGGGGAGAGAGGGAAAGCAGCAAGGAATCAGCTCCGATTAATCAAATAAGAGCACACACGTCCGCAGGGATCAGATCAGCCCTGCGTGGGAACATGAGCACCACTGTGCTGGATTAAGCCCCTGTCCGTCTCCGTCACCATCTTGCACTGATACTGGCCATCGCCAGATGTTGCTGGGGAAGGTGTAAGAAAGTCTGGGAGCAGTCAGAACCCGCCCCTAATGTTTTCTTTCCTCGGCCTCTCTGCCCTATTTCTGTGCAGTGCAAAGGGGACTGTGGTGGATGCTTTGCTCTGGGATGTGGGACAGGCTCTGTGTGCTCGAGGGTTTCTGGATTTCTTTTATTTCTTTTTTTTTTTTGGTGTGTTGTTATTCATCATCGTTTCAACTGGAAGAAAATGCTGCGTTTGTGGCTGGCAGCTGAGGTTGCAATGTGACCCACGACACTCTGCCAAAAGGCACCAGGGAAATGGTGGAGACAGTGGGCTCAGAGCCCTGGGTTCTGCTGCTCGCTCCTGGGGACACCGCAGTGTCACAGCCCCTTGTCCACTAGCATGGACACAGCCTTAGAAAGTCCAGCCAGCTCGGGGAGGGTAGAGAGGCAGTGGTTGGAAACACTTTTCAGCATTTGACAGTTGTATTGATCTTAGAGGTCTTTTCCAATCTTAATGTTTCTATGATTTCTTTTGTATTTGAAGTTCTCCCTGTCCCCCAGCAGCTCATACTCGGCAGGTTAAATCACTTTGCCTCCTCCAGGCACTAAGTCTGCTGGAGGCAGCGCTGCAGCCCCTGCTCTGTCCCCAGCCATGCTCCCAGAGGACACGAGACATGGATTTTTCCGAGCTATTCCCTCTGGCAAAGGCAAACAATGGGCAAAGCCCGGGAGTGGTCAGCTGGGGACAGGCACTGGGGCCCCAACATGTGCCTCTGCCTTGGGGGATAGCTTCAACACCTTCCCAGCCGTAAGGCAGGAACTTATCTTCATCTGCACCTGATCTCACTTTAGTGACCTCCTTAACATCTAGACCCTGTTGCTCTTAGCACAGTGAAGGGCTGGTGCCCATCACACTGCTGCAGACATGTCTTGTGTTGAGCTTCCACAAGCAGAGCTGTGCTGCAGAGATGCTGATTTTTTTTGCTTTAGAAATAAGATCCATCTTTTCTCAGATCTGCAAGGCTAATTGAGCGGAGGAATTGATTACCATGGGCATGAAACATTTCTTATCTCTTTAAATCCATAAATGACTTGCACTGCTGTAGTTACAAAATCCGTGTAAAGTCCATGAGGTGTGTTCTGTTGGAGAGCGGGGATGCTTGTGGGGTTCCTTTCTCCTGAGAAACACCAAATCCAGGGAGCAATGTCCCACTGCCTGATGCCTCTTCAGAAGGAAAACATGATTTTTGTCTCGAGTGGCTACATGTTGCTCTAACCAGCAGGACTTTTCCCTGGCCATGGTGGTGGAGACCATGGAGGCAGCTTGTTTTTTGCTGGGGATGGGGCAGGTACATCTCAGCTCACCAGCACAGAAGAGTGAGCACTGACTTTTCCCCAGCTCCCCCATGACACTGTTCACCCTCAGTATGCTGTTATCCACTGACCTGAAATGCACAAAACTTAGAATCATAGAACAATATGGGTTGGGAGGGACCTTAAGACCATCTCATTCCACCCTCTTTCCATGGGCAGGGACACCTCCCACTAGACCAGCTTGCTCAAAGACCCATCCATCCTGGCCTTGAACACTTGCCGTTCCTTGAAAGCAATGGGAAACACTTGGCAGTAGGAAACTGGTCATAGCCAAAGACCAATGTGCCTGCCATGTATCTGATAAATATAATGCATTTTAAATGACTTTATGTATTTTAATGCATGCATTTGGTATTTTAAAAATGCATTTCAAACTATGCAAAGTTTCTGAGCTCCAGGAGTATGATGAGAGGCACCGTCCCCTTGTGCATTCGAACAACTCTGACATTTAACCTCTGACCTTTTGCTACAAACCTCAGCATCCCTCCCTGACACACATCTGTGCAAAGTCACACAGACTATTACAGGCACCGAGTGTTCGAGTTTCAAGCCAGGCTTTGGGAGACTCTGTGTGTTTGTGACGAATCCTGGGCCATTAACAATTGCTTCTTCTTCTTCTTTTTTTTTTTTTTCCACCAGGATATTATCAGCAGCCTAAGTGGATGCTTTCTATTTTTTTTTTTTTTTAATATCCTTTGTGGGCAGAACCAAGTAGTGAGCAATCTGTGTACTCCAAACAAGATAATGCAATGATACAGTGGACCCCCTGCTCAGCTGGAGATTGCTAGATAATATATGGCATTCTGGTGAGATAATAACCAGAAACGGAGCATTTCTCCCCACAGCGTTTACATCAAATACTTAAGGTAGCCCTTTTGTGGACAGAGAAGTCAGAGGTGGTATCATCTGACCGGAGAACAGAAAATACTGGAAAAGGGGGGGGGGAAAAGAGCTAGTCATCGAGATGATTTTGTTTTCCTGAGCTTGCAAGGCTGCGAGGCCATGGGATGAAAGGAGATGGAGGGAATAATTGGAGTTATAAAGTGTAGGCAGTCAGCTTGCTGCTGGGTGCGTTAATAAGCTATATGAAAATTAAATCCGAGGCCCCAGAACCCTGTATGAAGATGCTCTCCCTTGTGTTTTTTCTTGCTGGCTGTCACTAGAAAACAGGATGCATGGTGGCATGGCTTTTGCCATAGGTGATGCCAGGCCAACTCGCTGTCACCCAATTTCTTTCTTCGAAAGGGAGAAGACTTTCTAGGCAAGGAAAATAAAGTGGCCGCGGTCTGCCTGCCTTCCCTGAAGCATTGGCCATGTGCTGCGAGGAGATTACGGCAGGAGTTTAAGGGTCAGCATTGTTATTGTGGGGTGGGGAAGGGCTGAAAAAGCAAAGGGATGGGTTAGAGGTGATAGAAAATAAGGCAAAATGCCACACTGCAAAGAGCGAGCTCATGAATTTGGGAGCTGAAGCAGATTTTCTGCTAAACTGGGGGCTCATGAGCGCGAATTACACGGAGGAGAAAAACTTTGGTGCATTTACTATGTGCAACTTCTATGTGATGCTGCTGGGGAAAAGGAAAACCTGACCCTAAAGTGTAATAAGCAAAACAGAGATGAGGATATATTTAAGTGCCCTGCAAAACATCGGGGAAACCTCTTTGGGAATGTGCTGCAGACTTCTGGTCTTTGCCCCCCAAAAATCCCAAGTTTAAATCACAGCAGGTGCAGCAAAGGGTCGCAGGGAAGGGCAGGGGAACAGGGGGCTATTTTAGGAAAGAAGATGAAAAATATAATCTATGTTTGGCCAAGGAGGCTGGGAGAGGACATGATGCCTGTCTATAAATACAGCGGGAATGTAAACACCAGGGAGGGAAGCAAACTGATTTAACTCAAAGGGCGATGTCAGCAGAAAAACAAATGGCTCTGAACCGTGCAGGAATAAATCTAAGAGGAGATCAGCGCATGGTTATAGGATCCTGGGACAACTGGGGCTAATGGGATCATGGGGGGTGAAAGACCTCAAAACTAATTTTGAGGCAGAGCTTGTTAAATTGATGAAAGATGTGACAGGGCCATTTCTGCCAGCAGCAAAGTGGGGGCTGAGCTGGGAAATCCCTTTGGGTGCCTATCACTGTGAGCTCCCTGACTTGCATCCAGTGTCGCGGTGACCCTGAGCTTATGGTAACATTAGTAGTGACTGTTAATAGCGCCACATGATGTTAAATTTTGTTTTCCATGCCTGTTCCATGCTATTTGCAAAAAATACGATTTGGAATATCTGAAGATGTCTCCTTGCACCAGGCTGGATGGGTATTAGGATGGATATCCCGGCAAGGTCCCTGCTATATGAACAAAGGAGGGGCAGCAATGCAAAGCCACTTAGAGAGGAGCTCGTGTGGGTCCTGTGCTGATGAGCAAAGCAATAACACAAATGCTGTTATTAATCCCTGAGTGCTCAGCAGAGTTAATGAGCCTGTGCAAGGGTTGGGTGCCTGCTGTGCCTGCGCCAGCTCCTTTCAGCGGGGCTGGGGCGCTGAGCCGTGCCCCAGTGATGCTGGGAGCTCTCAGGGCTGTTTTTAGGAAGGTGATAAAACCAGCATGGCTTCAGCTGGTGAGCTGGGCATGGACTGGAGGGTTTGACGGGGTCTGGACCTTGCCGGAGTGGGCAAGCATGCCATGCCCTGGGGACAGGGGAGGCAGCCAGAGCTGGAGGGGAGCGGGATGAAGGATGCTCATGGTGGGGGATGCTCAGCTCCTACTGAGAGAAGGGTGCGCGGGGGAGTGTGGGCACAGCGAAACTGCTCTGAGCTGCTGCGTACGGCTCCTGCTATGGGAACCATGATATTGCATTAGTGCTTTACAAAACAGCAGCCCAGAAATGGACAAAACTGGAGCTGAGAGCCAATGGTAAAGTCCCCTCAGTGCTTTTCAGAATGGGCCTTCACAGGGAGGTTCGTGGGCTGCCAAACACTCTTGGGATTTTGGAAAAGGTCACGCAAGGCAAGCAGGAGAGGCTTCACTGGGGGGAAAGGGTGTTTGTTCTACAGCAGGAACAGACCTAGGAATGATTTCCCTCTATTTCTCCCCTAGGTATTTCAGTTTTGTTAATCGGACAAAGCTTGCAGATCTGTTAATTCGTTGGACAGGGATATGCTTAACCTCGTGATGAGGGTGTTTGGATAAAGCGCTCGGGAGGCTATGCTGTTTGCACACAAAGGGGTTTGCTAAAGCTTATGTGGGGTCACAGTGACCTAATTACGATTTAAGGGAAACACTGTTTTTGTAAATGGGCTGGGTTTCAGATAAAGGAAGAAGGTACCTGGAATGTGCTGTCAGATGTAGGATATAGCGTTAAATGAGCATGTAAATGAGATGGCTCTAATTATAAAAGGGCAAGTTTGATGAACAGTTCCTAAGAGCTTTCCCCGGAATGACGCCTTTGACTTCTGCCGCTTCTCTTATTATGGCAGGACAAGGAGGCCAGGCGGGCAGGCGGGAGGGATAATGAACTGCTGATAACAGTGCGCCTTGGAAGAGCACGGCTTTGATGCCGGCCATAAAAAGTGATCATTTCGCCTCCAAGCCCAGTGCCAGTAAATCTGTGCATCACTACAAAGTTTAACACGGATGCTCGGGAACATGGCAAAACCAACTATCAGGCCTTGTGGGGCTGATGTTCATTTGAAAGTCAAGGTCAATATTGGTGGATGTTCTTGGCAGGTCTCATATCTAGTGTCCTGCTAGGGCTGACATGGACAGGTGAGTCTCTCCTGGGTATATTTGTGGTCAAACCCAGGGTTGCATGGGAAGTTCTTCCCAGCATCTCCCTGAATTCTTCCCAGGTTCCCCCCAGCACCCAGGGCTGCCACCAACCATGGTGGAGAACAAGTCAAGGGTCATCTCCTCATGCTTGGCTAAGTCCTTGAGACAAAGCAGTACTGTTTTTTTCCTGCCTAAACTCATCTAGACTATTAAACCTCAAACTTCAGACCTTCTTAGCCTATGATATCACTTCAGAGGCATAAGACGGTTCCCCTTGAGCTTTTCACTTGCTGGAACAACCTCTGTTTCAGCTCAGGCTGTGCATGCTGGCTGTGTGCTCCAGCCCAGCCAAGTGCAAAGGCTCTGGGGATGTAAGCAAAATCCCATTTGTCTTTTCTGAACGCCAATGGTCGGAGGATCAGAGCTGTCCATCACGTTTAGAAGCAGGTTAGAGCAATTCCCGCACACAGGGGATAGATTTTGCTGAATAAAATGGTTTTTATTACTAGTCCCAAAACTGAAGACAAAAAGCCTGCTTCTCATCAGCCCCATTCCTGGCTTCAGTAGTCACCTCCTTTGGTTTATCAGAAATACGCTACCACACAGAAGACCCTTAGGGTTAAGGAAGTGGACCCATTTCTATGGGATATGTGCTGGATCCCCCAAGAAAGGCTGCAAAGGCTTTCCTGAACTCCTTTGCTCTCCCAGAAGAGGTACTAGACTCTGAGATGCATCTCCAGCCAAACATCCCCAGGTGATGTAGATGCTCACGGTTCTCCTGGGTAAGTTTTCTCCTGGACTAGGAGACTGCTGCCTTGAGTATCTGTGAGTAAATCAGACGCAAAATATTTTCTTTTTGGACTCATATTCTTCTGGACCAGAAATGAAAACCTGCCCCGTGCACTTTCCATGTTGCTTTTCCTCATCTCCTGCACCCTTGATGTTTAGCTGCAGTTTGTCAGGGCCAGGACTACCCCTCGCAGTGTGTCTGTGCAATTTAGGCAATGAGGTCCCGGTGTTGGTTACACCCCTCAGCAGGAATCGAAATTCCCTTAAGCTGGAAACGACATGAATAAACCCTTAAATTGCAGCAGACCCAGCTGCTTTCCTGACTCTGATTACAGCAGTTAGCAGCCCTGTAATTGTCCCTGTAATTGTAGGGGACTTGGAAACCCTGAGCCCTGCCAGAAACAGAACTTAATCTTTTCTGAGATGTCGCTTTTGGGGGCTGAGCATGGGGATTTGCTCTTCTCGTGGTGGCAGGGGACCAACCCTGAGCCCAGTGCCAGCGGGGAGGGTCCTGAGGTTGCTGTACCCTCCCAGCTTGTAACGAAGAGCCCAGGTAAGGGCAGCACGTAAGCTTGTTACAGGGGCTTATTCACCAGATGGACAAGCCGTTCCCAGGTAGATCTTCTTTTTCATTAATATGCCATTAGCCTTATTTGTGTGCCCTGCTCATCTCTGGCTGTATCATCGTCTGGCGGAGAGATTGTGTTTCCAGCTCCGCCTGTCCTTCGCATCATGTTGCCGTTGCTCCTCACCTCCCCAGATGAAATGCTCAGACCACCTGGCTATGGCCATGCCAGCCTGCCTGGGACTAAGGAGAGGTCCTGCATGTGGCACTGCATCATGATCCCAAGGTTATGGGGAAAGGCACAGGTCCTGGTGCAAGAGCGTGGCTCTTGGGCTCAGGCATGAGCAGCCCTGCCTGATGTGCCATGGGGTGAGAGGGACTCTGCACCAGCAGGGACACAGGCTCCAAGGACAAACATCTCTCCTCCTCGCTTCCCCCAACAGCCAAAATCAGGAGGTGACAAGCAGAGAGCATAAAATATCACTAAAAATGTATTAAACACGTTGCCTGGAGAGGTGGTCACTGCCCCATCCCTGGAAACCTTCCAGACGAGGTTGGCCAGGGCTCTGAGCAACCTGCTCTCATTGCTGATGTCCCTACTCAGTGCAGGGGGGTTGGACTGGAAGGCTTTTAAAGGTTCCTTCCAACCCAAACCATTTGATGATTCTGTGATTGAGTGCAAGAGATGCCAAAGTTTTCTGTATCTTCTCCAGGTGTGCTCTCCTAGCATTACAAAAAAAACCTGGGAGCTTGGAGTCCCTGGTAGGGCATTTGTGAGCTTTGCAGCCTGTTGACATGAGGACAGGCAGGTGACACAAAGCACCTCAACCTGTGGCACTGGGGAGGGCTTATTTGGGGCTGGGAACCCACTGGGTTCATCTGTAGCATCTATCACACTCCTCTGAAAAACGAAAGCCTGGCAAAATCCCTCCTCCTGTGTCATTCTTTCTTAAATGTTTTCTGTCAGTACATTTTGTTCTCCATTTTCCTCAGTACGTAGTGAAGTGGGAGATTTTATAATGATTCACAGTGTTCTGCCGAGCAGCTTCAAGCAGCAACCGGGGAGTCTGTTAAATAGGCATCCAGCCCGGAATATTTTGTACACTATCTAAATGCAGTGCTGTAATTAAAAGACATGCTTGAAATAAATGACACAGGGCTTGGGGTTTGGGTTTGTTTTGTTTTTTTTTCTCCTTTTTTTTTATCCCCAAGGGATGTGGAAAGAGGGCTTGAAGTTGCACTGAAGTCTCAAAAGGCACAACAAGCATATTTGAACAAAAAGCATCCAACAATGTGGGCCGACACAATTACTTTCAAATGCTAGATGTTCGGTTATCACCCAGGGAACTTTGTGTCTGATTAAAAATAATTATTGCTGGCATTAAATCTGTTTAGAATTACTCGGCGCAATTCATCTCGTATCGCACGCCGCTACCATATGCCTGGTTTGTTGAGTGGAAAAATGTCTCTTTCGTTTGGATAAATAATGCTTTGTAAATATTTAGAGATGAATGTTCTGGATCAGTGAGCGGCTATATTTTTCTGATGATAAATATGTGCAAATGAGCTTGTTTTTGGCGGCGGCTCCGTTTGAGGCAGGCACTATATGGGGCCAGATTAATCCCTCTGTAACTGCGCAGGGGCTGTGCCAAGATGACTTACCATGGGGATGACAGAAGGGTCATTTCTGCTGCTGAGCAAGTGGGGTGAAAGCAACTTTTTCAAGGTTTTAAATCTATCCAGAGCAGGATCCGCAATGCCTTCCAGCCAGCTGTGGTCGCAGGTACATGGATGTTTGGCAAATGCAGTGAATTTCCCTCGTTCCCATTGCCGGAGTCCCAGGAGGACCCATGGGACATGGGGAAGAGCAAAAGAACATTGTGTACAGATCTGACCCCACGCCCCAGTGCCTGAAAGGAGGGTTTGTTTGAGGAGGGGGACACACAAACCTCTTGGCATGCCCCAAGGGACATGGATGGGGCTGTGGGTTATTGCTCCTGAAGCCATCTGACGGCAAGGGTGCTGACGCATTGCATCTTTCCCCTTTTGCACATCAGAAGTGCTGTGAAGAAACCGCTCAGCTCGATGCCAGAGAACATATTTGCTGAAGACATACAGCCACCAGTACAGCTGCTCTGGCTGGGCCTTGGTGATTCATGGAAAGGGAATAGAGCGAGGGCTGTCAGAGGGTGCACAGTGTGTTTAAAGAAATGTGGTTTTCACATGTTGTGCTTTGTCCAGAGGCTTTAAACAAGACGAAATCTCTTCCACTGGTGAGTGGGTTTGCGAGGGTGGGATCTCAGCCAGACATCCCTCTGCTCCTGAGACACATCCCAGTGAGCAAAGTCTTGGGTAGCATGTCCAAAAGATGAATTTCTTTCCCTTAGGATACGCACAGGAGGAGAGATGCAAGTCCCAAGCTTGCCGGTCATCTTCACCGAGGTCCTGTCACCTCTTCATCTCCATCTCCTCTTTCCTCCAGGCAAATGAAAACTGGCAGGAGATCTCAGTCCTGCCTGACTCGGGCTGACTGTCTCAGTGAACACTCTTCGGATGTATTTGCTTTGCATTTGATTAAAACACGACGGCAAACAACGGGCATTAACGAGTTCATTCGTTTATGATGACAATACGTTTTTGAGTCCTCCAATTGATTTGCAGAGCAAGCTGATAAAAAGAGCAAACCTTGCATTATTTACTACCCCGAGTCTAAATGCAATGTCTGAATCGACAGAGCTTGTTTGCTTTTTAAAATTCAAATGAGGATGACAATGATCTCGTTTCCAGGAGGCTGGCAGTCCCCTGCAGAAGGGATTTTACTCACCTCTCTCAAAAAGAGGCGTCTTGAGGCCACCCTGGAGGTGTTAAAAAAAAAAGTAGACGGGGCACTTAGGGACATGGTCTAGCGGTCAGGGAGATGTTGGCATGAAGGTTGGACTTGATGATCCTAGAGGTCTTTTCCAACCTAAATGATTCCATGATTCTATGACCTGATGCAACTTGTGTCTCCCCGAGCTCCAAGGTCTGCTCTAATGCACACAGGGGCAGATGTGGGGTCTAGTTGGGAATACTTGAAACCAGAGCGAAAAGGCTTTTGTCAGTCAGCTGAATCATCACCTCCTTGTGGTTAATTAGACATAGTTTCTAATTAAAGTCATTATTTATCTTGGAAAGCAGGGAGACTGGGCTGCTCTGGTCCTCACTGAGTGCAGGGCTTGGCTTTGATGTGTTTTCTGGGGATGCCGAGAGGGAGCATGGGTGGGAAATGAAGGCATATGGTTCCTTTGGGTGACTGGAGACAGAGAAAAAAATCAGAAGTTAAAAATTAGGAGCCATCAGGAGGGTCAATGTTACCTCTATGCCCTGGGATGTACTCTGCATCATTCCATGTGCAGTGACAGCTGCGGGATGGAGGGGGGATGAGTGATGGAAGCCTGGCTGACCATAAACTGGTTAGAAATCCCCCTTGCGGAGGTTAATTAAAAAAAAAAAAAAGAAATAAAAAAAGAATTAAAGACATTTTCCTCTCTTTCTGGAATATCAGAGATCACAGGCCATGCCTCCACCTCCACGCTTGCCCCGAGAGCGGATGGAGCAAAGCCATCCTCTGCTTTCCAGTCCAAGATCCAACAGTATATTCAAGCCTTGACCAAAGAGGCCATTACAAAAGCAAGTCAAAGCCTTGATTTAAAGCAGCTTGTTTAAATATTTTCACACTCCCTGTGGTTAGATTCCAGACTTTCGCTCCCTGATTACTTTAGCCCAGAAAAAAAAGCGCGATACATCGGAAGGCAAAAAAGAAAGGCCTGATTCATAGATGAGGGCATGGCACTGCAGAACACAGGGTGCTACAGTTTCCCCAGGAATGCTTTCAGGTCCTAAAGTGCCCTGTAGTAAATAAAAACAACCAAAGATTGCTGAGGAGCAGGGGAGATAATTTTGCCTGACCTAATGAGTCACGGGATGCTGGTTTTTTGGGTGAGTGGTGTTTGGGAGATGCTCTCTGGCCACAATTAGCAATCAGTTGTGGTTGCTAATGAACAGCCTGGGCTTTTGGCACAGTCAAATGATTTTTGGTCAGGATCCTGAAGGGAATTTGTGTTTCCTGGGCACCCCGTTCCTGCACACCCATGGCGAGGGGCTGGAAGGACCCTCATCATCCTGTTTCTCCCTCTGAAGTGGAGGCTGCAGGAGAGCGAGGGAGGCTCTGCGGTTCAGCTAGCTCCATGATCAGCTCCAGCCTCACCCACAGATTATTTATGGTTATTACTGGCTTCCTGCTGCAGCCAGCTCCCGGGGTCTTCAGGGCATCTTGTGCCATGGACATGCCCAGCGAGCTAAAATCTCCCAGCATGCTCACCTTGATGTCCAGACCCATATTTTCTTGTTTTTCCTGCAGCCAGAGACCCCTTCAAAAGCCACAAACTTTGATGTCCAGGGAAGAGACTGAGGGAATCTCCCCTATATCCTACATCTGACTGGCACTTGTGTCCTCCTCTTTCACTGGTGACATCAGGCCTGGTTGAAAGCCCATCACAGCCACGAGCATCTCCCTAGAGGCATGGATGAGGCACAGGATCAATTTTTTTTGCAGAAGACAATTTTTAGGAGGAAGGAGGCAGCTGATGGCGGCATGAGCTCTTTCCAAACAAAGATAAACAAGTGCCCCAAATAACTCTGTTCTTGCTGGCAAGGGGTATTTTTAACTAGCAACATGACACAAAAATAACACAGACGGCTGGAAAAAAAAAGGAACGGCTGTTTTGCTAGGAGAGGAGTTTACTGTGTTTCATAGGGAAAGCAAGAAACATCTTCTCTGTAGCCCTCTCCCAGTTCTCCACCAACCACATCATTCCCAGGAGGTGCTACCCATGGTGTTTGCATGAACACATGGGATGTTTTTAAATGACTCCTATAAAGTAATCAAGGTTGAAAGGTCAGGCTTGTATAAAAGCAGTTCCCAGGAGCCTGCTTTTATACCCTCGCCATGCCCTAAACCAGGAAAGAACTGGTCAGCTTTATGGGTCTGTGGAAGACCAACCCACATATTAAGAAGATGTCTTTTGAAGACAGCTCTGTCGGAGTCCATTCATCCAGAGATGCCTTGGACATCTGGGTGTTGCACCTAATGCTGTCACAAGGCAGAAAATACAGCTCTGACTCAGTGCTGCACCAAGAAATGACCTTTTTGCAACATGCCTGCCTGCAGCCTGCCTTCCCCATCATGCAGCAGAGCTGAGGCTCCCCTGGACCATGCTGGGAGCAAGGTTGAGCCTGCCCATGGCAGGGAGAGGGCTCTGGCATGCCCTTTAGGGTGATAGTGTTTTCTAGATGTGATAAGAGCCTTCATGGCTTTGGGGTAATTTATGGACGTGCCTGTCAGCTGGGTTTTGCCTTGATGAAGAGCAGAAAACGAGCTGGGGTAAGGATGGGATGTGCAGCATGTGGGGCAAGTTTTGGGAAGAGGCTCAGACCCGTAGGCTACAGAAGACATGTGGAGGCTGCCAGAGATATTATATATTGAGGTGGAAACCAGGTGTATCCCCATGCAGGTACACGCACACACACGCATATGGGAAATGAAGTCTCTCTTGTGCTTGTCAGAGCTTCAGTTGGGGAAAGCGGTCAGGAAAAAGGGCAGCTGTGGAGGAAAATCATGGCCCATGCTCATATAGCAGCCTTGTGCAGGGGTAAAATCAGGGCTCTGGTCTTGCTGGTCCCTCTCCGTGTTGCCGTGATGTGAGTCAGCTGCTTCCCTCCGCCTTCTCCTCCAGGATGAGTAATTCAGCCGTGATAACCTTTAACGAGTCCCGGGGACTGTCACAGCGTCATATTTAAATGCAGCCTTGTGTTTTATTAGCAGAGCCCAGGATGGAGACAAAGTGCGGGTGTAGGAAATGTGGAGGTGTCTGCTGGGGGTTTGAAGGAGAGCCCCCTCAAGAAATGCATTAAGTTTCTACAGCAGCATCTGCATTCGGTGGGGAGGGAGCTCCGTAACTCAACCTTGCTGCAATTGCAGCAACTTCCAGTAAATCTTATTTGTGTTTTAACGCTTAAAAGCTCCAGCAGTTCCAAGAGCCCTTGCCGCAGCGTTGCAGCACCTGGAGTGAGCCTTTGTCGAGCTGATTCTTGCGGTGCTCAGGCTGTGACTGGAAGGGGAGGTCTAGCTGCAGCCCATCCCTGGAGAAAGCTGGTGGTGGCAGAAATTCAGTCAGAGAACATGGACAAAATTACACATTTCTGACTCAAAACTGGCCCCTCAATTATCTTAGGCGGTGGGGTCTTTGCAGGGCAGGTTGCTATCATAGAATCATTCAGGTTGGAAAAGACCATTAAGATCATGAAGTCCAGCTGCAAACCTAACACTGCCAAGCCCATCACTAAACCATGTCCCTAAACATCATGATTCTGGCTCTTTTATTTGAACAACCTCTTGGAGAGGTGAGTCCTGGCCCATCAGTAGGACATCTTGTGTTTCTGGTGTGCAAAAAATGACCCCAAGCACGATGGGCTGAGTTGGTTGGGTGCTGAGATTTCCCCGAGTGGGTGCTGTTCTGTGGGTGAGGGTAGCAAAACTCATACCAAGCCCTCTCCCTTTTTGAGTCGCGCATGAAGCATCTATACCACATAACCCCTATGCCATAATTGCACTCAGGTTGGTGAATCAGAGAGGCAAGCAATTTATGTCAAGAAGATTTCCCCCCACCCCTCACAAATTATAATGTACTATATTGTCATTATAGGATTATGATTATGTCTAATAAGTAGGAATTTGGGTGCTGGCAGCTCTTTAAACTTCACCGCAGTGATCTCTTTGCCTGTTGGGAGGCAAAGGCAGGTGATGAAGTCATGTGGACAGAGAGTGCTGTATGGCTGCCCAAAAGGAGATGACTTTTGGAGACCAGGATGAAAGGAGCTGTTGTGTGTGCATGTCTGCTGCTTGATGTGGGAAGGGCTTGGTGGTCAGCAGGGCTCATCATGTGTCAGCTCTGAGCACAGTTACTGCCCTTTGAGACTGAGGGATTCTGAGGGGTTTGTCTGATCTCCTGATGTAATGTTCAGCTCTGTGTTGGCCATCATGTAGACCAGGGCTTCAGGCTTTGAAGTCATAGGGTTTTGCAGAAGTGTGTGATCATTCAAGGGAGAACAAGGCCTTTGTTGTGGTCCTCTCTTGGCACAACAGGCCTAGAAAGATGCTGGTGGTAATGCAGCTGGCAAAAGAGCAGAAGCAGAGAGAGCAGGATGAGACAGCCACAGGTGAGCCATTTTAAAACCACTCATTTTCCTAATGTCCAGTCTAAACCTCCCCTGCTGCAACTTGATGCTGTTTCCTCTTGTCTTATTGCTTGTTCCTTGTGAGAAAAGACCAACTCCTACCTCGCTCCAACCTCCTTTCAAGAAGTAGTCAAGAGCGAGAAGGTCTCCCCTGAGCCTTCTTTTCTCCAGGCTCAACAACCCCAGGTCCCTCAGCCACTCCTCATAAGACTTGTTCTCAGCTTTGTTGCCCTTCTCTGGACATGCTCCAGCCCCTCAATGTCCTTCTTGGAGTGAGGGGCCCAAAACTGAACCCCAGTATTTGACATACAGACTCACCAGTGTCGAGTATGGGGGGACCATCACTGCCTTAGTCCTGCTGGCCACACTGTTTCTGTTACAAACCAGGATGCTGGTGGCCTTCTTGGACACTTGGGTACACAGCTGGCTCATCTTCAACCAGCTGTTGACCCATGCTGTAGTTCTATATCACATGGGACTGTCCCCAGAGATGATGGGTGCACAGGAGCTGTATTGCTCAGCCAGTGGCTGGGTGGCTTCTCGGCACCTCTTGCTGCCCACAGGCTGTCCTGGTTGCTGGTGCTGACCATTAAAAGAACAAAAGTCTTTTGGGTAGCTGGGCAACAAGGTGCCCAGAGCGTCTTACCTAACTTAGTTCCTCCACTACTTGCAAAACAGCCCTGCATGGGTTATTTAAGTGTAAAGTTCATTTTTTTGTGGGTAGTGAGTAGTTTCAAAGTAAGAAATCTCAGAACCCCAATGTCAAGTAAAAAAAAAAAGGATTGCTGTCTGGAATCTGCTGGTTTTTTCAGTGTCAGTCTGAAGCTTTTGGGGGGCTTGGTCTATGCTTGAACAATTGCAGCTGATAAGACTGGATTTGAAGGACTATTACCTGTTTATTAAATCTCTGATATTCAGTGATGTGTCATTTGTATGAAAATTGAAGCCACCTTCTCCCTCAGATCTCCTGCTAATAGTGTTGTTTTAATTTGAGCTCGTTAATGGGCTGTGTAATTTAAGGACAAACCCCTGTGTTTAATGTGTTCCCAATCACTTCAAGTCACTCATCAGTGCAAAGAACTGTCCTGCCTTTGCAGAAGGAGGCAGCTGGAAAAAATAGGGCTCTCCAGAGCCAAAGGACAGGTGTATGTCTCCATCTCAAAGAAGGGTTATGTGTGTGGACGTTTGAGTGCCTAAGAAATCAGGGGTCTGTGCACGCTTGTGAAGATGCAGCATGTCTTCAGGAAAGTGTCTCCTTGCTGGAACAGCCCTCAAAACCCATGGTATTGGGGGAAAGAGTTGGGACAAGGGATCAGGTTAGTCATTCCCAGTTGGCAGCTGATGCTCCAGCTAGGATTTCTACTCCAGAGATGTTATCTCCTGGTTTTTTGTTCCCACTGCCAAACTGATGGTCTACTGGGTTCCTTGAGGAGGAAAAGAAGGAGGAGGGGGAAAAGGAGGAAGGGGGGAAAGAGGAGGGCTGTCACAAAGTGCTTGCTCTTCTGTGGTTTTTACAGCACTCATGCTTGTTCCATAAGCTTCTTACCATGTCCTTCTCCTCTGCAGAAGGATCTCACCGTCTGTGCTGCTGTCTGGTCTCATTCTCCCCTGCATGGCCCCTATCTCACTCTTGGAAGAGAGGTCCTACATCTCCTACAGCTTTAATTCATCCACCTCTCACCGTGGAAGACACAAGAGCATTAAGCACATACACACATCTCTGCTAATTTATGGTCCAGATCAGGAATTCTGTGGCTTCTGGATGTTGCTGAGTGGTTTTGCAAGCAAAATAAATATAATCCCCCCAGGATTTGGGCTGATAGCTTTATTTTAGGCATTTTTCCCAAGGGGAAAACACAGAATCCACCCTTTAATTCTTTACTGATACCTGTTCCTTCTGAAAAATATTGCTCAACTGAGTCATGGGGAGAAGAAATCTGTCTAGTTGTGAAGTCAGTTCCCACCGCTTGGCATTTACGTCATAGACAACGTCATTCCAGCAGGACGTAGCTGCTGTGGGCACCTCACCAGTGAGAGGGGAAGTTGCATTTATCCTGTTGTGTGCACGCAGAACAGGTATCTTCATGATAAATCCAGTGCCAGCACCTCACTGGAGGATTTCCTTTCTGTGGTAGGAGGAATCTCATTAACACGAACTTCAGAGGAATCCAGCACTGCCAGCCAGAAGACAAATGCATCAGTGTTGCCGTCATTTATCAAATGGAGGATGACCTTTGTTATCCATTCGGATGAAATGAAAAGCTTTGGGTTTTAACTTTGTTAAAATGCACATGGCTGTCTCTTTCGATCTTGGAGTCGGCGCATTGCTGAGATTAATCAAATTGTGCATTTTGCTGGTGCTTAAGCAGTATTGTTATATAATTCAATCTCTGCATGATTTCGAGACAGCAGGCAGAAGAATTACAGTGAGCCCCGCTTCAAAATCGTCCTGCTGTGGTCAATGGCTGAGGAGGCAGAAGGGGTTTGGAACCAAGAGCCAACCTACTGTTTTTAAATTGCATTGCTTGGATTCAAGTTACTTTTGGTCAGAATTAAATATATGTGTCTATAAAGCTGGGCATGTATGGCTGGGAGAGCTCCTTGAAGGGAATGGGCGCATCTCACTCTGGTCTGTTATAGATCTCCCCATGGGAAGAGGGTGTTGAGGTGGTTTTTTTCTTGTATTTCACTTTGAAAAATGATTATGTCCCCAGGAAAGGTTGCCATGCTGAAAAGAGGGAGAAGAAAGCATTGCTCTGCTGGAATTGGCCATCAGAGAGGAGGTCCACAGAGGAAAGTGGGACTGGGGGTGGGTGTCTGTGCCTCTGTGCTCCTTTCCCTCCCAGAGGTGGCTGGGGAAGGGGCTGACATGTCAATGCAGAGCATGTTGGGAAAATCCTCTTTCTACCAGCTACCTAAAGAAGAGAGCTCAGGATATGGGTCCCTCCTCTTTGCTCTCACCTTTTCTCTGACAGTATGTACCAATACCAATTCAGCTGCTCCCCAGGAGAAGGAATTGACTGGATGACTGTGTCCAAAGTGTTGTAGCTAATGGCCCAGGGTCCAAATGGTGATCATTTGGTGGTGTCCCTCAAGGGACTGTATTGGGACCAGTGCTGTTCAAGATCTTTATTAATGACATACTGGGATTGAGTGCACTGTCTGCAAGTTTGCAGATGACACCAACCTGAGTGGTGCAGTTCATACACTTGGGGGAAGGGATGTCAGTCAGTGGGACGTCAACAGGCTTGAGGAGTGGGCTCATGTGAATGTCATGAAGTTCAATACATCCAAGTGCAAGGTCCTGCATCTGCATTGAGGTAATCCCCAGTATCAGTACAGACTGGGGGATGAAGGAATTGAGGGTAGCCCTGCAGAGAAGGACTTGAGGGTGTTGGTTGACAAGAAGCGCCACATGAGCCAACAATGTGCACTTGCACGCCAGAAAACCAACTGTATCCTGGACTGCATCAAAAGAAATGTGGCTAGCAGCTTGAGAGAGGTGGTTCTCCCCTTCTACTCTGCTCTGGTGAGTGATGTGTCTACTCTGCAGTGATGTGTCCAGATCTGGAGTTCTCTTCACAAGGAGGACATGAAGCTGTTGGAGCAGGTTCAGAGGAACAACATGAAAATGATCAGAGGACTGGAATACCTCCTTTATGAGAACAGTCTGAGACAGTTAGTGGTGTTTATCCTGGAGAAGAGAAAGGGAGACCTTATTGAGGACTTGCTATATAAAGGGAGCTTTTAAGAAAGATTGAGAGAAATTTTTCACCAAGGCCTATAGTGATAGGACAAGAATTAATGGTTTTAAACTAAAAGAGGTTAGATTTAGATTAGATATAAGGAAGACATTTTTTATGACAAGCATGGTGAGATACTGGAACAGGTTGCCCAGAGAACTTGTGGATGCCCCATCGCTGGAAGTGTTGAAGGTCAGGTTGCTTTGAACAGCTGGATCTAGTGAGAGATGTCGCTGCCTATGACAGAGGGGTTGGAACTAGATAGTCTTTAAAGGTCCCTCCCAACCCAAATCATTCTGTCATTCTAAAACTTTACAAATCCTCCTGAGTTCTTCGGCTATCATCACATGTAGCCTGTACCCAATGGTTCCTTGTGTGTGTCTGGCAGCCCTTCCTCTCCCTTTCTTCCCACAAGATCTCCCCCACCTTTTTCTGGTCACAGTGAAGCCCACCTTCACTGTAGTGGTCATGTGGGCTCATAATCTGGGGCTATCTAGGGCCTGGACCACTCTTGGTGTTCTCACACCAAAGATTAATCTATTTTTCTGCATAACCCCTCCAGTATTTCTATTTTCCTGGCAATTCATAATGTGAGGCAAGGCAATAAGATGGTGGTTGAAACCTTGTCTACACCCAGGAGCTGCCCCCAACTCTACATCCCTGGATTTCCAGCCATTGCTGATCCCTGGGAAGTCAGTTCCTGCCATACAGCCAAGTCCCATTTCCAGCTCACTTGAACAAAGGCAGAAAGGGCTTGGAGCAAATGAAACAACCCCGGAAAAGTCCACACATCTATTAGGTCTGGTGAAATCTCGTTGAAGTCTTACCTCACAGGCTTCTCCGCATGTGGAACTGAAAAACTAGGATCGGGTCTCTGATTAGAAAACCTACTGTGTTTATAGGTTGTAACCCAACCTGTGTCTATTTCAGCTGTGCAGATGCTTTATGTAAGCCTAAAAAGATCTTTTTTTTTTTCCTCCCTGCTTAATGTATGTGCTCATTTACAAACATAAATTAAATCTATTTTAGAGCATATGAAGTGACAGGGTCTTGTATTGACATAACAACAAGCTTTGTGTTCCAGCTCAGCTTGCAGATAAGACAATAATACTTCTGCATATAGACAAGCCCAGAAGCAAACATATATATATACACTTGTACTTTCAATGCAAAAAAAAGTAAGAAAAAGCAATGACCATGAGTGCTGGAGCCTTGTAAATCAACTGAGCACCATTGGCTTCTCTGACAGTAGATGGACAAAGAGCGTCCGATACCTCAGTGGAAATCAATCTGTTAATGGACAGGTTTCCTTGTTTGCTCCTAGAGTTAATGCAAGTCTCTGCAAGAAGGAGGATCTAAAACAATTAGCAGGAAATACATCCTTGTTTGAGAAGGGTCTTTGGGAAGTGTCTCTTTATCTAAAGCTACGTGAACTTCCAGGCTGCGGGTGACATCGATACAAATAACCACTGAAGTGGACTCGATCCTGGATTTTTGTTGTAGGGAATATCAGGGATACTGGTTGTCAGGATGTGGCATTTATTTCTGGGTGATTATAATACGAAAGCTTGCATCACTCAATTACAAATCCATATGTAAAAGTCATTCCCAATGTGGACCATGAATACCTGGAGGAGCTGCGTGGCATGGTATCCACATCTTGCTCAGGCACACCTCTCCCCAAGGAATGCCTCTACTCAGAGAAACTGAGCTAGGAGGCTTGAACAAGGAATCAGTGACTAAATATTGACTCAGAAAAAACAAAGATCCCATTTAGATGTAAATGGAAAAGATGGGGGGTGGAGGGGGGTAAGGAAGGAAGAAGGAAAAAGAAATACATACAATAAGAGTCTACAAGCAGAATTATCTCGTTGCAGAATCCATTTTCCAGACTTCCCTTGATGAGTTATCGGCAACACTCCACATATTTGTGCAGCCAAATAGCTGTGAGGCACAAGTACATTCTCCACTAGCAAATAATTCCCTTTCCTGATAACATCTTCGGCAGGGCTTGGCTGCTACGTGCACGTGCAACGGCTTGGATTTAGCGCTGAAGGTGGGGGGTGACCCAGCGTGCTGTTTGTCAGGCAGCTCAAATTCAAAGCAAAAGCATTATATTCACCCAGGAGGGGAGGCTGTCCAAGGCATAGAGGTTTTCCCATGGGAGACAGACACATCAGTGTCTGGGGGATCTTTAAGCACCATCCTTCACCCTTTCTACCTAGTCTGCATCCAAACAGCGAAGATGATAACCAAGAGGTGATGGGAGTGTTTCAGCTCTTAGCAGAATGGTGCTGGGGTACCAGCTCCAGGCACAACGTATTTTTGGGTGTGGAGAGGGCTAGGGAAGAGACACAGGGCATGAAAACATTTTTTTTTTATCTTATGTCCTGGCTGTGTAGTAGATCTGGGCTGCTCATAGGGTCCTCTAATAATGTTAGCATTGGAACCTGATGTGTTTGGTGTTGGTGCTACCAGAGCCAGGTGTGGCCGCTGGTCTTTCCTATGACCCGCCAAGTCCAGCCTCACCCAGCACACCTCAGCCAGGCCTGTCCACCCTCTCCATTACTGACTTGGGTTATCTGCAAGCAGGCTGTAGTCATATTGACAATTAAATGAATGCCCTGCCTTGCAGATATGACATGGACATCAGAGCTGGGCTGTTTCTGAGTTGGAGCAACAGGAGGGTCTACTGGGGAAACTCTGCAGATTTAACAGAGGAGTTTCTTCTTTGCCATTAACACAAGATGCACCTTGGTGTGAAGTGCCAACACTTCAGCATTTGCAAACCAGGGTCTGTCAGACCTCTCTGCACAAGCACTAATTGCTTATACATGGTGAGGCTTCACAGCCCAACAGACAGATCCAGCAACTCTGGCCCTGGCCCAGCTCCTCTGTGACAATCCTGTCTTTGAAAGACAGGTTGCTCACGTGTGCCACTCATCTGCCTTTCTTTGGCTGGGGAGCTCTCAGCCCTGGGCCTGAGAGTGTGTAGTTCCAAGAAGGGCTACAGGAAGTTGGAGTAGATCAGATCTGGAAAGTTAGAGTTCAACCATCTCCTTGGCCAGCAGAACGAGCGCTCAGGATGTGTGAAATTAGGTTAAAACAGTGTAATAGCCATTGGTTCAGCTTTTTATTTCTCTTCTGTTTGTGTCGCTAACAGTAACTGACCAAGACAAAGTGGAGTACTTGGAGAGAAAGGTAACTGTGCTTTCAAGGTCAAATGGTTTTTCTGAGTTCTAGTGGGATAATAAAACATGAAGGAGCAAAAGTCAAACCTCTGCTACAAAGGCCTGAATCCATGTTGCAGAACTGTGCCACCAGCAGGGCTTCCTGTGCTGCTGCTCACATCAGTGCAACAGTCCACATCACGGCATCAGACCTTGCAGGGATGTGCTTGCCCACGTTGACTTGGCTGCAGAGCAAGGGGTTGCCCATGTTCTACCTTTGCCAAGCAGAAACACCCTTTTTTTCTCTTTTTCCACTTGCTGGGAAAATGAGAATGCACCAAATGCAAGTGTTCGTTATCCAGGTGCGTGAGATCCAGACACTGCTCCGCACCAGAGGCACCAACACAGGCTAAATTGGTGCAAGAGCTCAGCCAAGGGATCCTAGTCCATCAAGGCTCCCAGCAAACACTGTTTATTCCCATCTTGAATTTTCCTGCAGATGAAGAGCTCATTATCCTTGGAGACACACCCAGAACTGTGCTTGAAAATTGAAATCTTGGGCCCCGTGTGCTTGCTGGGAAGTGGCGCATAATCGGTGAACGCTCGCCGCATGGTGTGCTTCATGGGGACACATCTGAAGGGGCTTCACTTCTTGCAAGGGTCTCTTGATCCACAGCGGGGAAAAATGTGATTTTCCAGTCTTGTTTTTCTTTTTTTTTTTTCTTCTTTTTCTTTTTTTTCTTTTTTTGGGAAGGGACTTTACAGGCTGGGATTTGGAAGCTTTCCTAGTTTTTGCAAATAAAACTGTGAGTCTGTCTGTGGAGCATTGGAAGAGGAATCTCAGGAACGTGGGAGCGTTCTCCCTGGAGCCGCTCTGGAGTTTCTCCTCTTGCTGCCTTGAAATACTCCTAAGGCGGTGGTTGTTCTGCACATCTCCATGTGCTGGAAACAAAGGAAAAGTGGGACCTAACAGAAATTTTGTTTGAAATAAAAGAAAAAAAAGAAAAAGCAGGATGAGGCCCTCCTGTTGCAGAACAAAAAGAAGGAAATATCAAGCTCATATTCTGCACAGCGAGCGGAGGACAAAATAAATACCAGCAGCAGACCCTGCTTCAATCATTGCAGTTTGTAAAAGACCTTGGTGCATCCTCGTGACCTGTTTTTCATGTCACCACATAACGGAGGCTGTCTATTGGGGCAGCTAACCAGCTTCGTAGCTCTAGTGGGACTTGAGCAAGCCAAGAGATACGCAACGAGCTGAGATAAAAGGCTATAGCTGCATCCCAGGCTGTATACATTAAAACAAGAGACGTTCCCTTCCTGTTGTTCCCTATTTACATGAAGGATGCAATGACTAATCATCAAATTTATGGAACAAAAGCTTACAGGCATTGTATTTCCTATTTTGTGAGCTAGGAGTTGCAGCCAGTTCAGGAATGTGATGAACTTTTAAAAGAAGAAGTTTTATCTCAACCAAGGACTGGAGCCATGCTGTACCACCGGTGGGATAATCTATTTCTTCCAGGCTGCTGCCTTAAAAATGTCAAGAAGTTAAAGGGATTTGAGTATAAATAGAAAATGACATCCTGGATGACAGGGGACGGCTTTGCATCCGGCGGGGAGCTGGGGAAAGCAGGAAGGCACCAGGCAAAGCCCAGCACTGGTGGGGAGCCCGGCTTGCATGGGGACCTATGGGCTGGGATGGGAGAAGGGCGAAGAAAGCCTGTGGGAAGTCAAAAATCCACCCTGGCCCTTTTTCTGGGGGAAATATGGAGTTATTTCTGCTTGTTCTGGCATGTACATGGGGCTAAAATGAGATGGGTGCCAGGGCTCAGGCTGGTTCTTGAAGCTGCTGGGGTGGAGGTGGGGGGTGGAGCACCTTCTGCTTCCCATGGCAGCACTGGTGTGCATGGCAAACCCCTTGATTTACTGCACATGGGCCATCTCGGCAAAAAGGAGCTCTTGAAACTCCCTTTTGAGTAGCAGCAGACAGGCAATGCCATCGACCCCAGGATGGAGACATGGGGACATGGAGAGCTGAGCAGTGGCATTTTTCCAGAGCTTGGTGCTGAAATATCGTCTCGGAATAATTGGGTGAAGAAGACTCAGTCTGTCCTCTAACAGCAAATTAAACACAACTTTGTGGGTTTGGTGGTTTGCTGCCAAGTGCCAATACAGCTCCATATTAATAGCTTATGACAGGATTATTCTCTCTTGTTGCTGGCAGGAAGGAGCTCTTTGGCCTAAATCCTGCTTGTGGCTAAGGGAAGAAACCCAGCACATCCCTTGTGTTTACCAACAGCGCAACTCTTCACTCCCAAATATCACTTAAATCCCAAATTTTCAGAGATGAGCAGAGTAGAATGATCCTGGGTGACAGGGAGAGTCAAGGATATTTCATACATGTCCCAGCCGCCAAGCTCAGGCTTCCCTGTGACCATGGATAACCCTGCATGACCGTGGGCACCCATCCTCCCAAAAAATACAAGCTGTCAGGTTGCTAAATTGAATCATAAAAACATAGAATGCCAGGTTGGAAGGGACCTCAAGGATCATCTAGTCCAACCTTTCAAATTGAGGGCAAAATTTGTTTATATCTGTAGCGAACTCAGCATTTAAATGCCTGAAAGGGGTAAAAAAAAAAACAACAAACCAACAAATCCGAAAAAGAATAGGGCTGGAAATAGAAAAGCAAAAGGGATGTGAAGCAGAAGGTTTAGGAGGGCAAAGTACTCAGCCCACAACAAGGTCAAAACCTCTTTGAGGGGCATCTGCATGGAGGCTCTCACAGCATTAATCCTTTTTAAAAATCACAGACTCCAGTCAGGGACCTCAGTGGTCGCAGAGAATATATTTAAATGAAAATGTCCAACTGACACATGTAAACTAGTTTCCTGGCAAAGCCAGCATCCCACCCTTCCCTGTGCTTGCAGCAACGAGTAACCGGCCAGAGAAGCTTCAAGAGCTTGATTTTGGGAAAAGCTGAGTTGCCAGCATGAGCAACTGAGCTTCACTGAACTGAACTGTCAGCATCACTGGAAATAAAACCAGGGTTTTTCTCCAAGAAGGCATTTTCAAAATTTATCCCTAATTGTCAAAGTTTTTGACTGGGTATGTCAGAATTTGCTGCTTTCTGTGTGGGCAGCTGGCTCTGGAGGCTTTTGGACTGGCCAGCGCTGGGGTTGTTGGGGGGAACAACAAAGATACGTGTGTACAAACCACCAAAAACCTCCAGGAAAAATGAGGACAGCCTTGAATTTTTATAAGGAGGTCAGCACAGCCATCGCTTTGTGCTTCCCACAGACCTGCGGACAATGTCCCTTCTCACTGTTACACATTTGCAAAGAGGAGGAGGGGGAAAAAAAATGTCAGACTTTGTCTCCTTCGCCCTGACTGTGCCAGCCATGCCCTGTGGGCACAGGGGAGGTGACAGGGTGGCCAGGCTGGAGGTGACACCCCACAGCACCAAGCTCCCGTCCCTGCATCCATCAGCGCTGTGAAGTTTAGGAGGTAGAAAAGTTTATCTTTACTTCATGCTGGAAACTGTGTGGAGTAACTAGGAGTCAAGGCATGAATCAGTAACTACAGGGTGAAAAAACAGAAACCCAAAGTCTCCAACATGCTCGAGTCTGCTTTAAAGGTCTCACACGGCATGAAAAGGAGACATCTGCACTTTTTCTGTGCTCCCTTATCTTACAAAAACACAGAGGAGCAGTTACCCACCCGCACACAAACATTTCTGAGAGGATCCAGGCAAAGCCACGCTGAAATATTTAAATGTAACACCGTGCTCGGTCAGTGACCTTTGCATAATTAGAAACCCTTTCTGATAATGGAAATGGCCCGTGGCTTCTGCCTTTGTTTTTCTTGCCATAGTCTCCATATGCTCCATTTGCATCTTGAAATTATCGATCGGCCACGCGTCTCAAATGTAAAGATTTATAAGCCGCGATGGCAGGGTTGGGGGTCCCAGGTGGTGGGTTTGCAGGTCACTGAGGTTCTGGCTGCTGCAGATGGGACAAGCAGAGGGTTTAGCTGTGTAGGGCCTCGCTAATGAGTTGCAAGTTGGGCCAGTTCTTCAGCGAGGAGGCTTCCTATGGCTCTGCTCCCATCTGTTCCCAAAAATCAGGCTAACAAAACAAGAAATATCTCCCTGCTCGCACACAGGGCTGTCACAGACTGTTCTTCCTCATAAAGATGTCAGTGTGTTCCTACCATTAGCTTTATCACGTGCTTGGAAATCAGTGGGTTTAACAGCCCACAGAGAAGGAAATGGTACGTGTCTCTTTTGTTCTCAGAGTAGCCTTGGGATGTTCATTGTATAATAAGCTTGGCAGGGGGTAGTAAACGTGGCCACAGGACCACTTTTCATTGCTTTCACCCTTTGGAGAACTGGAGTCATAAGACACTATCCTTCACCAATTAAGTCAATAAGATTTTACTACAAGTTCTAGGTTTTCTTACTATGCAGATGTGGATTCGCCCCTGTACTCGACACTGGTGAGGTGACACTTGAATCCTGGGTTCAGTTTTGAGCCCCTCACTCCAAGAAGGACATTGAGGGGCTGGAGCAAGTCCAGAGAAGGGCAACAAAGCTGGGGAAGGGTCTAGAGCACAAGTCTGGTGAGGAGCAGCTGAGGGACCTGGGGGTGTTGAGCCTGGAGAAAAGGAGGCTCAGGAGAGACCTTCTTGTTCTTGATAACCCCCTGAAAGGAGATTGCAGCCAGGCGGGGTCAGTCTCTTCTCCCAAGGAACAAGCAATAAGACAAGACAAAACAGCCTCAGGTTGCACCAGGACAGGTTTAGTTTGGACATTAGGAAAAATTTCTTTCCCAAAAGAGTTGTGAAGGGCTGTCCCAGGCTGCCCAGGGCAGTGGTGGAGTCCCCATCCCTGGACGGGTTTGAAAGCTGTGTAGAGGAGGTTTTTAGGGACTTGGTTTAGTGGTGCCCTGGCAGTGCTGGGTTCATGGTCAGACCTGATGATCTGAAAGCTCTCTTCCAACCAAAACTATTCTATGATTCTATGATGTACAGGGTTGCTTTTGCTTTCTTGGATACTTTGACTTGACTAAAACATCTGAACCAAGGAGTCCTTCATTCCAGAAGGCAGATGGCGATTTTTATTAACAAGTGGTTTCCTGTTCTTTCTATTCCTTCAATAACATATTTTCTGTTGCTGTAGTTGGATGTAAGCTCTATATATGATTGCTAACACTTAGCAATGAATTCATGTTGATTTTCTTTCACCTCAAAGGCTTTTTTCATTCATCTTCTGTCTCTTAATGGCAACAGCAGGTATATGTGTGCTCTATTTGTACAGAAAAATGTCTCGCAATCTTTTCATAGCTTCTTCTAGTGTTTCCATACAAAATCTTGCCTAATTTAACATATATAGTAAATCTCAGCAACACATAGCAGTGACTTTTCCCTGGCTGAAAAGCCTGGAGCTTTCAAACTCTTCCAAGATAACTCAACGCCTTTGTTAAGGAAAGACATTATCTGATGAGGCACAAGGCATCTTCATCTCCTAATGATTCCAGCAAAAGCCAGTAGCAACCAGGGGTCTAGCAGAATCACATTTCTCAGCCATTACCTTATTGCTGTGAAACACAGTTTCAGCCATCCGTCTTCTAAAGAGCCCATAATAATGACAACTCGAGCAGCGACTCAGCCAATCCCAACAATAGCAAGCCTTTCAGCTTACATAGCTAACGAGGTACTAATTACCCACACTGAGCAGGCCTAGGAGAAGTGACCATCCATAACCACCTATATAGTGAAAGCTCCTATGACCAGAGGAAGGCAGCGCTCGGGGTTTCGGGAGCTGCAGCTGCGTGTTGGCTGAACAGCATGTCGCAGGACGTTGCTCCTTTTGCTGCATCTTCCTGACATCTGTGCCTGGCTGGTGGTCGCATTTTTTTGCTGTGCTATTTGTTGGGGTTTTCTTCTTCCTTTTTTTTTTCCCTCACACCCAGGTTTCAAGTTTCCAGGGGCAGCAACAACCTTTTTTTCTGAGTTTATCCATCGCCGGGCTGAAGGCAGTGTGGAAGCCTGCCAGGAGCACCTGGCAATGCACTTAGTAAATTATAGTAATGAAAAGAATGTCAAATGCTAGGAGGTAGTTATAAGGCTTTACTGATGTATATACTTTGGAGGCCAAGTGCTGCTTTTAACATATCCAGATATGACCTGGCACCTCTTTACCTTAATAAGATGCAGAGGAGCAAACTGATTAATTGTTAGGTCTTACTGCTGGTGAAGTCTGAACTCCCAAGTAGCTATTAACCGTAGATCCTTAGCAAAACGGTGCTTTCCTTCTCTCCTAAAACCATATGCATGCATCAGTGCTGCAAATATTGCAAGAGGCAGTGCTGAGGAATCTGGGGAGGCAAGGTGACAATCCCCCACTGGCTTCTTGTTTTTGGCTGCAGAGCTGGATCCCTGCTTGGGAACAGCATGGGCTGGATCATGCTGGAGACTTGGAGGATGTTTCTGTAACCCATTGATTATCTGCTGCCTGAATGGGAGCCAGAGGACCGTCTCTCGTTTCTAACATGCAATAATTTCTAAAACACATTTCATTCTCTGTAGTGGAAATATGTGAAAATGATGTTTAATTTTAAGTAGCTTTGTGGGTGTTCACGCTCTGCTGGTGGGTGAAATACTTTGGTGCCTCAAATTGGAAAAGTTTGGGGTCTGAGGTTCACGGTGCTGACACAGCGGAGCTCCCATCGTCCTGGCACTCCTAGAGCATCCCCTGAAAAGGAGATTCCTCGGTTCATGATAAATGGTTGTGTGATACCAGCAGCCAGATGAGGCTTTCAGCACACTCAGGGATCAGTGCAATTAGGTGACAAGCCCTCGCAACAGGAGCCTTTCATACACAGGCTGGTGTAGGGTAAACCAGAGCCAGGCTGAGACCCAAGCTTTGCCAGAGCTTCAGCACTTGAAAAGCAGATCTCCTCTCTTACGTTCTACCCTGCAATGATTTGGGTGTTTTCATTATGTTTGATGGGCTTGATTTATGAGATGGCTGAATATCTCTTTGTGGATAGGGACACAGCCATCTGCTCTCGAAGCTGCTCTCCTGGGGGATGGGGAGCATCATTGCCAGGGATGGTTCCCATAGTAGTATAACATGGTTCAAGCCCGAGGAACCAGTCTCACCAGCTTTGTCTGTTGGGATGAAGATCAGGGTAGCAGAATTTCCCCTGAATTAGGTATAAGTAAATTATAAGGAAATTGTTCCTCCCACCACAGTGTTAGTGTTAACTTTCAAATGGAGATGAAATTTAAAAGCAAGAAAGGGAGAACATATTGGAGAAAGTCCATTCCCAGACGAGCAACGGAGACAGGAGAGAGCATCCTTCAAAGAGGGATGCCGTGATTTGAGAGGGGACTTGGCTCTGGGCTGCAGGTCGTGGGCAGGGGTTGGAGCTATGAACGGATCTGGATCCTCCTGGGCAGAGAGCAAGAAAGGCAACACTGAGGTTTGGGTTGCCAGTGCTTCTGATTTTGGCAGACACATACAAAAGGTGTTTGTGACCCTTTAGTTATCACAAGTCCTTCAGGGAAGAAGCTGTGAAGAGAGAACACAGTGATGGTGTTCTAGGAAACATGGGTGAGCTTTGGGATACAGGGCAGAGCGCTGGCTCTGCCCCATAGGAAAAGGGATCTGGACCACCCACCCAGAATAACCCATGTCACTGGAAAAGATGTACAGAGGCTTCCTGGTACATTTTATTTGTCTTTTAGACTTAGGTTGATCTCTGAGCTGATCTTTAAAGAGAAGGACCTACGGTGACTGTAAAACCTCAGGCTGTCTTTCATGAATGATAATAGCTCAGTTAGAGCCAGTCATTAGGCAGATATGGCTAAGGTCATCTTCTCTTATGTACTTTACTCGGACATTTTCTTGCTGGGTCCTTCTATAACTTGTCACAGTCAGCTTAAAATTTTTGGCTTCTCAGCGAACTTTCCCATTAGAAGTCAGCTGCCTGGCCAGGGCCCCGCAATACAACAAAGTCCTGGCAACAGGCTGAAAATTAGAACCTATTTCTAGCAGCCTCTTCCAGTCAGCTGCTAACCAATGAAGCCCTTTCTTTATCTCATGCTACTTTTATTGCTTTTTCAGCTATTATGGTGGCAAAGCTTCCATGAACCCCAGGAATGTGATACACATTCCATCGCTTTCTCCATCATATTCATTGACTTCTTTGAAGGATGTGAATGGATTATAAACTTTGACTTTTTTCTGCAAAATCCCCCTGTTGCCCTTTCCCCAGTGTATCGGATCTGCCAAATGCATCCCTGTGGATCCATATTTACCTATATTCCATGGTATTTTCTACTCATTCACCTAGCACAGGTCAGGCCGATTGGGCCACAGCTCTTAAACTTGTCTCTTCAGCAACCAGCGTCAAGTTTTCCATTTCCCATCCGCTGCTGACAAATACTGTTGTTTATTCACATAATTCTGTTTAATCTCTTTACACCTCACCCTGGCAATTTGCCTCTCTCTCAATTTACCTGTTTATTCCAAAATTTCTGTTGCTGACACATGTATTTAAGAAGCTCGTCAGACCCATCCCAGATAAAGAGGATTTTTCTGTGGGACCCTCCAAGCCCCTTGTCACAGTGCAGATGTGGGGGCTCATTTACCTGGCCCACCAGGCTTGTATTTCATCCAAGACTTCTTTACACTTCTGCTTGCTGGCCCCAGCCAATCCCTGGTAGACTTTCTGTCTCTGCTATGTTTTTATGTGCATTTTTATGCCTCTGGCAAATGGTTCTTTTCCACTTGCCTTATTGTGGTTTTATATTTGCCATTTATATTTGCCAGTGTTTATGTTTTATTCTGTTTTCCTCATCTAGATGTAGCTTTTTGACGACTATCTGTTTTGTTCCTAGCAACCTTCTTCTCTCTGCTGCTTCTCTGCTTTTAAAAAATCCTTTAGGGTCTTTATCAAAGAGCGTTAACATGTTAAACTGAAGCCTATAATGTATCTTAAAGCTGCTGCCATAAGTCTTGGAAGTATTTTATCCTTTCCATTATTTTTTTAAATGAAATTTCCCTCTCTAAACTTCAGGTGTTACTGTGAATCAAGACCACTACATGACATGGTGGAAAATTAAGACACTACTAGGTCCAAAGCACATAGACAGCTTCCCAAATGTTGCAAAAAAACAGGAAATCTATTTTAACCAATCTAGGTTAAGCACAGAACCCCTGAAACACAGGGCCAAAAGAGTCCCCAAAACATGCTCAGTACTGTATCATTATGAGCAATCACATCATGTTTTTCCTGTAGTATATTTATGAAACCTAACTTTAAAACATCTGCAGCTTTTTCTTCTGCTGCTTCTACTCGCTGGCTGCTCAAGAGTCACCTGCAAGCTTGGGACTTCCCAGCCTGAAAGGTTTGCACCCACCCAGGTGTTACTTGGTTGATCCTGACCTTGGAGCTGAGACAGTTTTTCTCCTTCCCTGGGGTTTACTCCCCAACCTGAAGCACCAAAGCCAGGCTGCTGCCACCCTAGAGACCAACTTTCCCAGCTCCAACCATCCGCACCGATGGCTGAACACAAACCTGATTCCACTCCTGGAAACCTTTCTATCAACAGCAATAATACAGGGCTGGAAATGGAAACCTTTATCCCTATTTATGTGCCAATGAGCTTCATGTGCAGCATGAGCTGCAGGTATGATGTGAGGTATGATCTTTCAATACTTTCTCTAAATTTAAGCCTGGTCCCCAAGCCCTGATTCATAAAAGTGCTGAAGCACTTGCTCAGAGTCCAGCACATCTGTAAGCACTTTGCTGAATTAGAGCCTTATTAATCTTCCTGCATTTAAAATAACTTTTTATTACATTTTAAAAATAAATGGGCATGTACTATGTCTTCATGTTTGGGATTTTTTCGAACATGGATTTTAATGCTCTTCTGGCTGGATATCCCTCCATCCAGCCAAGCAGCTGCTCGCGCTAAACCTGGGAGCAAACTCCCTCTCGCAGCGCCGATGCTGCTGAGAAGGAGCTCCAAGTCATCTGTGACTCCTGCTTCCAGGGGGAAAACAATCAAACTCCCTTTATCAGTCTCAAAAGCCATGCTTGGCCATCCCAAATCTGAGACCACAAGGTATTTTGAGATTAAAAACAGCAGAATGCAGCTGTGGGTACATTTCTCAATGGTGCTGTTTAACATCTTTGTCAGCGACATGGACAGTGGCACTGAGTGCACCTTCAGCAAGTTTGATGAGGACACCAGGCTGTGTGGTGTGGTTGACACGCCGGAGGGATGTGGGAGGCCATCCAGAGGGAACTTGAAAGGCTTGAGAAGTGGTACCATGCAAACCGCATGAACTTCATGAAGGCCAAGTGCAAGGTCCTGCGTGTGGGTTGGGGTAATCCCAAATACAAATACAGGCTGGGCAAAGAGTGGATTGAGAACAGCCCTGAGGGGAAAGACTTGACGGTGATGGTTGATGAAAAGCTCAACATAAGCCAACAATGTGTGAGCACATCCCAGAAGCCAACTATGTCCTGGGCTGCATCAAAAGCAGCGTGGCCAGCAGGCTGAGGGAGGTGATTCTTCCACTCTACGCTGCTCTGATCAGACGGTACGTGGAGTACTGTGTGCAACTCTGGAGTCCTCAGCATAAGAAGGACATGGACCTGTTGGAGCTGATCCAAAGGAGACCATGAAGGTGATCAGAGGACTGGAGCAGCTCTCCTACAAGGACAGGCTGACAGAGCTGGGATTATTCAGCCTTGAGAAGAGAAGGCTCCAGAGAGACCTTATTGTGGCCTTTCAGTACTTAAAGCAAGAAAGATAGGGACAGAAATTTTACAAGGGCTTGTAGTGATAGGACAAGGGGTAATGGGTTCAAATGGGTTCAAATTGGGAGATTTAGATTAGATGTAAGGAAGAAGTTTTTCACTGTGAAGGTGGTGAGGCTCAGGTTGTGCAGGAAAGCTGTGGATGCTTCATCCCTGGATGTGTTCAAGACCAAGTTGGATGGGGCTTTGAGCAACGTGGTCTAGTGGGATGTGTCCCTGCCCATGGCAGGGAGATAGGGACTAGACGATCTTTATGACCCCTTCCAACACAAACTATTCCATGATTTTATGACTCCATTTCAACGGATTTGGGGCAAAATGCCAACCAAGAGTAGCTTGCACCCGTTGCAAAAGGAATTTTTGGAGCTGGATGAAATAGCAGTGCTGGGATTTGGGGCTGCGATCTGTGTGGGATGGGGACCTGTGTTACATACAGCAAAGAGGCTCCCTCCTCCTGGATGTACTTCATTAGTTAAAAATTAATAATTTAAAAAAATTAAAAGCTGGTTTCTGGTGCTGGGAGCTACAGGTCCTTGGAAATTGCAATGAGAAAACCTCTGATTCAAGAAGAAAAGACCCAGCAGCCCTTAAAACACCTTGTGGGGCTGGAGCTGAGCTTCCCTCTTCACTCGCCAGCCTAAAATCCCCCATGGGGAGACGCAGAATGAAGAGATTGCGCATGAAGAACATTTCCAAGGAAAAAGAGATAATTCATCAACCCAAGCAGCAAGGCTTATCTCGTTGTCTCCTACTTAGTGGGCAGGTGCCTCCTCACCCCAGTGTAGATCATCCGTTTCTACAAATGCATCAGTTGCAAATATTCCCCCATGAATCCCAATGGGCTCTTTTTTTCCAGGCCTGAACATTTTTTTTTCAGAGATGAAACACATTGTGTTTTCTGTAGGTAATAATTTCTGCGTTTCTGTATTTAAATATAGACATATTCTGGTTTCCATTGCTGAAAAAAAAAAAAAAGTGCCAGCTTGGCAAAGGGATGTTGATCCTTGCAGATACAAGCCTCACGTGCAAAGTGCTGCACAACTTATCCCTGTTCTTCAAAAACCGTGGCGTTCAAAACTGAGAAAGGGGCAAAATCAGATCTTCAAGGTCCTTCCTCATCCCTTCATCCCCATGTGGGGCTGGGGGAGCAGCAGAAGATGCTGTAAATCCAGCCATGTGAATGGGAGGTTGGATTTACGGGAAGCCTGGCTGAGCTGAGCTGCTCGGGAGTGGTTTTTGGAAGAGTATGGAAGTTTGTTTATACCATGCAAAAGCCAAGTGATGGCAAAGGTCTTGCTGTCAGGGGCAGAAATGGGAGAAGTTGAAGAGGATGCAGCCAGGAGGTTTGTTTTTCACACTGTTTTCGGGGCTGTATTTGTTTTCTTTGACAGTGACTTACAGCCCGGCTTTCTTTTCTATTTTGTTAGGGCAATAAAGAAGATAAATCTGTAATAATTCAGCTCTCTGTCTTTAATAAAATCTTGTCCTCTTCACACAGCCCCTGGGAAGATCTCCATTTTGCAGCCCTGCGAGATTGGTTGGGTTTTTCCATTTCACCTCTTCACCAGAAATGACAGAAAAATAACTTTACTGGGAAAATTAATAGCTAAATATAATTTCAGGCAGAGGGAAAGCTTTGGGCAGAAGGAGCAGGACTTGATCTTGTGTCTGACCATGCCGGCCCAGGGGATGCTTTCTGGTGAAGCCCAGGAGCAGTGTGGTGGCTACTGCAATTTTGTCTTCATTAACAGGCTCCTGAGTTGGAGACCTCAAAAAGCAGCTAATGAGAATTTCTGTCCTTGACACGGATCGATGTCGAGCTAATCTTCGTTGGATTTGTGCTTTCATTGCTACTGAGAGGAAAGGAAAGCAAGTTCTGAGCGAAGGAGGTGGTGGGGGAGACAACAAGACAGCAGTGAAAGTCCTTGGAAGTCATAAAATCATAAAATGTTTTGGGTTGGAAAGGACCTTTACAGGTCATCTAGTCCAATCCCCCTGCGCTGAGCAGGGACATCTGCAACTAGAGCAGGTTGCTCAGAGCCCCGGCCAACCTCACCTGCAATGGTTCCAGGGATGGGGCAGTGACCACCTCTCTGAGCAACCTGGGCCAGGCTCTCACCACCCTCAGCATCAAAAATGTCTTCCTTCTCTCTAGTCTAAATCTCCCTCTTTTAGATTAAAACCATCACCCCTTGTCCTGTCACAGGAGGCCCTGCTAAAAACTCTGTCCCCAGCTTTCTTCTAGGTCCCCTTCAAGTCCTGCAAGGCCACCAGAAGGTCTCCCTGGAGCCTTCTCTTCTCCAGGCTGAACAAGCCCAACTCTCCCAGCCTGGCCTCCCAGCAGAGGTATAGACACTGTAGAAAGTTTTGGGTTTTTTTGCACCTCACTGGCTTTTTAGTCCAACTTTGCCACATATGACGCCTTGTTGTCTGGGCACACGCCCCTGTCTGCCCACCCATTTTTTGACATAATGACTTATCTCACCCAAATGTGTCAAAAATTGAGTGAAAATATGTTTATGCTTGAGCGCTGGGGGGTTTACCTTTTGGGGATGGCCCATGACCTCATGAATACTGTGTGACCTGCTTTTCTTCCAGTGTTTTTGGTTTTTTGGAACTAAGTTTTTTAAAGGCATAAAGCAGCTTTGGAGCAGATCTGCAATGCTGAGGACCGTGGTTGAGCCTGGAGAGTTAAGTTGAAGCATTGAAAAGTGCCAGTTTTGTGAAGCTCTTCCCAAAGAACAAAAGCAGGGTGACATTTTTGCAGCCTCAGAAGAAGACACAGGAGAGAGTAAGCTGAAAGGTGAGGTTCTACAGCTCCTAGGAGCTCCCTCGAGGGAATCCAGAGCAGCACAGCAATCAAAAGCCACAGCAAGGTGATCTAGAGCCCCCCTCTCTTCAGCCTCTGGAGATGATCCAGAAGTCTGAGGTGGTGTAGAACCCCTGGCTCAGACAGGAGACGGCCTAGACCCCCTGATAATCTAGAACCTCAGGCCTCCAGGCAGGAGTGGATCTGAAGATACATCCCTGGGGTCTAGACACCCCTCCAGGGGCCAGAGGTGCTCTAGAACCCCTGGCCCAGACAGGAAGTGACCCAGACCCCTAGATGGTCTAGAACCTCAAGCCTCCAGGCATGTGTGGGTGTGAAGACATCCCCCTGTCCCCCAGGATCTAGACAGCTCCTGGGGGCAGGAGATGATCGAGAACCCCACACGGTGATCAAGTCCCCAGGTGATCTGGAACCCAGCACGCCTCCTCCAGCCCGGGCACGCGACCTAGAAACAACCCTTCCTACACGGTCGGGACCCCTCCGTGGTGCAGACTCCCACCCCCTGAGGTGCTGGCCATCAAGCCCCGCCCCCTGCTCCCCACCTTCGCTGTCCTCCCGCCGGAGCGCGGCCCCTTTAAGAGCGGCCCCATCCCCTTTACTCTATGTTTACATAACACAGCGGGGCCGTACCACTTGCGGG
>VZZY01023491.1:314214-355020 GCA_013400335.1 Eurystomus gularis
GGTGGGGGGGGGGGGGGTGGGGGGGTGCTGGGGGAGGAGGAGGGTGAAGCTCTTGTATTCAGATTCGTAGTGGAAATGTTTATTTTCTCAGCTTGATACGGATCTTAAAGTAATCCGCTTGGTATTATGGTCTTGCCCTGCTGTTAAAGCTTGAAGCCTTTCTGCTGAGCACCGTGGAAGCAGATGAGGGAGACGCGTCTAAGCCGCGCTTGCTGAGAGCCCTTGTGAACCTTATAAGAGATGCTTAATTTTGATAATTGAATACGCAGAAGCATACGGTTAATGGAATAATTTTTAGTTATAAATACAATGGGAAGGTTCCGAGCCAGCCGTGAGGCGGAACAGTTACAGCCTTGCTGCGATGCTCAGCCTCCCCCAGAATCTGTGACATGTTTGCTGCAGGGTTGTAGAAAACGTTGTTCTGGGTTTATTCGGGTTTTTTTGTTGTTGTTGTTGTTTCGGCCAAGTCATTTCATAAAGAAGCCCGTGTTCACCGCTGTGGAATAACTATTTGAATCTCTGGGAGCAGATAAAAAGAGCAGCCAAGACTGGGTACTGATGTGTCCAATGGGGTACCTTTTTCTTTGAGGGATGCTAACTGCTTCTTATCACGAGACTAGGTCAAGGTACAGTTACTATGGAATAAAATACAGCTATTACCATAGCTGGTACTTGAACAACTTGAATTTGAGTAACTTGATTCGGGAGAAATATCTGTATCAAACTAAATTCAATAAAAGAAAATGTCCTTGCTGTTTCATTTGTGGAGATGCAGGGTAACCTCAGCTGTGCAACACTGTCTCTAACAATAAAGTCGTAGTATAATGTTGAATCTTTAATTAAATTAGAGTGCATAAATTGATGTTGTGCTGCAGAGGCTTTTTGTGCACAGCTGGAAGCATTTTCCTTTCTGTTGCTTTACTATTTTTAGCAGCAGTTGAAAGTACAGAAGTATGAAATGTTTTGGCTCTGATCTTAACCTAGCAAAGTCTGGTGTGCTTTTGCCTTTAATATGGAAATGCATTGATCTCAGCTTATCAGCTCTGCCAGAGGTCTTGATCTTCACTGCTGTGTTGAAACATGCCAATAAAATTTAAATAAACTTTATATGACTGAGTTTAGGTTTTATTTGAGTATCGGCTGTTCTCTGGAGCTACTGAGGTTGTATCTTCTGGGTGTTACATGTACTAAAAAGGCAAACAAATCTTCTTGTCCTTGCAGTAGTGAGGAGCAAGAAGCCTGCAGACCGGCAGCTGGATCTCTCTGGTCAGTGTGTCTCTACAGGCTGTGCTGGAACAATAGGGCCTTGGCTGTCACGGCGTGGTGACACAATGCGCTTGGTGGACGTGAGGTAGAAATACATAGATGTGATGGAAGCAGTCGAGGAAATGCCATGACTTCCATACGTAGGTTTTCCATTTTTGGACTGAAGATTGGGTTTTTAAGATCTGTGTGGCATTTCAGGAGTCGATTACTGCGTTTCCTGTCAGAGATGTCTTAAATGTTGTATGTAGTGCCATAAATAATACAAACATATCTCTCTTTGGTGACTCAACATTTGTGACGAGGAACTCTTGGAACAGCTTAAGCATCTGTTCAGTATTCTAAAAAAAAAAATAAATTCTTAAGACCTGTTTTGTATTAAAATCTTGTAATCTGGAGTTCCATGTAAATAAGACAGTGTGAATCTGCTCTCCCCCCGTCCCTGTAGTGGAACTGAGACCTGAGGACCAGCAGATGCATTAGCATCACAGCTCCTGTTACAACTGCTTGATTAAAACTGTTAGAGTGACTTCATAGCTAGATTTCAACCAAAACAAAACTGTGGTTTTGAGATACTGTGTGGTTTAAAAAAAAGTGGGTTTTTTGTTTGTTTTTTTTGTGATGTTGATGAATAACTTCTGTCTTGAACTGTGAGATGTTTAAATTAGATGGTGAAAAGGGTGATGAACAAAGGCACTGTCATACCTGGCAAAATGCTGAGTTTGAGACCACAAAACTTTCCTGTTATGTTTTGCTCTTGCTATCTTAGCAGTATTAAAGTAGGGTTGTTATATACTTGACCTTTAAATGAAGAGGGAAGTGTCCTTTTGGCAGTAGGTAGTTCTCCCACCAGAACCTGTTCCCGTGTTCTCGCAATAGTTGTGATTGCTTGTCTGTGCCTTAATATGATCAGAGGGTAAAGCCCAAGGCATTCCAAGTCAGTCATTGCAGCAAATACATTTCTAATAACCTTCTGCCAGCAGTCCCTTAATGTGTTTTCTGTCTGTGATGTGGCAGTGCGTGTTTGGTCAAGATTTTGTCGAGGTTTACATAATCAATGTTGTAGTGAATGGAAACAGTTTATGTAAACCAAGCCAGACAGGTCAAGATGGCTGGTAAAGAAGAGATCATCTGCTGATTGTGCGTCTGCTTGTGGAATCTGCCTGTGTACATCTGCTTGTAGCATCATCTGTTCACAAAAGGCGACGGATTTCTTGGTGAAGCAGAGACATTCATATTAATTATGTAATTCTTGGAACACGGGGCTGGAGAGGGAGTTTTGAAGGTGATACTGAATCAGCAACGAGTACCTGAATGGAGTGTCACGGTTATTTGTCAGTTGCCCTCATTTGACATGTTTGGATAGCAATACAGAGCAACTTACAGTTAACTGTGCTAGGGAAAGCAAAATTAACCTCTTGAGGTGCATGTCCTGTCCCCTTCCTCCCAGTACTTCTTTTCCACCCCCCCCAAGTTTGAATTGCACTGTGAATAATTTATTCTGGCATAATGGCGTTGAGGCCAGCATGGCTTTGTGTCTGTGTGGGGTGCTGGGCCCTGGCTGCGGGGGTAGCTTTTACTGAAGGCAGGTGTCAGCCGCCCAGTGCTGTTAAATCTCTTGTCCTTTGGGACTGCATGAATGCATCTTTGTAGACTTTTCCAATATTTAATGATGTCAAAGGGCAGCTTTCTCAGAAGTCACTTGATTAAAATGACGGAAGTTGAAGGAGGAATACTAAAGAGGTTAAGTTTTAGTCAACAGCCGAGTTCTCTAGCGGTGGAAGGATTTTGTATCTGATATTAGATACTTTTAATGTGGTGTATTGCAACCAATTCTGAGGAGTTTTGGATGGGCTTTCTAATAGGCGTGTGCATGTAAATGTAATATTTCTTCCTAACCAAAGACTTCTGTTAGCTACTCATTACCAAGGAGGTGCAGCCTCATGCACTTTGTCTTAGACTTAATGGATTTTGCAATATCTAATATATTTTTTATCTAACTAGGCAAAACTCTAAGGGCCCTCACTCAGTGTTGTTACAGTGGTCACTTTGAAATGGCTGCCAGCATTTTATGTATACATTTTCCATAGTCAACCATTCAAATGAATGAATTGGTTAACTTAGAGGCTGCAGTGCCCAAAGGAGCCACTGTGGATTGCTAGGTGAGCTTTGTTTAATGTGAACCATTGGACATCCTCAAATAACCAGCTGTAGTTCTGCTTAAATTTAACCTTTTGAATAGGTAGAATGAAATTCTTGTCTGTGTTTACAGTGAAAGTCTACAGCAACTTTTGGGAAGTTGTTCCGATTGATGGACCACTTCATACTTGGAGCAAATTTAGATTTGAAACATGTCTTTGTGTTAATCTGAAGGGGCCTCCATTTTTAGACTCCTGTATCTCATACAGGCTTTCTGATCAAAGTTGCTCCTTAACCACTACCGCCTTCATCAGCTAAATAAAATTCCTGAAGCACTTTTAAGCACATTTCCGGTTTTTAACCTGTCTGGCTTTTCATAGAACTCTTGTTAATCTCTTGCTGTGTGTTTCAGGAAGAAGCTGATGCAGTTTTGCAGTAGTGTTGACAAATGCAGATGCAATAGGGTGTCTCTGCTTGTCACTGCTTCTGTTTATTGGAACAATGGCGAAGGGACAATCATCCTGGCTATGGCATTAAGCTAGGGACTTATTTTTCACTTATACATGTTTTCTGTTTGATATCAAGCTGAAGCTTTGTTTAATGAGTCTGTAATTTTCTGCACTATATGGTGTAGATATATTGGTGAAACTGCTTTGGTGACTTGGGCTCTGCTTTTGAGCCTAATGTAAAACTGTACTTTAGGCTTCATTTAAAGGACCATCTATAGCAAATAATGGTAACCACCCGTTAAATACGTTCAAGGTCATGATTCTCTCTGGGAATCATTTGCTTTAACAGTCATAGCTGGAAGGCTGCTGTTGAGGAGAAACTGGTATTTTTTTATCTGATATTGACAGTGGCTTCTTGGAGGCTTTTATGTCTTGTGCTTAGCTTATGATGGATCTCACATGCTGAATATTGAGCATGTGATCAGTGCCAGTTCAGAGGTTGCAGGTAGATTAATCAAACACCAGAAGTATTGTCTGAATAAAATGTTAACTGCAATGCAGAAAAAAAACTAATAAAAGGGTTATATTGCAGGAAAGATTGGTGGATTTTTCAGTGAAAGCTTGTGTGGCTGGATAGAGCAAAGGTTTCATTTTGTTTAAGCTAAGAAGGAAAACATACCCGAGTTCCCTGCAAGTATCCTATTCCTTGGAGTACTTTTGACTTTCTCAGAGTGCAGATTTGTATCCAGCTGTAGGCTTTATTCACAGCATCTCAATGCCGGTATAAAATCAAAGAGCAGAAACTTCAAGCTATAGAAGCTAAAATCTTTATTTGTTGAAGCAAATCAGAGCATCAAACAGCTGCATGTTTAATGCTTGTTATAAGAAGGAAGGTGAGTGCATTCTGGAAGTTAAACTAATCCCCTTCGCATGTATAGGCAGTAGGTCACACATATAAGTGGAAGACTTAATTTTTTTCTTAAAATATGGAAAACAGCCTGTTTACTCTGAGTAAACAAGTCTGGGAAATGTAAGACACTGTTGCCTTTGACTGATGCACCTCTCACATAGAGCCAAAGAGCTGCTGCTTTCCATCTTGGCAGAATCAGGGATGCATAGTTTTCAATTTTCAGCTGAAATGTATAAATGAGTAGGTACAGTGAAAGTCCACTTGCTTCTACTTTAAAATATGCTTATAAACCTAGAAATTACTTTGTAGGCTATTAAGATTTGGTTTTTTGTTGCTGAAAGCAGCATCTTGCTCAAGCTATTTGGTACTCCATCTTAACAGCAGGCTATTCTTCAACTGATTACAAGGTTGCTTGAGAAGATTTTTCCCAAGAAGTTGGAACTTTTTATTATCCAGTTAAAACTAAATTGTCTGGTTGACACTCATTTATTATGGAGCTCATACTGCTTTCTAACTTGCTTAGTCCTTATTCCTTGGTAGTGATAGCACATATCAACTCGATATTTGCATCTTCTCAACCTTCTTTTCCTGTACTCTAAGCTAATGAGAAGCTGTGTGAGCATAGTATGGCACTGAGCCTGAGCCAACATGCCTTGCTGAAGGTAGGCTTATTAGTTCAGAGTGCCAGCAGAGAGGTTTTACAACCATTTGCAAAATACTATAGACATACCTGTAGGCAACAGCTCTTTAAGCTGAACCAGCCCTTGTGTTGTGTTTTTCTTCTTAGTAGAGTCTGCACATGTTTTGATTCTGAATTGGTCTTATCTGTGACTCGTATGATATCTTCCAAAGGAGACTCCGGTAGCATGTTATACAATTGCAGTCTTGCTTCTCATGATGTCATCTAGAGTTGTTTGGCTATTCCGTGCTGTTATACTTGTGGCTTGTTTGTCCTGCAGTTGGCAAGGAGAGTGAAGTTGAGGGGGATTCAGTCTGAGCTCCCAGCTTGAAGCAGAAACTCTGATTGGTTTCCTGGTGTACCCTGTGCTGTCAGACCCTGTTCCGCATGTACAGTTGGATACCCTAAATCTCATTTGTGTTGAAGATACTTTTCCTTTTATCAACAAATATCCTTGTGTTTATTCTCACTCTGTCCCAAGGTCACCACTGAAAAACTCACATGTGACTTGTCACAAGCTTAAACCTGGAGGGACAGGAATAGGGATGCTGGCATTGAGAGCATGCCCACTTATAGAAAAACTTCTCCTTTTGTTTGTTTTATAAATACATCACTAACTTGTGTCCTTGTATTTTTCACTTTTATTGCCTGCATGTGCTAATACTGTATTGAAGGGGTCCTGCTTTTCCTTTAGATGACTTGTTTCCCTCCTGACAAGATGCTGTTCAGAATTTTATGCCTTACTTATATTTGCCTCATGTTTTTAGTTGTCTACTAGTGTAGGTTTTTGCAGGTTACTACTGGGTCTTGAGATCGTAGTGTCATTCACATACTTTGGCGGACCAGTTTGTAATTTCTCTGGCAAACTATGTAACACAGAATAATAAATGAAAATAAAAGAATAGTTTGGGTTGGAAGGGACCTTTAAAGATCATCTAGTCTAACCCCCTGCACTGAGCAGGGACATCTGCAATTAGATCAAGTTGCTCAGAGCCTTGTCTAACCTGACCTGGAATGCTTCCAGGGATGGGGCAGTGACCACTTCTCTGGGCAACCTGGACCATTGTCTCATCCACTCTCATTGTAAAAAATTTCTTCCTTATATCTAGGCCGAATATTTGTGATGAACTTTGAAGGGTCGTTTTGATACAAATGATATGCTTTTGTTCTCAATGCATTATACAATAGACTGTTTTAATCCTATTACTTGGTGTCCTAGGATAGGTCTTGGTCCTGATATTAAGCAAATAGTGCAGTCAAGAGCAGTACAGGTCTCCAAAGCAGTAGATTACTGTGAGTGGGGAAGAAGGTGCTGTCCCAGCTCTGCAGCTGTGGTACACCCTCAGGCATCCTCTCTGGATGCACTTAAAATGGTGGGTTCAGTTTTGGGCTCCTCACTCCAAGAAGGACATTGAGGTGCTGGAGCATGTCCAGAGAAGGGCAACAAAGCTGGGGAAGGGTCTAGAGCACAAGTGTGGTGAGGAGCGGCTGAGGGACCTGGGTATGTTGAGCCTGGAGAAAAGGAGGCTCAGGGGAGACCTTGCTCTTGATAACTCCCTGAAAGGAGATTGCAGCCAGATGGGGTTGGTGTCTTCTCCCAGGGAGCAGGTGATAAGAGGTTACGGCCTCAAGTTGCACCAGAGGAGGTTTAGGTTGGACATGAGGAACAATTTCTTCCTAGCAAGGGTTGTGAAGGGCTCTCACAGGCTGCCCAGGGCAGTGGTGGAATCTCCACCCCTGGAGGGATTTAAAAGCTGTGTAGATGTGGTGTTGAGGGACTTGGTTTAGTGGTAGGCTTGATAGTGCTGGGTTAAGAGTTGGACTCAATATTAAAGGTCTTTTCCAACCAAAAGGATTCTAGTCTATGACCATACATTTAACTCTGTAATACGACCTTCTGTGCAAGTACTCACTGGGTCTCGCTGTAGTGTTAATGACTACATAATGGGTGCGCTTCTGTATGTGATTTAAAACCAGAGATGGGGAGAGGGGATGGGTGGCAGGCAGTAAGCTGCTTGTGGGGTTTTCTTAATGTCTGAGTAGGCATCATGGTGCTGGGAGTTCAGCAATAACACTAACCTGGTTTTGGGTTTGGCTGACTCTAGAAAACAAACATGGAATTATAGAACGATTCTGTGATTCTACACATCTTTCTACTGCCCTTCCCACAACCAGCACTTGTTGGCTGGAGTTAGTAGAGCTTAAGATACAAGAAGACAGTTGTTGTAGGAGATTTTTGCGCAGTGAAGCTTCAACAGTTGTAATATAAACATTCAGTCTTTGAAAACTTGTTATTCGTGGGCTGTGTGGCAGGAGGACAGGGTGTTTTAATGTGGTTGGGTTATATCTGATAGGTGAACAAGCTGATGGGGACTTGTATTGTCTAGGTGTAGCTTTTACTTGTTCTGATTAGTATAACTTCTGTTCCTAAATATAGCAAGTATCAGCAGTTTTGCCCTGGAGTTTTGTCCAGCTCTTCCAAGGCTAGAATATGAAGTTCTGTGAGGGTCAGTCAAAGTGGCCATGCAGCTCCATAGTATGGCAGTTACTAGCTCCTGGTGAAGAAAGAATAATTCAGCTAAAAGCTTTCCTCTGTATCACAACAGCACTGTCATATAGACAAATGATACAATCAGCAGCAGTTGTGAAAATGGGTACAGACAACATCTACGCTGCTGAAGAGTTTGTTGCATTACAAGCAAAGTGGTTTTGAGATGAGCTCGATTTGATTAGGCATGATACAAGGTGCCGATTGCTGAAGGACCTATTAGGCGTGTTTCTATCAATAGCAATTTGCTTCTCCTGGAGGGAAGGAAAGTAAGCGAGCCTTGTTTTGTGCTTCTGGAAGTGATTTACTTTAGGTAGGCTTTTTTTCCCCCATTTAACAATATTGTCTTTAATATTGGGCTTGTGTATCCTGACCTCTCTGGAGATAAAACTAGCATGCTGCAAGGAGGATGAGCTAGATGTGGGGCTGTTGCGAATCTGATGTAGCAGAAGGCTTCCTATGGCAGGGAATGGGATGAAGGCCACCTGTGCCCTTACAAAGTGTTTGGCAATAAAGATCTAATGTTTCTTTGTCCCATTTATTGTTTATATTAACTGTTATAGCTACACTACTGCATAGCAACTAACTGTATCAGATGAAAGCAGCCAGTTGTACAGTGAGACAAATACTAACTTAAAATGTCAGTTTACTGCACTGCCTCCACATGGGAATGTGGACAGGCAAGAAAACTTAGAGATAGCTGGCATATAGCATGTTTGAAAAGGAGAGGGCTGAGAAACCTTGTGGTCTTCTTGAGTATTGTAATGTTAACTGATCCCTGTTGTTGCAAAATTCTCCTTTTTCCTCTCTGCATGCAGGGAGTTGAGGACTAAGAAGTGCTGGCATAGTCTTCAGCTGAATAAACGCTTTTGGAAGGCAGTCTTCATATTCAACTGTAGTGATGCGTTTAGTAGGCTTTCACATTACACCTCACCCTCAAATACATATGCTGTCTTTATTTTAGAATCCAGTAAGTTTGTGAACTGTCACGAAATGAATTTATTCTTCTAACTGGATGACTTTAATGCCTAAACAGGTAGGCTTCAAACTTATGAGGTGTATCCTCTTAAGGCACGTGAATGTCATGGATGAGGACAAAGTGGTACTGACTGTGAAGACAATTAGTCACTCTGTGAAAGTAAACCAAACAAATCGAAGCATATAAAAGCTTAAATCTCCTCTTGTGTATTACAAATAAACTGGAGACCAAATGTGCAAACTCTCCAGCATGTGTCTTTAGGAATAGAGTGAAAGAACTGTTTAGTCTAGACACAGAAGTTAATGGGCTGGAACTTTGATATAAGCACAGCTGTATTTCTTCATGAGCAAGAGCATGACTTTATTTTGATTGTTGATATCTGATTTAGTAATGGTGGAGTTGGAGCCTTTGAAACAGGAGTAGTAAGTATGTCCTTCTTTCACAGGAAGGGCAGAGCTGTTGAAAGATACTAAGAGCTGTATGGTTCCCATTTCCCTGCACATCTGTGATGGGATTCTGTATCTCTCAGATGATTGTTTTTTTTTTATGGAACATCAACTAATAAGCCAAAATGCTGATGTACTTCTAACTTGCCTTCTTCCTGGTCCATGCTTGACCTCTGAGAGCAAACAGCTGTGAAACTCAATTGTTGGATTCAAAAATAATTCTGGCATCGGAGAGGAATTTTTCAGCCTAGATAGGATTCATTACCTGTCCAACCTTTCCACTAACAGATGTTTAAGACCTACTTTGGATAGATACTTTCTGAATCTTAAAATTTGCTGGAATAGTTTCCCATAGTGCATCAGGGAGTGAGTTTTGAACTCATGAGTTTAGTGCGTGGCCTTTTTGTCGCAGGCTGTGGGCAGAAGTCCTACTGTAGAACCACGTGTGTGATGAGAGAGGTTACAGAGCCTTGCTGCAGGTCTGTACCCCCTCTGGCAGAACAGCAGTGGAGACAGGATTTCTTGCTGAGAGTGTTCCCTCATCTGATTCTGCCAAAAGATTTACTCAAATGGGATCTCAGTATCTTGGTGGTTTTTTGCCAAAAAACTACCAGCAAATTAGGGAAATGGAACCAATTGGTCTCACAGCAGTTCTACAAGGGCACAAACTGTGGTTGACATGAGCAGCTGAGTAACTTCTTCCATCAGAGCTAGATCTGGAGAAGAAAGTTTGGCAATAGCCAAATGGATCACTCTTGCATGGTTTTCTCCTCGTTTGTTTTTAAGCTGGTCTTCATGGGACTAATGAAAATCTGAAACACGAGAGACACCTTTTTTTAAGGCCCCTGGCAAGGCAGCTGCCCTTGGGGCAGTACCGTGTTCGGAGAGGTTACAGGAACGCGCCTGCATGGGCAGTGCCTGTGCAAGCTGTGGTGCTTCAGTCTTACTGTGCTGAGATTTTTACCCGGGTAAGATGTCTTCAGAAGGTGCCAGGATAGAGACTGCAAGCTACTTGTTGTTTTTAGGTATGTGCACTGCAATTTTTGTTCCACAGTTCCAAAAGCAGTTCTGAAATAGCCCTTTTTGCTAGTTAGCACCTGCACTGTTTAAGGACTTTGACAGAGCTTTCCCCAAAGCTGTAAATATGTTCCTCCTTTTGCCTTTGAGAGATAAACCATTTTTTGCAGTATTTTTCAGTCTGCTTGCTGTCAGAGCAGAGGGGTCTTAACTTTTGACTTTTGTTTTATGCCTGACTTTCAGTGTTCAAGCAGAAAATCCTGCTGTTACACTGCTGGCTCAGCCCTGCCTTATCTCTTTGGTTGCACAACCACACTTCTAGCTGCAGTACTCATGTACTATATATCTAGTTTTATTGCAAGTTTTGAGTTTCCAGCATGCAGAGGCTGGTGTAATATAGCAAATACCTTTCCATGTAAGGATGCAGGAAGACTATAAAGTACAGTTGCCTTTGTAAGCAAAGCTGGGGTTTAAGTGATTAGCAGGGTCTAAGTCAAGCTCAGCATACCCGCCTAGTTTATTATGTGCAATGTGACTAAATTCAATTCAGGAATTGGCCTCTGATCATGTATTGCTAGTTTGCACTGTAAACTCCATGGAGGAGCCTGGTTTATATTAAGGCTTTACCTACTGGAAATCTCTCAGCATAGAGCGAACAATTGTGAAATAATACTTTATTAAAGGGTAAGCAGATCTTTCTGTGGCAAAAGTGATTTACTCTTTCTCCTCCGGGCATTTATCATAGCCCGTGTGGGCAGGAAGGAAGGAACTAGATTTGAGGTTGGCTAGATTCCAGTTGCCAACTCTATTCAGATCCAAGCCAGAAAGCGTATGGGCTGGTTTATAAGTTTTGGGCAGAGATGGCAGTTGAGAAAAAACAGCTGTCGCTGTTCTGAAAACTGATGAAATTTGTTATGAATTTGTCAGTTGGTAAAAGCGTGATGCTTTGTGCTATGGAGAGTTAGTTGCATTAAATGTTTGTCATGCATAAGTCAAGAGAGCAAAACACTTAGAGTTAAATGGAAAGAAATTTAGGTAGGTAAGCATCTATGATGCTCTTTAATATCCAGAAAATAAGTGTCTTCATTTGTAAAAACAACAACTTGTTCATTAAAACCACATGTGCAAAGTGATGTTTTCCCCCCACCTGCCACCATTCTTACTCCTTCATGAACTAAGAGAAGTGTGTGTGAGTGATTATGAACAGCCTTTCATTTACTTAAATGAAGGCATCTTCCAACATTACCAAGTCTGAAGAGTGGTCTGGTTAGGGATAACCTAAAATATTAATATTTTTCCTTCTTCCACTCCTAGGTTTTCTCTATGCTGTGACTCCTTTTTTGGAGAAAATAGTTTTGATGTACAGACCTATGCAGAGTGTGACAACGGCTGTCAAAATTTAAAAAGTGGTATAGCAAGCAGAATTTGACAGGGCCTTTTAGCTCCCTGTTATTCATTGTGTGCTTTGTTTCTTTGCTTTGGAAGAACAGAAGTCCAGGTAATGACTGTTCAGATGTGCAGTTTATCTTGGCATAAATTAAGCCTAGTTAAGGTCTAGAGAAGCTCTGAACAGTTGACTGTTTCAAACTGATCATGGTAACTGCTCGTAGCCTCTAGAACCGCTTGTGTTTAGGTGGTGTGGGATAAACTACTTAAGGATATGGTGCTTCCTTGAGACTAAATGGCAGATGCTGGGCAAGGACAGCAAGGTTTAGGATGATGACCCAAACAGATGGAGTGAAGTCAGATGTCTGAGGTAGTTACTGCTCCCAGCTGCCGAGGGCAGTTGTCTTGTGGGAGGACACTATATCCTCCTATCTGCTGGCACTATTAACTCTTATTCCAGTCATTTTCCATCTGCCTCTGATGAATACGCTGTGATTTACTGAAAGATGTAGTGACAGGTGAGGTTGTTGTCTGTAACTGGAAATGAAGTATGTCATTGAGCTGATTTTTATTCCAAAGCCTCCCAGTGCTGTTTGATCTCTATGGAGGAGAGTCTGTAAGATGAATGAGCCCCCTACACCCCCACCTCCCTAGACACTGGGGAATCCATGTGACTATGATTCTCACCTCTGAGGAGAAGCTTCAATTGGAGCTGTCACCTTAGTAGACAAAAATGGAATCCTGCTGCAAGACATGTACCCAGAGGAAATCATGCTTTGCTGGTTCGCTGGCTTATGAAACTCCTTGTTTTTTGATTGCTCTCTGTCACTACTATCACTTCACCTCTACTGCCTGCAGTAATGGTGAGATGTCAGCTTTGAGTGGGAATGGACACAAATGTTCTGGCACTGCAGCCAGCTGTGATGAGTGAAGAGGTTTGGATGTAGAAGAGTAGAGTAATCCCTATTGGCAGCTTGGGCATCACCCATGAGGTCTGTTGCAGGAGTTTGTGAGGAAAACTTCAGTAGAGTAAACGTTCATTGTGTTGTATGTACAAGTCAGCACAGAAGAATGTTCTGGTTGTTTTGGGGGTACTAGAAAAGCCTTAAGCGTGCTTCGTGAAACATTCGGTATAGAACATAGGTCTTGCAGTGATCTGTACTTCTGCTCTGGATCAGTTCATCTCTGCTTTTTCAGTGGAAAAATGTCCCTGAAGAAATAACTCCTAGTGTCTGCTTTTCTTGGAAAACCAGCTTTTTGGAAGCGTTTTGAACACAACCTGAAACTTTGTTTTGGGGATTGCAAATAATGTCCCATATAGTTTAGCAGCCTCATACTTTTGCCTTTCCTGTATGAGCTCAGTTCAGAAACTAAGCCTAGGATTCTGTGTTACTCAACATAAACATTAAATTTTCTGGATGTGAAAAGTCTCCCCTTCCAAGTGGTTGTAAAATAGCCTAGCTGAGGATTTTTGTCCTTGGCCTCAACTCTGAAAGGAGAAGTTTGGGCTTTATCCAGATGTGAATGCCTCTCTAGTGGACTTCAGGCTTTGTTCTGTTATAATGGGCAGTTCCAGAAGATTTACTTTGGAGTTTTACAAAGATACTGAAACACTGATGAGGTATGAGTGTTTCTATGCATCATTCTTACCCTCTGCTACCCCTCAAGGTGATAGGGCAAGGGTATCTCTTGCCTGAGAGATTTTGAAATAGTAGAAGCAAATGCTGTAGCTCTTTCCTCTGCTTTTGATAGGGCTGTAGGAGGACAGTAAAACAGTTGTGGAGGACCCTTATGGATATTCTTATGGCTAGAGTAGCAAGGGAGCATGCTTTTTATTTTCTAAAATGCATATGCGGTATCTTTAGCTGGGTAAGGGCAAAGAGGTAAGAATTTGGGTATTGGCAAAATGTACATACAAAAAGATAGCCTCAGATTATGTCTGTACTTTTGTATCCTCATTCAGTGGCAGGGGAGGGGGGTGCAAAATTTGTTAGCACCATACTACTTCCCTCTTTGGTTGAAAACAGTGTATCATGGCCAAGGTGCCCTTATGGAGAGTGGTGTCAGGTATAACAACTTGAGGGCGAAAGGAAGTCTCTTGAGCCAGCCAGCATCGATTACTTGATCTCTGTCTCTGAACTAGCTCCTTTTAGACCTGCTTTGCTGGGGAATCCACTTCCAATTTCAGTCTCGGGCGCATGAGCTTTATTTCTAGAGCTGAATTTCCATTTGGCTTGCAAATGCTACTTCTAAGTCCTGTAATACTGTTTGGAATTATATCCTGTACTTTGGGAAATGTTACTTTAAACAGATCCTCTGTTTTCTTGGTCTGGTTTGCCCCACAGGGCATCCTTGCCTTTAAAAGCAGAGAAATCTGATAAATAGAGAGAAACATATGGGGTGGCTTGTTTTTTTGAAAGCTGGTGAACAAAAATAGTAATAGTATGCCGACTGTCTGTGGGTTTTGGCTAAGAAAGAGCTACATTTCCAAAGGAAAAAATTTGAGGGAAACTATATGTGGGTTTAAACATGTTTTCTGCTCTACAAACCATTGTGCCGCTTGTGCATGTTACTTAATATCTGTTGGAATGTATAAACCCAAATTTTATGAAACTTCAGTTTGTAGACTATGTAACCAGAAGTAGGCAGGCCAGATGAATGCTGCAAAGATGCCAAGTGAGTATGTTGTCCTCCAAGAAATTTAGCTACTATAGAGCCTTCAGTGTGGCTTTAGGGTTGCAATGGTTACGTGTGTATGTAAACACAGTCTTGTGTAGTTATCTTGCATAAACCCATGTCGTCTTGTGTCCCTGGGAACAACGTGCCTTCCCATCTGGAGACAACAGCAATGCCAAATGTCTTGTTGCTGCAAGAAGCCGTATGATGAGATCTTTCCAGAGATCAGAACCCTCTGAGTGTTTACAAATTAAAAACTTCAGGAATATATCACTTTTTTGACTTTGATTCATTCTTGGGAAGTACGTGCAGATGCCTCGTAACGCCTACATATTTGTGATGGTTTTCTGAGATGTGTAAAGGGTCAGTGTTTATTTGATGTAATGCTTTGGGAAGCCCTCTTAAAGGAAGAAAAATCTCAAAATTCTGTGGGTAGAAGTGTGAAACTTTGCTGTCGTAAAGCTCTATAGATCAGAATTAGTTTTGCTGATCAGCAGTAAACTTCTAACAGCCTTGCAAAATCTTCTCCCGGCTAGAGGTGACTGATTAACTTTGTTATAGATTATGATAAAAACAAACACCCAAGGTTGCTGTGAATTAGTAAGTTGTCAGAGTGGTTTAAGTCTGAAGAAGATCAATTGAAGTGTAGGTCTCTGCAGTGCTGCACTGTTAATTTCTGGTTTAAGACTTTTTTTGGGAAAAAAAAGCAACAGCTTCAGCTGTACTGCCATGCTTGTGTGCTTATGGTACATACACTGATCTGGTAGGTTTCAGGTAGTTCTTTAAAACTGGGTATGAAGGACAATTTATCCTGTGTGGTTTTTAGGGCACCTGATGCTTGTTACTAAAGAACAGGTACTGGTTATGTTTCTTGCTAACTGTTCTAGGTGTCATGCTGCGCTCTAGACTTCTAGAGCTGTGCAGTTCTTCCAGGCTTGTTCTATGTTCTGCATCTACCTCATAGGATGCCCATTCTTTTTTTATGTAGGACATTCTTTTTTAAAGAAGGACACTGAAGGGCTGGAGTGAGCCCAGAGAAGGGCAATGAAGCTGGGGAAGGGTCTAGAGCATAAGTGTGGTGAGGAGCGGCTGAGAGACCTGCAGTTGTTGAGCCTGGAGAAAAGGAGTTTAGTGGTGGACTGGGTAGTGTTGGGTTAGTGGTTGGACTTGATCTTATAGGTCTCTTCCAGCCAAAACAATTCAGTGATTGCGTTTGGAGAATAAGACTCAAAAGCAGGAACCTCTGACAGTAACTCACACTGAATACTCCATGCTAAATGTAACCACAGAATGCTTCTCAGCTAGATTGGTACCAGTGGTCCAGCTAGGTGGTAGCGCAGCAGCCCTCTCAAATAACCATCTGAAAACTTTCAACTTCTAGACCTTGCTGGGTGCCAGAAGGCAGAAAGGCAATTCTTTGGTGTTTCTTTTTCTTTTTCTTTCCCTGCTCTGACTCTGCTTGGAGCAGGCTGTGCTGTAGATGATCTTGCCGTGGCTTGTGCCGCTGTAGCAGTTGATGATAATGCAGCACTGGTGATGTTGAGGAAGCTGTTAAGAGAAGCAGTAATGGTCGCAAAGGCTACAAAGGAGGAAACCCAGTTCTTCATTTTCCGTTTCCTAGGCAAGCATTTGGGATTCCTTTGAGCCGGTGGGATTGAACAGGGAGCTCTGCACTTGTAAGGCTGTCTTTTCCCTGGGAAACTAAAAGGAATGTTAGAATTGATAGGACTTGACACAGATGCTGCAGGTCAGGATACAGCAGCTGAATGCTTCACTTTCTATTCAGTACGCTGCCCGTGAGCTCACCTATATTCACCAAATGGGTGCAAATTTTATCTCTTCCTCTGTGCTAAATGATACTGGAACAAACCTAAGAAGATTCTTGTCATGCTTGAGTGTTTGAAAAAGCTGTAAGTAACAGGCATCCTGGAACTTCCTGTCTGTGGAATCACAAAAAAATGGTGTTACAAGTGCTTGTATTTGAAGGATAACTGAAGTTCTAAGAAAGCTATAGCTTTTTCTTATGAAAATGTGAACTGTCAAATAGTCCTTGATAGTGTTTTAGGGAAAGCGTTTGATTGCTTGGGAAATGGAGCGTCTGGATTGTGCTTTTTTTTAATGGCCCAAATGGTCCTTTGAATCCAACATCGTTTCTCCATAATGTTTAATGTAGTGAATTTTCAGATGGAACATGATGTTATTACTATTCGTTCCTCAGACTAAAATCTGAACAGCTCACTTTCGCACCTTCAAGCATGTGTGAAGATCAAATAGGTTGGGAGTGTGTTTGGTATGTCAGGGCAGGTGTGTTTTGAGATCTCCTGTCCTCTTGTGTTATATGAAGTCTAATTTGTCTTCATTTTGAAACTTACCCCCCTTTTTTTTGACCTGGTGTTTAAGAGAAGATTGTAGGTTGTTTCCAGACAGAAGTGTGTGGATTCTAAGCCTCCGGTGTTTTGGGTAAACAATCTTCCTCCTTCACTTCTTTCTTGCATCAAAACCCAGCTGTGTACAGTACTTGCCTTTGAAAGGGATTTTGTGTTCGTCTGACTTGTTTTGAATGCAGTAAAACTTAGATCTCACTTTCTACCATATCTAGCTGTACTTGGTTTAACAAAATGCCATATCAAAACAATTTCAGTGGCGTTTGTCTAGATTATAGATAGTTCTCGGATGAATAGCATTTCCTCTATAGTATGAGAGGTTTAGGGCTGGAAAGAGGATTCTCTAAACATGGTGCTTTGCTCACCTCTTCTGCTCTTTTAGCTAGAATAAAAAGCATGGTTTGAAATGAACTTGATTAGTTTATACCCTGTATTTTGCTGTGCACTAGCATTGTTGGTTTTATGCAGTGGTGAATGGTTTTCGTTGACAGCTTTGGAGATGGGCTTAAAGCACGGAATAAAATTGCCTCCTTGTTAAATGAATGCTGGGGGGAGCAGTAAAATGCTGGAAATACAGATTGTTAAGGAAGTTATTATGTGAGAGAACAGATTCCCTTACCCTTCGCTTGCTGAAAGGAAACCCCTTTGCATTCTAATGCTTTGCTGGCATATTACTTACATTGGAATTGGTATAATAGTGTTTTAAATGCGGGGGTTTGGTGGTTATTTTTTCCTGTTGAAGGTAGCTGCTTTTTTTCCATACTAGTATTATGGTTATGGATAGCTTCTAAGAAATGTGTTGTAGTTGAGACTATAATCATTCCCTTCTCTGGCTGTAGTGCTTAACTCTGCTTCCTATATAGGTTTTCAGCTATTAAGTTGTTTGGAACTGTCAGGTTATTCGACTGCTTTAATTGAAGCTTATTCTGATGCTCTAGTAGTCTCCATCAGCATGTTCCTTTAGGCTCTTAGGAGTATTAGCTTTTAATCAAACTCTTGTGCTACTTACATAGTTGTCTTGCAGAAGCCTATGCAGCAACTACCCTCTACTACTGCTTTTTGAAATACCTATTTCCACATGGCCATTAATGCATACAGTTGAAGATCTTGAATTTAATTAAACTAAGGTTGCAATGACAGCTGAAACTTCTACAGAAACTTGAGTCTTTCAGAAGTGGTGGCAAGGGTCTGCTGGCTTTGATTTCACAAAAGCAGAAGTAACAAATTTCCAGAAAAATAGTCTGAGGCAAGTAACAAACCACTTGCTGAGAAAAATATGGTCGAAGAGGATTATAAGAATTTTCTACAGTTAAGTTCCTTCTGCTCCAGAAGAAATATCGGCTTGTTTACCGGAGTGTCAAAGCTATGCTCCTGACTCAGTCCCCATCCTCTTATCTTATGAGTAATAAAGCCCAGACTCCTGTGCCCCTCCTGCTGAGACCGGTTGCTTTTGCTACTTTGCTTCTGTATTTTCTTACTCTATTTTCCCACATCGGTGATGGGGAGAGTATCACAATAACAGAGAGGTTTGGGAATTTTGAAGGAAACAATGTGTAGTGTAAATAAAGCTGAGTAAAAGCAGTTATTACACAAGTGATTTGGTGTTTGCAAACCAACAGCATCCTGTAACTTTTTGTATAGGATGAAGTTCATGTAGTTCAGGTGTATGTTTTCTTGAATTGCTTATATTATGTAAGCTAAGCATGCATGAGGATTAGCCAGCTGTGTTTTCCATAAACATTCTTCCTAAAACAAACTTATTTAAAAAAAAACTATTATGTTACAGTTGTTATGATAGTGGGGTGGTTCGGCTGACAGAGGGAGCGAGGTGTGGACTAGAATCGTTCAAAAAGCAACCATGAATTAATCAAGACTGTAGTGTACCAGATCCTTCCATCACTAGGCGGGGTTGGGAAGACAACATGGAGCAGAGGCTGTAGCAGCCAGAAGGCTTTCCCCTCAGTCAGGAACTTGAGGACCAGAAGAGCAACCCGTTCTGTCCCAGGACACCAAGGGAGAAGTAAGGTCACCCTGGAGAACTTCAGCTACTTCACATGTGATTTCTTGTGGTGTTTTCAGTAGATAAGGTTCTACTGAATTTGTATACCTTGTGAAGGAGGGAAGTAGGTTCCACCTTCTCTGATCTGTTGTAGGTGTCCCTTAAAGATTTTAATTTTTTTTATGGTGTGTGTAACCTTTTAGCCATGTGTTCAGCTAATCCACACTTCTGATAATGCTCAGAAAGAGATTGACTGTAGTTAAACATAAAAGTACCATAAGCAAAGCGTACAGTTTTTGGTCAAGCTGACTGCAAGGTTCCTAATGGTAGCAGGAACAATTATGAGTAACTTTTGAAGGGTAGCTAAAAAAAATTTTAAAAATAACTCCTAATCACTAGCCAGACTTTCTTTCTGAAAAATCTGCCTAATAACTAGAGGGGTCATCAGGTTGAATTGCATTTCACTGAACCCCTGCAACCTCTTTGGAGGCTCTAGGACTGTACAAGTAGCATTGAACTAGGCAGGCAGGTCTAAAATTTGGTGCCGGGGAAGAGAAGGCTTGTGGTGGACACACAGGATTGGTGCCAAGAAGTATTCCAAAAGCACTGAAGAAGGGAATGCTTCTTAAAGTGTTTTATGAGACTAAAATGGCTTCACAGATGCAAGCTGTAAGAACATGTCTCAGAAGAAAAAAGCTGATTATAGCCCCAATTAGCTATTCTAACATACCTTTCCCAGGGAGAATCAAGTTCACAGATGCAAAAACATTGCTTTCAACTGGGGAAAGAGATTTAGGACTTTGGAACTTGTTGTTTTGGATTGTCTTGCTCTGCAGGAAGACTTCTTTATGAAGCTGTACTGCTGGTGGTGATCAGGAAGCATTTATGCTTACAGAGGTGTCCTAGCCAGCAGAATCTGAGGCGAGACTGTGCCCTTCGTTCAGGACTTCCTCCAAGGTTGCATTAACCAAAGGTCTTGGATCAGTGGCTCAAAGTATGGAAGCCCTTTGCTTACCTGTGAGTTACTCATTGCTGTAGTTATTATAGTAACAAAAACTGTACTTAACATGCCTTTAGTTTGCTGCTGTAACTTTAAAAAATGTTTTCTTCCAGAAAGAAAGAAATAGATGGGAATCAAGTCTTCTAGCATGTGAGCCTGCTGTGAAAAGGGAAAGATTCTTTGGTAGATTTGGCAGGAAGTGCAGGAGACTTCCTTTGGCCTGAGTCTCCATTACTGTGTGCACAGGGAGAGTTTGAAATCTAAAGATGTTGAAAGAAGGTGAGGAGGCCTTGATTTTCCAGACTAAATGAAAAAAATGTCATGGATGGACTGTATCAAACTTTTGGGGACGGAGTAGATGACTCCGTGAAGTTTTATCTAGCTTGGTTTTCTGTCATTCTGTGATCAGGAAGCCAGTGTACATTTTACCATGGGTACATGGGATGTGGGGGAATGAGAGCAGATGCCTCTACCCTGGTGAGGCTACATCTGGAGTACTGTGTCTAGTTCTGGGCTCCCCAGGTTAAGAGAGACAACTACTGGAGAAAGTTCAGCAGACTATGAAGATGCTGAGGGGACTGGATCATCTCTGTGCTGAGGAAAGGCTGAGAAACCTGGAGCTGTTTGGCCTGGAGAAGAGAAGACTGAGAGGGGATCTGATCAGTGTTTATAAATATCTGAAGGATGGTGTCAAGAGGATGGGGCCAGTCTCTTTCCAGTGGTGCCCAGTGATAGGACAAGCGACAACGGGCACAAACTAACACAGGATTTTCCACCTCAACAACAGGAAAACATTCTTTACTCTGAGGGTAATAGAGCCCTGCACCAGGCTGCCCAGGGAGGTTGTGGAGTCTTCTTCTCTGGAGAGCTTCAAAACCCACTTGGATGTGTTCCTGTGTAACCTGCCTTAGGTGAACCTGCTTTGACAGGGGGGTTGGACAAGGTGATCTCCAGAGGTCCCTTCCAAACCCTACCATTCTGTGATTCTGAAGTGTCTTTGGAAGACAGAAGGGAACCTTCTGGTCAGTCCAGGCTTGTTGAGCTGCCTGTTGAGTACTGAGGGATGATGAGGAGGACAACAGTATTGTTCTTCCAACATCTAAGAAACTTCTAACACTGAAGGTTTCTGTTGTGATCTGTTATCTGCGAAGCACCACACAGTTCAAGGAGCAGTCCTGGTGTTCACTGCCCAAGCTTCACTCCAGTGACAGGCTGATGATTAAGGTACCTCTGGTAGCAGAGACTGCTTTCAAGAGAAATTGATGCATGTAGTAATCAGCTGGAGACAAGCTTAGACTTAAATTCAGATTCAGTTAATATCTGTAATGCTGATACACAGTACCAGAAAGTAGAGTTCAAAGCAGAAAATAAACCAGTACTATCCTGTTGGTACAGAAGTACCGCTTTTATCTTTGCTTTTCCTGCTTGGCAACACTTTCTAATGAGATTAACTTCACTGTTCTGTTCACTGAAATTCTCAGATAATTGATGGACGACCACTGCTTGTTTTATGAAGGTCTGAAATAAAGTCTTTAAAAAAAGAAGAAAATCTGAAACTATTCAAGTTATTTTGCTGAAATAGTACTCAGAGTACGGAGAACTCAGAATATCAGTTGTCTTGGATACAAAAGGAATTGTTTGGTATGATAGAAGGGGGATGGTGTGAAGGTATGAAGTACTGGCAGTGATATTACATAAAATAAGTGAACTTGTTTCTCCTTTTATTGTCAACATTGCTTTTGTTGAAGCTTTCTGTTTGCGTTTGATATAAACTAGCATGTGATGTTTTTCCCTTTTAATCTTTGTTCAAGGGAGTAAACATTGGGTGCTTCAGCAGAAGAGGGCTTTCCAGTTAGTCAGGACTTGAGCATACAGTCGTGAAAAGCTCTGGGGCTGGATATTGCAAAGGTGGCGTATCTTTAGGCTTCTAATGTTGTAGATATCAGAACTGTAGACTCACCATATGTTGAGGGAATCTCCCCTGCTTTCTGTGCCATTTTTCCCTTGTTGGTGATCTAAGTGCTTCTGTGGCTTTGCAGTGAAGTGGAGAGCCAGGAGTTGATGTAGTTTAAACTTAAAGTATAAATCTGGTTTTGGTTCTCCTTCATGAGAATCAGGGAGGGAAGTAGCAGGAACAAACTGGCAAAGGAAAGGTGGGAGTGCCACTTTTGGCAGCGGTGCTGGCCCATGCTAGTTCAGTGGTGGTACAAATATACTAAGCACAAACTACATTTCTGGTATATGCAGAGTATATGCTACTGGATGACACCAAACATGGAATCAGAATGTACTTAAAAGGAAATGTTCACTCAAGTCTGGCTTCAGCTTTATTGTTTAGTTCAGCAAAGATGTGCTTTCTGTCACTCATGGGAGCTTTGGTAACTGGACTGTAGCATGTCATCTCTGCATAGCTGAGCCCGTGAAATGGGATGGTTTGCAACTAAAAATGAAGAGGTGTTCAGTAGAACTGCTATTGATAGATGAGGAAAGCAAAGTGAAATTACTCCTTTTTGTCCAGGGGAAGTATTAGCTGTGAAAATTGATTTGTTCAGTTTGTAGCCTTTGAGGAGGTAGGTTGCATAGGTAAGGAGTATGTAAGTTTTATGGTAGTTTGTATTTCCGTAGCATTGAAAAAAACATCTACATGCAGCAGCTTCTGTGTGGTCGCTAGTAGATATTCCCCTTAATTTTGAGGATGATTTCCATGAGTTGAAGTCTAACTTTTTGAAGTGCATGTCAAGATTTTTGAGCTCTTGTCCTAAATAAGAGGTCTTGTTTACTCGTTGCCACTGACTAAGCCTGATTCCTTTTAAAAAAGCAGAACAAACCAAAAAAGCTTGTGTAACAAGCCATCCCACAAATGGTTCAGAACTTGTTGATGCTCTCTGAAGTAGTCAAGTAGGTTCCTACAAGCCTTGTTGAAAATAGGAACTTGCCCCAGTGTTCGGACTGTGGGAGAGAGCATGTGTGGTCTTGCTCTCCAGACAGCCATGAATCCATGCAGAGAAGAGGCTTTCTTTACATACCCCAACCATGGGAAAAACTTAACTGGCGTTTGCATTTCATTATATACCAAAGTCCTCAACTGTTTGATGTAAATCTGTAGGAAACTGGCTTTGATAATTATGGTGCCCATAGCCTATGCCAGCACCACTCCCTTATTTGCAAGGAGTAGTGCTATCAACAGAGATGATTATCCTATGAGGTTTCATAATGCTGGTTGTCCCAGTATTGCTGTCAGTGAGAAGCATTTGGCAAAAGTGTAGGGCTGCTCTTACCACATGTGTTGGTTTGATGTTTTGGAATATCTAGAGGACTTCAGAAGTGCCCTGTAGATCTGCATGTGAGCAGGATGGCCTCAGAAATGGTCATTCTGTCTCTGTGAAATCCAATTTCCCCTAGCTAATTTTTAGTTGGAAACATTTGTAGGCTTTCTGGTGGGATGGAGAGTTCCAGCTGCAGGTTGTTGTTGGTAGTGCTGGCCATCTTGCAAAATGAAATGTTGGCATGCTAATGTGCTGGTCTCTAAGGTGCATCAGGCTTCTGGAGCTATTGGAAGGGTGCTGGGAGAAGGGCCAATGCTTGCGGAGAGGGGTTGTGAGAAGATTTCACAAGGAGCTTGTTTTGTTTATGAAGCTCCTGTTGGCTATGAGGAAACTCAGAGTTTCCCAGTATTCAGTAACAGGGAATTTATGGCCCCAGTCCTTGTCACTCCTCTTCCTGTGCAGTTCCATCCTGCTGCTGCCCAGGAGAGGCAGATGTTGCTCATCCAGGCGCTGCTCAGTGGCACAGTTGAGGAAGATGAAGGACAGGGCAGGGCTGCTTCTCTTGCACCAGTGCTTAGAAAAGCTGACTTGGCAAGGTGTGGGTGGCCATGTGTATTTTCCTCCTCCTGGATGCTGAGACCCATGTGTCCTGTGGGACAGCTCGCTTTAGAGAGGCAGGGACTTGGCAGGAAGGGAACATGGATCTGCTGCTTCAAGAGCAATCTTAGTTGCACCCTTACCAGGTGAGTGGGTGGGTGCAGGTCTTGTTGTGGCTGAGAGATCCCATGGCATTACCATCGGTTAATTTGGTATGTAGATGTAGGCTGTGGCAGGAAAGGCGTGGCCCAGGTGCCACAGGGAGGGCTGGTTTGTGGTGAACAAGTTGAGAGTCCTGGCCTAGAAAAAATGAAGGTGTCTGCTGGCTGCAGAGAGGAAAGAGGCAAGTTCCATGACACTCTCTTCTGCTGTAAAACACATACATATGTCTGGTAATTGTCTTAACTCCTTTTACCCATGTCAGATCAAAATAAAACTCGCGGGTCTATAATTAAAGCATAACAAATAGTAAAACTGCTGCTCAGTTCCTCCTGCCCTTTTGTGTGAAGGAAATTTAGAAATTGGCACAAAGCAAACCTTCATGAGAACTTGTCAGTGCTAATCAGGATGAATGAATTAAACTTTCACTTGGCTTGTATTTCCTTCCTATTTAAAGTTTCCAAAAGGCCTTTTAACCTTGACTAGCTTCTTTCCTTCTCCTTTTTTTTTAAAAGATAATTAAATCCCACGGAGACCTGAAATGAAATCAAGTAGCCTTTCCCAGTCAGTTGTTTTGTGAACATGAGAAAAAACAAACAACCCCACTAGCCTGGTTTTAACTTTCAGTGGAACTACTTAAATTCACTGGTGCTTAACAGTTTCAGTACAAAAAAACCCCAGAATATACAGCCAGTGATGATGGTACTTTTTTTTTTTAAGGAGTTGTTGCTTTCTCAGGTGTTTGGATAAAAATACTTGTAGGAAGAATGTTCTCTTCAGGCAGGTTAAAACTTGCTGGCATATTCCTGGTAATAGTGTCTTTGAAAGAAAGCTTCCTTCTTCCTGTTGAGGAAGATCCAGGCTGCAGAATCAAATCATCCCTGGTTTGAGGGCTGGTATTTAAGTTGTCTGTGGATTGTATTGATGTATCTTTCTAGGAATTGGTCCCTTGTGATGAGGATCCACTGTGTTGAGTGCTTCTCTTGCGTAGGGTTAATGACAAGTTTCCAGGCATGAGTAGGCCTGGCATGAAATAACAGTGATTTACGCCTCTTTTGCTGCTGGGTTGGGGAATCTCTCTTAATATTCCAGAAAACTACAGTAGTCTTCCCTGCGAAAATGGAAGTGGGAGAAAAAGCTCAGTTGTAGCCCAGCTGAAAAGCTCTTAACTGATAGCTCTAGCATCATGTATTAGGGTCATATTAAAGGTTGAAAGTTTTTATTATTGAATTATACCATACAATGATTTGGGTTGGAAGGGTCCTTAAGGATCATCTAGTTCCAACACCTCTGATGTGGGAAGGGACACCTCCCACTAGACCAGGTTGCTCAAAGCCCTGTCCGACCTGGTCTTGAATACTTCCAGAGATGGAGTATCTACAACCTCCCTGGGCAACCTGGACCAGTGTCTCACCACCGTTGTAGTGAATAATTTCTTCCTAATTTCTTATCCAAATCTCCCCTCTTTTAGTTTGAAGCCATTACCACTCATCCTATTGCTACAAGCCCTTGTAAAGTCCCTTCCCAGATTTCTTGTAGGTCCTTCTCAGCTACTGAAAGGCAGCAAGATGATCTCCCAAGAGCCATCTCTTCTCCAGGCTGAACCCCAACTCTCTCAGCCTGTCTTCACAGCAGAGGAGTTCCAGCCATCGGATCATCTTTGTAGCCTCTACTGGACCCACTCTTAACAGGTCTATGTCCTTCTTGTGTTGGAGGCTCCAGACCTAGACACAGTCCTCCAGGTGGGGCCTCAGGAGAGCAGAGTAGAGGGGTAGAATCACCTCCCTTGACGCTGTGAGTACTTAAATTTGAGATTACTTTCATCTTTCATCTCCAATCCACTTTTATGCTCACAAACATTCAGCAGCCCTGCAGTTCAGGCTACCGGCATTTAGACACTGTGCATGTGAAATTTAAACCATTTTCCTGTGTGGCACCGGGTGATCCTTGCCTGAAGTAAGCGATAATCCTTCTGCTGAGCAGTGCTCCAGAGCCCTAACAATGAGGCCATGTGCCTTCATCCACTACTCGTTTCTCCTTTGTTCACAGAAGGATACAAGGCTCTCCAAACACATTCTCTTGTTACACAAATTAGTTAGATATACAGAATGTAATGATAAGGAAAAAAGGATTCTGGGTTACTGCGTTGCGTTTCCTAGCCAGTGGTCGTCATACAATTGCTCTTACAGCAGTGAGTGACTATTAATCTTCTGCAGGGCTACCAACAAATGGTTTTTATCTGCAGGTAGTGTGGTGGATATAGAGCTGAACTACTTCTAAGTGTATCTCTAAACAGATAATGAGTTCTCCTCACTTTTTTAACCTCTTTTGCTTTGCAGGGAGTTAATAATCTTTAAATCTTCATCTTTCTTCTCCTTTTCAGATTCTTCTGACTGCAGTGTTAGTTTTTAATCAAAAACTGTAGGAGAAGGATGTATGTGATCAGTGTAGAGTAGACCTCACAAGTAAGACAAATGAGATTTATAAGTGGAATAACATCTGTAGTTCTTCAGGCAAGGCTGAAATCTCTGAGGATCAGGAATGGAAGAGACATCTGTGCAGTAAAGGAAAGCCCTGAGAGATCTTCACAGACCAGCTGAGAGTCAAAAGGAATGTTATAGGTGGTGAGAGTGCTGTGATGAGAAGCATCTACCTGTCCTAAATCTTCAGGATGGGGTGGTGGTGAATTCAGTGCAAAGATGTTTCCAGCTGGTCCTTTCCCTGGGGAAGGAGCTGTGTCCTCCTGAGGCTTCAGACCTCTCTAAATAATTAATCCGTTGGGTCTCTGTCCTCAGAGAGATGAAAGAACTGTTGAAGGCTACTGTGTTACACCTGATAAGGGAAGTCATTAGTGAGTCTTCAGATAGTCACATAAATTAAAAACACTTGCATCCTCTTTCTTTAATAATAGATGAAGCCTTTAGGATTAGAGTTTAAAAAGAAGGGGAAAAATCCTACTGAAACAGCATAAAATTCCTTTTCACTCAGTTTTACTTGTCCCTGTTTTTTCCAGAACCTGTTTATTCCTCTTTGCCTTCTCCATTCCTGATTGAGATGTTGAGAGGTGTATGGTAGCATAAAAACATTTTTAAAACTCCTCATGTTCTGAAATTACAGAGAAGATTTAGAATTTGTTCTTCCAAGTTCTTTTGATTCTAGAGGTAAAGAAGTATTTCTGTGGCTGAACAACTCAGTAATTCATTTGTAGTCAATTACCTTATTAACAATGAATAAAATTTCAACCATCGGTAGGTAAAGAATGTTTGAGTGCTCGTAATTCAGGGAACAAAACTCAACCATGATTGTTACTTCTTTGGTTTTCCCCATGCATTTGATGACAGCAGGATGTTGTGGCTAAATTGTTGCTCTCCTTTTCTATACTCCACTTGGTAGTGGTTTATGCTGAACGTTTTTTCTTTATTTCTAGGTATAATGGATCCCTCCCTAATGGTGACAGAGGACGCAGGAAAAGCAGATTTGCCCTTTATAAGCGACCTAAGGCAAACGGAGTTAAGCCAAGCACTGTGCACGTGATTTCTACTCCTCAAGCATCGAAGGTATGTGACAGTGGGGCAAATCCTGTTTCTCTGATGATCCTGGGTGGAGAGTAACTCATGTATTACTGCTGATTTACCTTGCTGCCGGTTCATTCTGTGCTAGTCAGATGTATTTGTTTTAATGAAAAGTCTGCAGTGGATTTTCTTTCTGGGGGGTATATATCTTTAATTTTAATCCAGTTCAAAATAGCCTTAAACTTCAGGTATGAGATAATCTGACCTTTCTACACCTGTTCAGAGAGCTGACTGTCAAGGCTGCTTTTTCTGAGCTGTAGATTAGTCAGGTGATGCAAATACAAAAAGTATTTTAATTTCATTCTCACTGGAGTGTTAAGATTGGGATGTCTTGTTGCTCTTCAGTAAGATAACTGAATATTGTGATCCTTCTGGGTCTTTCATTTTTGTTCCTAATAATGGTATTGTATATGTTTTTACCTGAAGTTTTTAGTGTAGGTGAAGGAGGAAAAGCAGTAAAGTAAATATATTCACATAGTAATTACATAAGCAGTAAATCTGTTAACATAATAATATATTAATGTACAGAACTGTTCAGGTTAAGAGTTGTGGTGGAACATATTTCAAACTGCAAAAAGCAATGCTTTCTCTTCTCTCAAAGCCTTTTTCCTGGAAGCAAAGAGCGAGTAGTGCTTGGGCTGAAGTTTAGGGTGGCTGTGTGGTGACACTCACAAAGAGGGTGGTTTGTAAGAGGTGTACATCACTCTTACCAAAATTCATATTGGGAGAGGGGGAGAATCTACACCATTCTCAGAAGTGGTAAAGACTGCATAGGGCCTGCCTAGTGCAGGTAAATATTTAGTCTCTTAGGATTCAAAGTGTCTGTAAATATCTTTCAGTGTTTGTATTCTAAAAATGGAAGCATTGGAGTTAAATCTTCCTGATGAAAACAAACTTCCAAATAGGCCTGTAGTGTATGTTTCTATGTTGGTAAGGCTGCGCTGTTGTTTAACATGAAAAGAGTTTTATGTAGCTGATGGAAAAGCACACACGTTCTCACTGGATGATCTTAAGCATCTGGACTGCAGAGAGTATTTCGGCAAAAATATTTAAACACCTCGCAGACACCCCAAGGTATCTGGTTAATGTTCATCCATGTTGTTATTGTAGCGCAGATAAAATATGTGCACTGAACAAATTAGTGCCCTTATAAAGATAGCGCAAGGACTGAGATTAAAGCCACTCCTTTGAGGATTTGGATTCAGGTAGCTGTGCCAGGTTGAATATATTCTTTTGCACTTTCTCTGAACCCTTATAAAAGAGCTTTTGTCTATTTATACTGTTGTCTGGGGCATGGCTGGTGGCCGTGTGCCAGAACAGCGATGCAGTGGATTTCAGTTAATGCTCTTTGGATGCACAGAAAGGACACTTATATTTTAAGATGCTTTCAGAGGCTTTTCTGACACCTTGGGCACCAGAGCCTAAATCTGTTTTACTAGGAATAGTTTCTGCATACAACTTCTGTAAATGATTGCAGAAACACAGACTAACAGAAGAATGAGTGATCTGCTTTGTTCTTAGAAAATAATGTGCAACTTGACCTCAAAAATTTTGTTCTGCTCTCAGTCTTTCAGTCTACCCCTTATTTAAGGAGCATAAAGCAGTGGGAAGTTGTGCTGCACAGGATATTAACATGTTTCCTCCCCTAACATCCTTCCTTCTAACTTCCCAGATACCAGTTCTCTGTTTTGCTTTGCTGGTCTGTCGCTGTGTAAACAGAACCTTTGAATAGAAAGAAATGTGTTATTTTAAGAGTACCGATGCTTTTTGGGTGGTGGATTGAGCAGAGGTGGGGAAAGTACTGCCTATCTCCATTTGTTTTGTTCCTGCTGTGGCATGGATGCTTGAATCAAGTGCATAGCTGGTTTTGTGCTAATTCCATTAATGCAGCAGCTCAAGAACTGGAGCTGTCACCAATTTTCAGTTAGCATGTCAGCCTGAGAACTGCAATAGATCGTAAGAGGATGCTTGTCATGTTCCATTGTCCCTGCTATGCAGGTGTCAAGGACAGCTGGATTAGCAATGGTTTCAGTAGTAAATTTAGCTGAGTTAATTGTATGTGAATCAGTGCCTTTTGTTTTTTCACTGGAGTGCTCATTTTTTGTCACTCTGCCTTCTGGAGGTGCTGAAGAAAATTTAGTATTTGGCCTTCTGAGCGTATATGGGTATATTTGGGGGGAAAGCACTGCGTGGGGGTGTTAAGTCTTGAGTTTTTTTAGAGTATTGTTAAAATAGGCATTCATCTCTTTATTATGCGTTATGCTTAGGCACCATTCAGGAAATGTTTTGGTGTGCCCTGTTTTACAAAACTCAAACTGTTTGAGACGGGCTTTTTCCAGTATTGTCAAAATTGGTCTTACTGTAAGAAAGGAAGCTTAGAACTCATACACTGTCTCTTCTTCATCTGTGTGTACATGTCTGTGCTGGGGAGGGGGGAGGTGGGAGACTTCTTAACTGTATATGAGCCTTACTCAAGATTTTAATAATCCCCTTTGCTAGACTAGAGAGCTTGTTTCAAAATCAAGTCACAGGAGAGGTCATTCCTTGCATTGACTTAGGACTGTCATCAGTCATGATCATATGCGGTGAAAATCTACTAGCTTGTAGGTGTAAGTTTGCTGCAAGCTCATCGTGGCATAGCTAGGACTGCTGATTTTTATTTTCAAGCTATTACAGATATTTAACAAAATCAAAAGTTGCTTATAATGTTTATTTTGGTTGAGTTGTCTTAACTGTTGCTTTCACAAGCAATAGTTAACGCTGTGGGACTCAGGTCTAGGTCTGCTAGATCTCAGGTCTGAGATGATTGCAAGGTTTACTTGTGCAGAAATTTTCCAGTGAGCTTTGAACTTCAAGTGAGATGGGGCTGTAAGTTTTCAGAATAATCACCTGGGAAAGATGGGATGCTAACCTGGACTTTACTACGTTTTGGGGGGGATGATGGAGTTTTTTTCAAGGGTTTTTTGTATTTTGGAAGTTTGTGGGGTGGGGTTTTTTTGTCTGGGGCTATACATGCCTGACAGGGAAAGAGATGTCTGTAACTGACAACAAAACCAGTTTAATATCACTGTGGAATAATATTTGAGGACAGTGGATCTTTCTTCCAGGTCTTAAGTAGATGAATAATATGCCCTGTCTAAATAGAACTGTATGATCCCAGTTTCTGCTAAGCAAAGATGTTCATGTTCCTGTACACATCCAGCCTGTTGGTTCAGTGGCCGTTAGGTTAACACCTTCTCCCTGTGCAAACACAGGTGGATCCTCTTCATAGTCATCATAACTATATGTTGGATGTTGTTTGGAGTTTTTGTGGAACGGGGGAGAGAACTCCCCCAGTTCTATATGAGAGGTGTGCTGGTGTTAATGAGGTTGTTGGTGATACTGAACCCTCAAGCCATGTAATGCCCTATGACTTCAGGTATGTGTGCCTTTAAAGATTTCTTTATTGGTTTCTAATGCTCTAGAGTTACTTCCGTGCGTGTGAAATGTAAAAAAATGAAGAAGCAGCTTCACGTGCTTTTGAGTTACTTAAGTATGGCATTGCAGAGCATGAATTGTTGACTTTAACCTTCCAGGATTCCCTAGGAGAACTCTGGAAGCATGAATGAATTCTGTTGTAACAGCGTGGATGGTATTTGAGACCTTCCAAGGTACTGAGTCAGTGGGCAAGAGAATATAGCCACCGAGCACTAGAACTACTCCTTCCTACAAGTGAACATTGTGCTTTGATATCTAAGTGGTTACATTCTTAATACTAACTCAATAGAAGATTGCAAATGTCTTTTGAATGGCTGCAGAGTACAAAAAGCCCCACCTTTAGTATCTTTTTATGGTGGTGTGTCTTGGTATTTATTATGTCTATCTTGCTTGGGATCAAAGTTTTCCTTTGGTAACCTGTGGTAGATAAAGACAACCTATTTTCTCCTCTGTGAAATTACTATTTCAAGCTGACTGGGGAAGATCTTTCTGACTTCAAGTCCAATTACCTGCCGAGTTGGCTTCTGCTTTGTGCTATCACAACAGCAGCTTGTATAGTCACTGGCTGGGTTCCTGCAGCTCAAATCGAGTTTCATGCTGCTACTGGAGAAGAACAAAATGCAGCCATACGAATAATTATTAGGTCGAGGAGAGAGCTGCAATTTATGCTTTGAGTGACGAGAGAAAATGAAAGTATAGGATTCTTGTGATTATCTACTGTAGATATTGCATCTGCTTTGATGTACTTTGTGAATTTTGAGTAAAAAAAAAACAACAGCAAACCAGAAACCCTTTTGGCATTGACAGCTTTTGGTGTTCATTCTGGATGGGAGCTGTTAGAGCTCAGCTGCTGTCAGGAGGATACTGTGTCAGTGACTTCTCTTTCCTATTGGGCTTATTTATGGTGTAATCAGTTCACAGAGCAGTAATTTGTTCTGAAGTAACCTAATCACATGGGTATCTTCAGAGTCCTGAGTTGGGCAGAGGTAGCTTTTTCTTGGCTCATCAGACTGAGTCCACTTGAATAATAGTTTTTGTGGTGTAATGTCCTTTTCTATTAAATGAGCATCTTCACATGCTAAGTCCCTATCCCCTTGCTCTCACCAATAGTAGGGAATGGTGGCTGGACAGCAGAAAATGCTTAGACCACTTTCATTAGGACTTAATAAGTAACAACTGTTCCTTGAAGCCTGCCTTCCTGAGCTTCTGGGATCTGTTGAGCAAAATGCATGTCAAAGGTTTTGGAAAATCCTTTTACAATGTTTTCTAATAAACCCCAGATGTTTTGTGAAGGAAAGGGAATTAAAAATTGCTGAGGACTACAACGATTATTTTTTTTATGACTTGATGTTTTTTTTGTTTTCATGCTCTCCCTTCAGAGAGTGGACAAAAGATCAAAAAAATACTTTCCTTGTAAACTGTTTAAACTACATCTGCTTTAAATCAATATTTAGACCAGATTTGACTTGAATGTGGATGCTCTTGGAAAGCAGACGAAGGTGCAGTGGTCACTGGGGCTAGGTTCAGACACTTGGGAGCATTGTTTCCTCACATGCTTCCACTTCCCGCAGGGAGCCAGGGCTCTGTAACCCACCGCTGCGCAATTTCTGTCAAGTTTGCAACTTCCTTCACCCCGTCCGAAATAACCTGGGGGGGTGGGGGTTGGTCTTGTGGCAATGGAAAGCTAGATCAAGTAGAAACTACCTCAGCTGAGTTTAGAAGACTGTTGTGTAAGGTCAGATGCTGTAAACCTTCGCTGTCCATCAAGGAATGTCCTCAGTTGCTCATGCCACTGGAAAAGCTACAGGTAGGATTTGTCCTGCGGGCAGCAGAGCTACTGATTTCCGTGAAATGTTACTTTCCCTACTTCAGCTTCACGTAGCACAGCTTGTAAAACAATCTTGTTCCAATTGAACTGGTTTCTGTGTGCTTCCCCACTGTTCCTCAGGATTTAGAGTGGAAATCTTGGACCACCTACTCTAGTGGTGGTCTGTTTGGACTCTTAACTATCTGGAATGGATCTGGTTGTAGAAGTGCGTGTCTCCTCAGAGCTGGGCAGATCTGAGCTTCTTAAAAGTTAATAAAAAAAACCCCCAAATTGGTTTCAGATCAAATGGAGCTGCATGGACTGAGCGTGTAACGTTTCTGCCTGTGTGGTGGTACTGCCTTTGAACTTGCTGTTGGGGACAACACATTGCAAGCTGGCATTACTGAGAACCTCTGTAGAATATTAAAAGGTGATGACAATCTGCTGTTCCACGTGTTTGGGTGGGCTGTTCTGCAGCACAGTTAGGAACAGCCTGATGACTACAGGGGCTCGTATACAATGGTTAGAAGAGTCTGGAACTGTTGGCGTCTCTCAATACAGGAATTCCTAGCTACCATTCTGGAAACATGCTTCATCACCTCTTTCATGGGGGGACTTCCTGCAAGTCTGAAGTGTGATTTTCACATTAGCTTCAAACTGCAAAGCCCTGTAGAGAGACAATTGGATTCAAGGCTGTATAAAATATGGTTTTATAGCACAGATGAGCAGAGAGCCTGTTCTTGCCTGAGACTTGTACCACAGAACTGAAGACAGATGTGCTGGCATGATGAAGAAGCATAAGGTGGTTGTCTTCTCATGTTACCCTCTTTCAAGGGAATTGAAGATTCTTGAGGTATTTGTTGCTGATGATATGTATGTATCATCATATGTAGGTTGTTTCATGCTCAGAAGAAAGTGTGGTGGCAAGAGGGACATGCAACTAAGGATGTATGTGCTTTTCCTGTTTCAAACTGATGTCCAAACAAAATTGTCTTAAATGGATGGAATGTTGTGTTTTGGAAAAATCAGGTAGCATATACTCAGTCACAGCAGTATGGAGCAGCTTTCCTGGAACAGAGGAGCTGGAACTGCATCAAAGGGTAGATGAGCCTCCTGTGCTTTTTTAAGGGTTTGTTGAGAGGGGCAATTATTTTGAAAACACAGAAAGCAACTCAAGCTTCATGGGCCAGCAGTAACTTTTCAAAGACATGAACAGCTGCTATTCCTGCTTTACAAATTGGGAAATACTTATTTTCCAGAATGCTTGAAGATGTCATTGAGGGAAAGAATAAAATGTAAAGAGACTCCCCAAAAGAAAAATATTATGCCTACATCTGTAAAATGAGTAATTTTCTGTTCACTAAGTGAAGTACTAAAGGGGTTACTGACTCATGAGACTAATTCCTCTTTCCACTGTGTTTGTAGGTCTCTTGTCTGAGACATATTTATGCTTGCTTTTAAATGCAGGGTTGTGTTGTTTTGGGATCCCGCTGTTTTGCTCCTACTCAACACCAAAGGCCTCACAAAGATTTTTAGGAGAAAACAGCGAGTACTTTATCAGGAGCATCTCTTTTGAAGGAATGTATCCCCAGCAAAGGTCTTGTGGTGATGCTTCATTTGCTGAATGCTCCAAGCTCTTCAGCACTGTGCAGAAAGTCGCTGTTATCTGTGCTTGGCAGTCCTAAGAGCAATTCAGAATTCTTTAGCACTATGGGTTTGCTTCTACAAGATCACTATCTTTTTTTTATCATCTCATGAGCTGTCCTTCCATATCAACAAGCTTGTCTAGCCATTGGGTCTACGTCAGAGCTTGTACTTACATGACCTCTGTGCAAGACTGTGTATTGTGTGCAGGTTTGTCTATAAATTCTGCATATGTCTCTTGACCATAGTGATTCTGCCAGTACTTCAGGAAGTTCTGGACTCTGCCGATACCTGGTGTGAGATAACGTGTGTGGTAATACATACTTTGCCCTGCCCCACAGTCAGGGAATGATGGATGCTTTCTCCTCTGCTTTTTGATATCAGCAAGCAAGGAGGGTATCTGTCCCTGTCAAGCTGAAAGACTGGATTTGGTGCACTGAAGCTGGATTCGCATATTCCCACTGCAGCTCTCACTCCAGTGACTACTGGCCTGGCATTTGGTTGATCACAGGAATGAAAATAGTGTCTTAACAGTGACCTGGACTGGGGTAATCTAGAAGTGCGCTGCTCTCAGCCTTGGATGTTGACAACTACCACTCTTGTGGTTCCAGAGATTTCCCTAGGAACCTGTTTTCTAGGTTTAAAATAGCAAGACATACTGTTCTTTTGCTTTTGCTGTAACCCAGGGTAAGAAAAGGGAAAGCAAAAATCAAACTTATGTTTATTTAGTTTTCTTTCATGGCTCTCATGTGAGAGCTGTCATGGCTCTCAAAGAAGCTTTGGTTCCAGGGCCTGTTGCTTGTGCCTGTAGCTGCACAATTCTGTTTCTCCTTCCAGACTTCTCAACTGATTCAATGCTTTGATGACTCAGCACTCCCAGTTTGCATCTTGGGTAGCTCTTGTGTTAAACCAGTACTGTTCAGCTTCAGTGAGGGATGCTGTTCTTGAGCAGGGGAATCTGAAAAGAACCTGCAGCTTTCCTGGTGATATAAACCACATTTTATGCTTGCTGTGCAACAAGGCAAACTTCTGGGTTTTATTGCTAGTTAATCTCAAGTCTCAGTTAAGTTTAATGGAAGAGATACTTTCTTTTGTAGGCTCAGACTTCTGGGAATCGGGACTTTATGGGACCAGAACATACATATTTACATCTTGGATGATCAGGGTATTTCTGAACCTGTAGCAGCTTGCGCTTTCTCCAGCTCTTTGGGGAATTCTCTACAGAAGCTGTTCTTTGGGTAAGGGTTACAACCTCTGAGGGTCAGAGCTTCTGTTCCTCTCCTCAGTGCTCTTCCTAAACAGCTGCTGTTGTTGAAGCTTGATTTCAACTGAAGTAGCTTATTCCGCCTTTTCCCTCCCTGTCTTTTTAAGGTGTGTGCATTCTTAAATGAGTTCCATTGTCTCCTCATATTGACACTACTAAATTCGTACGACCAACAACTCCCCATCTCTACAACAAATGACCGAAGGTTTGGTGGTGGTCTTCTAGCGGTGTTAAGACCTGTTGTGATCTCTCTTACGTTGAGATGATTGAATCATTCCTAAAGAATGGTTCAGCTCCTGAGACTGGCCTTAGTTATATCACCAGCATAACACAACACTACTGCTGAAGTATCTAGATTTTGTACTTGGTAAAAGCTTTTCTTCAGGCCTTGGCTTAAGTGTGGACTCTGGGAGATTTTGGTACATCTGGATCTTTGGGGAGTTCCCCTGGGAGTCCCTCACTGTATGGGTAGACAAACTGATTACGCGAATAACCAACCAACCTCTCTTTGAAGCTCTTTCCTTCACAGATTTTTTTACTGTACAGCTGTTTAACATGCAGTGTTCTTCTCAGTCCAGAGTTCTAGAAGAGATAAGGAGATCATGTGGTTGAGAGAAGGTGAGGGAGAGGTGAGGGTTTTGTTTCAGGTTTTAGAGTGCTCTTGAAGTGCTTAGTGTTATTAAAGCAAAACTTTTTCTGTACTGTAAGTGCATGAATCATCAAAAGTGTCTTCAACTGTTATGGACTGATTTTTTTAGTTTGCACATTTGATGGCCCTGAGTTTTGCCTCAAACTGGTTTTGCCTTTTCCACAAAGCAGGTTTGAAAGAACTGTTGAACAGGACGGTGACTGCAAACCCACAAAAACTGGAAGGATGACTGAAAGGCGAGGCTTTGTGGATTGCTTTTGACTGCTAGCCTTCATATGATGACATTTATAAACTTCAGACAATAGACTGCTGTGTAAGACAGGCAGAAATTTTCCTTCCTCCCTTCTTTCTTATGCTAGCATTTGGTTTTCGATACCATTTTCTCTGTGCTTCAGCCCACCAAAGAATCTTCCACTGCTGAAGGTCAGCACTAAGGCAGTGCCTTGGTGGTCCAGGTGGGAGGCAGGCAGGAACAAAGCTGACCTCGCTTCAGCATGGGCAGCTGCTCTTGCTTTGTTTCAAAAGCTGGCCTTGGAAAGTTGGATTGCGAAACTAATAGCTTAAAGTGTTCTTCCTAACTCATCCCTCCCCCTCAAAACTTTCTCAAGTCTTACTGTTTGGTGTTTTGTTCCCAAAACCCAACTCTATTGCTGCTTGAGTATAACAAATAAAGTCAAAGCAAAATGTTTGCAATTTCTGTGCAAGAGACAGGCCATGTTAAATATCTTAAAATACCACTCTGTTATGATTTCAACTGTCTTAACTCCAGTTTCCTTGGTTAAAAATAATCTTGGTTATTTAGTGTTGTATCTTTAGTAGCAGATACTGCTGGAGTTGAGAATATTACTGTGTCATTGTGATGCATATAAAAAACCCGGACACTTCCTGAGGAACTTTTTTCTGGAAATAATAGAAAAGGATTTCACACAGGAAAGAAGTTGTATGTTTAAGTTTCTTTAGACGTGTGAATTTACCCAGGGTCTCAAGTAAAATATGAAAAGATCACGCTGTTGAGTGGAGGTAGCTTTATTCATTGCTCTAATTTGTAACTTTTCCAGAAGTGTTTTCATCAAATACCTATGTAATGCACGTATTTGGATGATGCAACATATGTTTTAAATTTTTATAAACTGGTTTTATGGCTTTTGCCATGAAAATATTTTAGGCACTAGGGGGGGAAAGCATTCCAATCATTTAAAGAATATTGGAATTTTGTGAGAGAAGGAATTTGTAGCTTTAGATCAGTGGGTATAAAAGTTGTTACAGAAAAGCTGGCTACAGAGTTCAATAAGTGTAAGCATGAATATATGTTCTATGTCTTGTACTTTGTTCCAGTATTGGATGTTCGACAACTACTTCTTTACAGTGTGTTATTAAAACCCTTGGCAGAAGGGTTTTCTGCATATTTGCTGTGGGGTTTAATAGCAGACCTTCAAGTTGAAAAAGCTTTTCCCTGGGGAAGCGGGTGTGAGGAACATCCCCCAATCCTGACAGATCATCTTCTACCTCCCCTGCAAACCTCTGTAACATTCAGATTTCTTTCTAGTCCTTAATGCTCTAGGAATAATCTCTCTACACCAGTACTTGTGTGCTTCCTGCTGCCCTGTCTGCTGTTTCTTAACTCCAGTTCTCCTCAGGTTGTAGACTCTTGATGTGGAACACTGTCTAATGCTTTGGAAAGCTGACATTTGTGTTGTGGTGGAGCAGTGGCATTGCATCGCTTGATTCCATCACCATGAGGGAATTTTCCTTCCTGCAATCTATTCCTCTCTCCATATAAAGATGTACTTGCTAAAGATTAAAAAGCAGGGCCCTGATTTTCTTCTGTGACTGAGTAAACACTCAGGAATTCTGTGTAGAAAATACTCTTGATTAAACTTTAGCCATAATGGTAAATAAAAGTACATCTATACATACCAAATACAGATGACAGGAGGGAACAGCATTATATACCGTGGCATATGAGGGTTTTTTCAGACTGTAGTAATTTTTTTATCTTGGTGGCAGTGAAGATAACCGTATTTAGCCTTAAAAGCACTAAGCCACTTTGAAACGGGAGCGTAGAGGCACCCTCCTAGGTCAAATGGTTGGATGGCTTCAAACAAATCTGAAAAGGCAAAGATTTTGGAATGTAACAAACGGTACATCTGCCTCAGGTAGGACTGTGGGCTATGCAAATGCTGAGAGATGATAGTTCTGCCTCAACAAGTAAACTTTGCTTTCACAAAGCAGTAATCCTTTCTGTTCTAGTGTTTGCTTGTAATGCTTAGCTGCAGTGTTGACAGCAGAGCATTAACGTGAATTAGAAGATCTCTTCTACCCAAATAGTCCTGCTCCCAGCTGGAAATGTAAAGGTGCTACCTAGAATTGCTGTGAAGAAGCCACTTTGCACTAGATGAAAGCACCACAGCAGTGCTCAAAGGTAGATACAGTGGAAGTGGTCCATGACTTGGGCAGCCCAGCTGTTTGGGCAGCTCTTGTTTGTGAAGGTGTGGTGGGTTAACATTGGCTGAGCACCAGGTGCCCACCAAACAGCTCTATCACCACCCCCCCCCTTTCCCCTCTCCCTCCTCAGCAGAGAGAAAAAAAGGGGAGGAAAATAAGAAGGGAAACAAAAGCAGTTTAACAATAACAGAAGCAAAGCCAAGGAAATCCATGCGTAGAAGCAAAGGAAAACAGATTTATTCTCTTGATTCCCATCAGTAGGCGATGTTTGGCCACTCCCTGGGAAGCAGGGCTCCAAGATGTGTAGCCGTTGCTCTGGAGGACAACGGAACGGCCCTCCTTCTCCTCCTTTTCCCTAGCTTTGTTGCTCTAGAGGACAACGGAACAGCCCTCCTTCTCCTCCTTTTCCCTAGCTTTATAGCTGAGCTGATGTGATATGGTATGGAATATCCCTTTGGTCAGTTCGGGTCAGCTGTCCTGGTTGTGTCCCCTCCCAAGATCTTGCCCACTCCATCCCACTGAGGTGGGGAATGCTGGGAAGAGCCTTGCTGCTGTGTGAGCCCTGCTCAGCAGTAATCACAACACGGGTGTGTTAGCAACACCCTTCTAGTTCCCAGCCCAAAACACTGCACCATGAGGGCTGCTATGTGGAAAATCAGCTCAGCCAGACCCACTAGAGAAGGTCACTAAAAGGAGTGGTGAGGCCAGTAAGGCTGGGCTTGAGTCTGAGATGGACACTTGTCACCACGCTTGCTGTATGTGTGAAGATGCCGAAGGTCTGGTCTTTGTCAGTGGAGTCCAGAAGGTGGCTCAGCTGAGCAGCACGTGCCTGTTTTGGTGCAAACTAATTTGGTCAAAGCTCCATTGACTCAGGAGCAGCTTAGACATCTGATGTGTACTGTAGGTCATACCACTTTAGGTGTCTTAATTGCTGATTTAATCCCAGCTGAAGATGACTCCAGAAGGAACTCTAGCAAGTTTAGGTGCAGTGGATCTTTGATATTTCGGGAATGTCACGTAATCTGTTGTCCTTCAGTAATTTTTCTGCCAAACACTCAAGGAATGTCTGCAGAGTCATTTTTTCGGTTCTTCTGCCAACATTCAGATGCTCATTGCTTTGAAGTCAAGGAAGTCTTCTTCGAGGAAATGTCATACCCAAAATCATTTGTTGATTGTGTGTAGCTCTGCTTGTATTGAGGGCTGGCTTTATTAGCCCTGAATGCTCTGTCTTAAAGGCATTACTATCTTGCTCTTTACTTGCCAACTTGTGAGTTGAGTTGTTAGTACTGGTAAAAGTTCATAAATCACAGATACCTCAATTCTATCTAATTGGCCTGTTCACTGTTCCAGGATTATCTGCCTTGAGTTTCTCAGACTTCATTAACAGGAGGAAGAGCGCTTAGAACACTTGTTACCAGTATATCATGTCTCTTCTGTAGCATTTGTGTAACTTTTCCTGTTATGTATCAATATGTATTTGAAGGACAATGAAGATAAAAAGTAGATTTTCATTTAAAATGCAAAACCTCCTCAGTCAAAGGACACAATGTCATGTCAATGACTGGCCAAAGTCTTCATATTAATTTAACGTGATGGCTTGCTGCTTATGCGTTGCCTTTATTTTGGGGGTTGTTTGGCTTTTCTTTATTTATGCATTGGTCTAGATACCACACCTGTGTTCCTGACAGAGATGACTAGTGTTAAAGGAAATGTAGAGCCTATGGAAGGGGTGTGCAATTTATAACTGCAACCATTTTTCCTGAAGCATCTCAGACACATTTAAATCAGTTTTAGCGCCTACTAACTATAGTCAGTATGATGTTTGAATGCTCTTCCGTGCAGGCTAGTGGAAGACTCAGAGTGGAATAAGATCCACCTTTGGAATTTGCAAACGCAACTTTGTCAACAGCAAGCGGAGCAGAAAGGCCCCAAGTGTGCTGATTTTCTTGGCACTGTCAGTGTTGTATTAATCTAATTTATAATTGTGCCTTGCTGTAGTAGTTCTAAGTTCATTACACTGAGTATATGTTTTGCTTCACGTTGTGGGGGGG
>VZZY01023491.1:355057-381228 GCA_013400335.1 Eurystomus gularis
GTTATATTATGGTGCTTTTGGCAGAAACTAAGATTGGTACCTTTCTAGGGGAGGTTGTCCTCTTGTCAAGTACACTGGTTGGTTGGTTGTATGTGTCAACAGAGCAAAGACTTGCTCTCTGATGTGGTGTTCCAGGTGAGTTGCTGCAAAGTTGTTAGAATGGGAGTTAATTCCTAGCTTTCCCAAGATTTTCAGGCATTAACATTTGGGGCTGAGGGGGCTGCGTTAAACTCTTAAATAATTGACATACAGGATGTGGCGTAGTTTTTGAAGAGTGTATTCTAATAACTTTTAATGAGAAGATGACATATAATGTGGAAATAAGCTGGTAAAGTAGCTTGTGGTTCCTCTTTTTTTCCTTACATATCCTTTCCTGTGCATGTTATGAAGCAGAAATAATGTGTAGCTTAAAGAAGTGGGCATAAGATTTGATGAATTGGCATGAAAGGATGGGTTAAAGCCCATCTGCAGTTGCTCTTCTTCCCAACACACCTTGTCTTCCACCCACCACCAGTTACCCATCTTTTGCTGCTCCTCTCCTCAGAGCTCTTTTGTCACTGGGAAGTCAGGGGCACCAGGAGTCTTGAGGCTGGTTGGGTTTTTTTCTAGTTGGCCTCTGATAGATATCAGTGAGATGCCTTTGAGCTTTTTAGAAAAACATTGCTGAACTTTTTTTTTCTTGGAAAGAAATGTTAAAACTGTACTCATGGGGTTTTAAAGAGGATTTTCCTTCTCATTTTGCATTTAATATCTAAAACATATACCCAGTGCTTAGCACTCACTACTGTTGTAGAGCCTTGTTCCTACTGGAATACGTAAAGTAGTCCAGTATGCTCAGGAATTGTGGGACTGGATGTGTCCCAGTTTTCATTCGTACCACTAACACTTTCCCTGTGTGGATCCATTGCACCTTGTTGGTAGCATTTGATTTTTATTTTTTTCCTTCTGAGCTGGCAAAATGAGAAACTTGTTTTCTTTGCCATAGCAAGTTTCTTCCCTTGTCTCTGAATATCAGTTTCAACAGTGTGGCAGCAGAAAGAGGGGATGTGTTGGCAGAATTTTTGCATATAACATCAGATCTGGAAAAGAAATTTTAATCATCTAAAACGCAGAGCTACAAATGGTTCTCTTAATCATTTGTTTTCAATGCCTGTGTTCGTGAAAGTAGTTCAGAACACTGCTGGTTCTGGCTTAAATCCCCAAATCTTCTCCGAATCCTAGTTTTGAATCTTCATGAATAAATAGGTTTTAACTTTATAAAGCAGGAAATCGTAGGATCTTATTGCATTACTGTTTGTTCATGTTTCGGTGAAGGGGAATCTCAGAGTAATAAACATGCTTCTATAATTAGAATATTAGTTACACTAGATAAGATTATCTCTTCGGTTTACTATTTCATACTGAAAATCAGTATTTTATATGCTTTGCTAAGTGAGATGCACAGAGGCAAGCATTAAAAATTACATGTTACAGTTGACTTCAAACTCCTCTGCTGTTTGTATATTTTCCTTGTTACTGAAGCCTTTTGCTACCAAAGGGAAAAATGTAGGATACGTGCTGTTCTTTCATAGCTGTCGTTTCCTCAACACTATTATTTTGCTTGGAAGCTGGTCTGAGCAGAAAGTGTCAGTCATCTATCTGCGTGTCTAGTGGCAGAACACTGATTTGTGATCTCCTAGTGTCACAAATAAAATGAGTCTTTCCAGATCTGGCCAGAATTTCAGCTGTTTTTTTCCTGTAGTGTTTGCACTGGAGAAGCTTCATAGTAACAACTCAGCTTTTTTCCTCCAGGAGGAATGTCTGTCTTTTGTTCTTACAACTTTAGCGCATTGTTCTTTTATGAATGCCTTTGCCATAAGTGCTGTGTGGGGTTTTTAATTAGTTTTTAACTAAAAGAGAAATAAAAATCCTGCATTAATTCTGTGAAATTGCGTTTGAACTTCCTATCAGAAGTTAGTCAGGTTGATGTGCATTGATACACAGCTGTAATTATCTCTATCTTTGTACTCTCGTGGGGCTTCATTAAAGTGGCTTCTCTTTAGGTGCTTCTGTTTCCCAGCATGATGAAGTTCAGGATACAGCAGACACAACAAATACATTTGTGTGTAGTATTTCTTACCTGCAGATGCAACATTTAACCACCTTTTTTTGCTGCTTTTGTAGCAACAGGAGCCGTGTGAGTTCAGAGGGACCTTCTAGGATTTAAACCTTGATAGTAATGTAGCAAAAGTATCGACTGTTCTGCTGCATCAGCTCGTTCACAATTGCATCTCTGAAATGGCTTCAAACTGGTGTGTTCCTAATATTGCTTAATGCAATTTGACAGGCACTTAATACTTTTAACTCGTAAAACCTTATTTCGTGATGGGATAGTGTGTATTTAAGCAGGCTTTCCTCAAGTTTTAGACTTGACAATCAACCCTGAGGGCAAGTATTTAATACTTCAAACCTTCTAGGCTGTTAGTTACGCATTGTAGTAACATCGTCCTCTTCAGGTACTGCTTTGTCTTTTTACAGCACTTAAACCTTCTTTCATTCGACAGTTTTAGCTATGAAATCAAAGTTTGAGCCTCAGCGCAAGGCTGGAAATAAGATACATTGGGTTATGGATGCAAAAATTGTCTAATACTACTTACTCTGTAAGAATATATCCATTGCACACCTGATTTTCAAGACTCTTTAAATGATTGCACTCTATATAATTAATATTAGATTTTTTTTATTTACAATTAAGGTTTTTTGCTTACGAATTTTCACAGAATCCCAGACTGGTAGGGGTTGGAAGGGACCTCTGGAGATCATCTTGTCCAACCCCTGTCAAAGCAGGGCCACCCAGAGCAGGTTTCCCAGGATCACGTTCAGGTAGGTTTGGAATCTCTCCAAAGGAGGAGACTCCACAACCTCTCTGGGCAGCCTGGGACAGGCTCAGACACCCTCACAGCAAAGAAGCTTTTCCTCCTGTTCAGGTGAAACCTCCTGAGTTCCAGTTTGTGCCCATTGCCCCTTATCCTCTCACTGGGCACCACTGAAGAGAGATTGGCCCCATCCTCTTGACAGCCACCCTTCAGGTATTTTAGTGGGGCATAGTTCTTTTTCCATACTATATGTGGTGATACCTTTGTCAGCATTTAAGTGAGTGCAGGTCAGGGAAAGCAGATACTTTATATGTCCATTTGTAGCTCCTTGTTAAAGGAATGTCTATAATCTTTAGAAAAGAATGTGCCTAAGTTGCTATCTGCAATTCACAGTATGCTGTCTATGCTTGGAAAATGAATGTTAACTATTATTCAAAATTTATTTTTAGAAATAGAGCTGATATGGGGTGGTCTACCCAAACTCTTTTTCTTAAAAGAGAATATATCAATATATGGATTTGGCACCATGCAAATCCTGGCTTTCTTAGACTCTCTCAGCAGGGAGGAGGGGGAAAAATGATCATGACCGGTGAGAATTCAGTGTTCTAGTATTGTGCATTATTTTGTCCTATTTCAGTTGAAGACGAGACTCTATGAAGGATGACCCTGATTTTTTGCAAGTGGGATTGTCCTCTGGGTTTAGAGCGCCCAGGAGAACAGTCTATGATAATCATGTTAAGCAGTGTGAGAGAAACTCATTCAGCAGGTTCTAATCCAAAGAAATTCCTTGCTTGCCTACATAATGGAGGAATCTCCATAAGTCATCACTTGAGAAGAAACTTTCTTTGGTGTTTCTGTGACTCACTGAGGATTTGTGTAAGCAAAATGCTCATATAATAAAGGACACTTTTAGAAAGTGTATAGGGAAGTAAGAAGGGGGAATGTGGTATTTTAAACTGCTCACCCTTCTTTTAGTGGAGGAGAAGGGCAGGAGCATAGCATAAGAGGTAGATGGGCACCTCTTCAGTGCCTTTTTATCCCTGTTCACTTGTATTTGTCGCCTGTGTTTGGGGAGAAGAGCAGAACACTGTCTGTATTCACTGGAGGGTTGTAAGGTGAGTCCTGGTTTGAGTACATACTAGAAGAAACACTTCTAAATGAGTGTCTTTCCAAGAATCCTAGGTGGCCAAAGAGAGAGCGCACACTCTGGCTTGGTAATTGATCACTGGTGTTGGAGCAGTAGGGGAATTCCTCAACAGTTTTAATGGTCCACTAAGAGCGTGAAAAGATGAACTGGATGATTAGGGACCAGAGCTGAATTTCTTATAACTCCATGTTGAGGATGGGAATACGGTGCTAGTGAACACAGTTCTGTGGATAATACGCTTTTGTCAATCTATTGATCTATACAGGAGCTTGGCACACAGCTTGCCTGATGAACCGTATCAATACCCTGTTGCATATCATCCTCAAGTTATTGTGGTTCAGCTGCCTGGTGAGAACAGTATCTGGGCTGTTACTATGGGGAACGTGAGGAAGCTTATTTGTCTTTAACCAAGAGGGATAAAATAACTGCTCATGTCGCACAGTGTTGTGTGGTGCTGTGAAGTGAGAATTCTGTACAAGGATGGTAGAAGTGCTGATTGATGATAACTTGTGGATTGTATTTTCCTTATTCTTGAAGATTTTATTTTTAATTAATGATATCCTGCTATGGAAAGTCAAGAACAATGATATAGGGAGGAGTTCTATGTGATATCTTAACCATTATCAGCTGGCGACTCATTAATTTAAATCCTAATAAATGATTTGTGAAATTTAAATTCCTGAGTTGGTTACTAATGGGATTCCATAGCAGTAAGTAATTTGCAGCATTAAACGCATCATTTGAAAGAAAACTTAAAGAAAACTCCAAATAACAAAACCCACAAGCTTCAACTGGGAGCAGTTCAGCTATTAGAAGGATAAATAAAAGGTGACTTCAGAGAGTGGTCTGGATGACTTGGTGATATGGGGTTTTTAAAAAGGCATAAATACTTGTAAAGCAGAATATTTGAGGAGTTTCAGCATGGTCTGTAGCTATTGCAACCGGGGCTGTATCTTGGAAACCAGAGTTTTCTGCAATCAGTAAAAAGAATTTGATTTCTTGGCTTGGATGAGGAGGGAGGTAGGAGTAAGGGAATGGTGGCATCATGTAGCCTCTGTTGAGGAGGCTGCTTAATGAAATACTCCGTTCTGCTGTCAAGTTTTTAGAAGGACTTTGAAGAACTGGAGAGGATGCAAAAACTGTTTGAAGGAAGGAATGGAAGAAGCTCTGGCTTGTATAGCATCAAATGAAAACTGGCAGCTTAAAGCAGGTATTCAACAAGTTACTTGCTGCAGCTACTGGAGAAACTGCCATTTCTGTGGCAGAAAGTGGCTCACAAACTTGCTCCTGAACTGCAGTGACTGCTTAGCAATTTCAACATGCTGCTGCATGAAAGCTGAAGCTCCTTGAAGAACAGTCTGTTTTGCTTCTCAAAGACTATTGAGCTCTGTTAGTGTGTATCCTGTGGCCATGAAAATGGGGGATAGTAAAAAGCATTCTGTTCTAGTAGGAGAATCAGTAATGAGAGCTAGAAGCTGAAGCCAGATCAACTCAAGGGAAGTTTTTAGGAGAATAGTTAAGTATTGGAACATGTCTTCTATGAGGCCAGGCTGAGAGCTGGGATTGTTCAGCCTGGAGAAGAGANCATTTAAGGAAATGATTAGCAATTAGGAAGAAGTTCTTCACTCTGAGGGTGATGAGACACTGGAACAGGTCGCCCAGGGAAGTTGTGGGCACACCATCACTGGAAATGTTCAAGGCCAGGTTGGATGGGACTTTGAGCAACCTGGCCTAGTGGGAGGTGTCCCTTCCAACTCAAACTGATCTATGATTCTATGATTGGGGCAAGCTAATAAGAAATAGGACTCTTAATACCTTGATAAAATCAAGTTGGCATGAAGCAGACTGGAAGATCTTAGCTAAATACGGTGCACTTAAAACAATATGGGGACAGCTGGATGAATCCGGGAGATACTTGGTGTGGGAAAAATTGTAGCTGGCAAAGAAATTATAATTCAGGGTTTTTAAACTCTGAATTGATTAAAATGCTCTTTTTGAGAAATTAGTACTAGGTGTACAAAGGTGTCTGGTTACTCTGACGGAAGCATTTGCTGTTTTCTTTAAAGTCGGGGTGGAGAGTGAGTTCAGTTGTCACAGTAACTGGTGTTATCTCAAGAATGATGGAAAACGTTCTCGTTTTCTAGTAGCCACTGTTTGCAGCATGTTAAACTGCACGTGGAGGGGAATGGATCTTGGAAAAACAAGTCAAGGCTGTTTCTGGGTAAATGCCACAATTAAGACTCCTTTTTCTTTTAGGTGTAGAAAAGGGTAGTATCTTTGTATACAATGTAAATGGAAAACCTGGGAAGCATTAGTCTTGGAAGATTAAAGGAAGATCCCAGCTTTATTGCCCATAGGTGATTTGTAGCTTCAGCTCTGTCTGCAGAGGCCTTCTATTGCGGGGAAGGAGGTAAAAGCCTGAAACTTCATGGGCGTGGAGAAACTTTCTCAGCTCTAAGGGCTTTTTGTTTCCGGTGCTTCATTAGACAAAGCAGATGCTGTCCGTCTTTAACAGAGTAGAGATTTAAGAGATTATTTGCTAGTCTTCTAGAGGCTCAATAACAAAATCCAGTAGCAAAAAATCCTCAAGCTGAAGTTTGTATTTGATCTGTGGAATTGTAAATTTGGAATGATGACGTATGTAGTGTAAAGCGATTTATAATCGGCTGTACATTTTGGTTTATAGCTTCTGCCATCATTTTAAATGCCTCTGTTAACTCCACTCACTGACTGATCTTAACAGTCAGAGGGTGAATCTCGCGTGAAAATTTACATCAGTTACTATGTACAGAAACCAAAAGGCCAAAATGAGATACTTAGATGATAAAAGTAATTTAGAACATCTTTTATTACAGTTATTATATATAATGATGTTGTTACTGCAGGATAGATTCATGTAGTTGAAACAAACCCTCTAGTTGTGAAGTTTTTTTTACTTACTACCTCACTAGGCTTTCTGATAATGAATGAATGCCATTATCCCAGAGATTAATTGTTGTATTGACTCTCCCATGCTTTAATATTTTGATAGGACAAGATGTGCTGAGGCAGAAGGTTGGTCACAGTTGTGTTGCAGGTGAGGAGTGTTTGCTTATTGAGATAGACTCAAACCCTTCCTTACATGGGTATAGAAGAACCCAACCCAACAGTGGTTCCTCTACAGTTCTCTGACAGCAATTCTTTAAATAAAGCAAACTATTTGTGTACAGTCTGTACATAAAAAGAATTTTGGTGTTGGCATTGCACTCTGTGTGGTCTGTTTTGTCTCCACCTATATTATTACTTTGTTATTAAGCTCTTGTTTTTAAGGATCAGTGAATCTGTACTAGCTTGTTGGGTGTTTGTTATAAAACTGATAAGCTTTTTTCAGTTGTAAGTATATTAAATGTGAATTTGAATACATTCTTCAGTTCTATTGACTTTGAAGATAATTGTTCTTTGGATTTTCATTTATTACATTTTCTCTAAGAAATACAAGTTCTGAATTATTTTATCTGGGATATGATCTGGATTGCCATTTTCTTCTGTTGTTATTAATTAGTCTGCCTGCTGTTTTTTTGTAGATTTACAGCTCATACTTTGTGAAAGAGTCAATTGGCTTCAGTGCAGATTCCCACATTATTCTCAAATTACTTTTTTTAGCTCAGCAGAGTGGTGGCTGATCAGTTTTTGCCATTTGATCTTCATGGTCACTGCTGTTTGTTCTATTAAAAAAGCCTATTCATGATTTTTCTACCGCTGCCTGCATTAGATAATGTGAACATTTATTTGCAGACAGCGTTTGCTCCAAGGAGTCCCTGCTTCCTAGTTCAGCCATATGCAGTTGACTTCAGTTGCCATTCATGGAGTCCTGAGGATTCCTTTGGATACCATCCAGAGATGCTAAAAATGTAATGGAACTTGACTATTATTTGCCCCAAAGCCATATGATGTCAATGTTTTTAATTATATATGATACATGGAAAATATGTGATACATATGTAACTTACATACACTAGATATGTTTTCCAAGTCGTGCAGCAACTGTCATTAGATATTTGGTCAAGTGAACGTAAAGGACAGGTAATTCTGGAGGTGAAAGTGGGTGCAGAAAAAGGGACAGTGCAAATGATGTAGACCATTCTGGGAAAGCTTTTATGCAGCAGCTCTCTGGAAAGTGGTACTGGGGATTTTTGGCAGAAGGGAATCTTTTATTCTTATCTGCAGCATAATTTGTATTTTTCTATTTTGGTGTTGTCCAAGCTCAGAAACTGTTCTGAACGTTGCTCTGTAATGCACAGCAGTATGTATTCATTTCACATGCCAAAGAAGCTTAAAAACCTGTGTAATGTGAATAGTCGAAAGACTAAGCTTCAGACCCAGTTGTACTGGTGAAAGATTGTCCTTCAAACTACTTTGTTTGTCAAAAATGTATTAAATGGAGGGACCCAGGTAGCTCAGCTCATGGCTCCAAACAGGTTCGGGAGCTTCTGGTTCTGTTGGCAAGAGTTGTGGTCCTGGGCTGCAGAGAATGAGGGGGTAAGCCCTAATCTTTTCAGCTGTACTCTTGAATTATTGGCAATCCCAGCTCACGCGTTGCCTGCAAGGGACAGCAATGAGTGTCACACCAGCAGCCAGAAACATTGAACATGGGGCAAACTCTTTTGGAAGTTCAGAGCTGTCACTTGAACGCAGCATGGTCTCATACAGGGGAGACTCGCAGGCTCCTCACACAGCCTGTCTTGTGCTGTAGGGTCAAAGAGATTAAGAAATGAAATATTGGAGGGGGCATATTTTGGTTTTTTACCTACTTGGCAGTAAACTTGTAAAATTTTGGCCTGCGAGGTGGTTTGACTCAAACATGTCAAATATTGCTGTTAAAAATCTCGAAACATATATGTAAATTTATGAAGTCTGAAACGTAAACAATAATCTTGAACTCATTTATCATCTTTATTCTGGGCAGCCTAATAATACTTTGTGCTCAATACTCTTCATGTCACAAGACTGAGATTTGAAACTCTGCCAGAAAAGTTTGATGCCGCAAAGATTTTTTCAACTTGTTAAAACCTCGTTTAAACAACTGATTTAAGAAATCAAGTAGTTTAAGGCACCAAATTAAAAGCATTATTTAAAGCAGTTAATCCTGGGAAACATGATTAAGTTTTATGTAAAGAACTTGTAACCAGGCATGCTGGGGGGGAAGAAAGGAGAGGTACTTGAAGTGCTTTTTGCTGTATGGAATTTCATAAACTTCCTATATTCTCCCCATAAATTAGGCTGATTTACCCTCAGAAGCGCTTGATATTCTATAGCCCTAATTAAAACCGTGCCTTATTTACGCTGTGGGCCTGCTAAGTGCATTGAGTCATTGTTTAATATTGTTTCTCAGCATTTGTTTCATTCAATATAAACCCCAAATCCCTTCCATCACTGGGTACTAGTCTGTATTTTTCATAAATATAGTGAAATGTCCCATAATTTTGGTACTTGCAACTCTATTCTTGTAGAGTTTTGGGGTTTTTTTATATAAATTTTTGACAATATGTTCAGATAACTTGGACTGTATTACTAAAGGTACCTACGGGAAAAAATGTGTTAATACAGGAGGGAGTTGTGCCTTTCTTATTTCTGAGAGAGCCTGTGTGTTTGTGGGAGGGAGGGAAATGGGTCATATCAGTGGTGAAATCATGTTGTATGAAGTGCATGGCTCTTGATGAGCTGTTCTGTATCTAACATTACATACAAAGATAAAGCCAGTTGCCTGTAAAGCTTGCTTTAAATTTTAATCAGCTGCAGAAGAGATAAGTGGTAACTTCTGCATGTGAGTGCATCTAACACAGCCTGTTAAAACCAAACTCCAGTATTATAAATTTTACAACAGATCTTTGTGGCTTGAATTTTTAAGCTGGCGTGATAGATTTAAATTTTAGGGACGTAAATTTTCCTTCTTTCCCTCGGTCTGAACCAATCTTACTGAAAAATGACAGAAGATTTGAATTTGAGAGCACAAAGAAAATAACAGGAACTGAGCCCAATAGAGGCGACTAATCCTCTAATTACTTTCTCCGAACACTGGGAATTGCACTGCAGAATATCCTTCAGTACCATATAGAGTAAGCTAAATTTATTCCATTCCAGAGCTAGAGAGGGAGGGATTTTGCTGCCAACTCAGAATAGTAATGAGCTGTGGTGGTCTGTATCTGATAGAAGTGAAACAGATGTGGCTACTCTGTCAAATGTCTGTCTATGGGCTTTAGTTTTCCTGGATGTTAATTGCCCTGTGCTCACCCTTTCACACCCTGGGTTTTGAAATTTAACTAAATGATGAGGTAGGTAGAGCTCTCTGCTCTGGGGGCAGGGGCTGAGGAGGTGGCACACTGCCAGCAGTGACTGCTTGTGTTGGACTGACCTATAAAAGCTCTGTTTGGCTCCACTCTGTGATATCAAAGCTATTTAGTGGCAGACATGACCCATATTTTGGCTTAAGTGCTCTCAGTTTGTTTGTACTCGTTTTACTCTGTAGTGTAGTGCTGATACTAGATTTTTCCCTGGACTGGTATTCCGTGCTGAAGTTACTATTCATAGAATGGTTTGGGTTGGAGGGGACCTTAAAGATCATCTAGTTTCAATCCCCCTGCCATGGCAGGGACACCTCCCACTAGACCAGGTTGCTCAAAGCCCCATCCAACCTGGTCTTGAACACATCTAGTGATAGGGCATCCGCAACTTCCCTGTGCAACCTGTGCCAGTCCTTCACCACACTCAGAGTGAAGAATTTCCTCCTAACTTCCAATCTAAATCTCCTCTCTTCCAGTTTGAAGCTGTTGCTCCTTGTCCTATCACTACAGGCCTTTGTAAAAAGTCCTTCCCCAAGCCTTCTGGTAGGCCCCATTCTGATGCTGGAAGGCCCCAATAAGATCTTTGTGGGGCTTTGTCTTCTCCAGGCTGAACAACCCCAACTCTTTCAGCCTGTTGTTAAATACCTGGCTTTCGGTTGAACCTCCCTGCCCTAGTATTAGAGGTATTTTGTGAACCTGGTTGTTAGCTTGAAGTGCAAAATTTTTGTAGTGACAGCCAGGGACAAAACGTTCTGATAAGTGAATCCTGAATTTGGTTGTTAACACTTCAGTATAGTTAAGTGGGTGACTGAGAATGGGGTACGTATTTGTTGCTTTCTCACTTGAAATGGAGAACAATTTGGAAGATGGAAAGGCGGTGCCACTCACTGCATATTCCCAGAGCCACACCATCTCCTGTGTGAAGAGATAGTCCATCTTTCTTTTCTTTAGATAATTTAAAAAACCAAACCAACAACAAAAACTCTAGGAATCAGAGCCAGACTTGTTCTCAGTTCTGTACAGATTGAGACAGCACTGGAGGGGCTCACAGCCAGTTAGGTTTTGAAATGAGCCTGGTGATGGCACATTTCAAAAGCGTTTATAGGCTTGTCCTATCCCAGAAGAAAAGCTCTTTGCTTCCCACTTCTTCAAGTTGGGTTTTTTCAACTGCTTGCGCAGTGGCATAAATCAGGATTGCAGTTTGTCTGGTGTATAGTGGGTTATCTTGGTGACTTAAATAACTTCAGTAGCTCAGTCAGAATTCAAACAAAATGTGTGTGTTGTTTTTAAATATATTAAGTTGTGTGTGGGGAGTGTGAATTAAGTTCTGGTCAGATCTACCACCTTCATCCATACCGGTCCCACAGATGCACCCTTCTGTGCCTTCTGCCCCCAAAATGTCTTATGATAAGGATGCTCAGTTTGAAAGGGACTTAAGCTGCTTTTCTTCTGGGAGCTACTGTCAGTAACAATTGTCCCACTTGGCTCAAGCATGAGTTGAAATATTGTGCTGGAATTTTTTTAATTGGTAGTCCCCATGAAGGAAAATGCTACAAAGTCCAGTTGCGATGATTTGTAGCAATTTCTGTGGGAGTCTCAGATCAATAGGAAATAATCAGATTGCTTTTGGGTTTGTACTTTTGAAGAGAGCTTTCTGTCAGGAGATAGATCAGCTCTACCTATAGCGTGAAGTCCAGAAAGCAGCTTCTGCCCCTCACTAGGCTTTATAGAATGTAACTGCTTTCTATAAGCACTAAATGGCTTTTTGGCAAGACGTAGTTCACATATTTTTACTTTTTTTCTTTCTCCTGAGGGATTTTTGTGCTTAACAGGTCTGTTAAGGTAACTGCCTGGAGAGTCTTTGGCTGTCTTAATGTAAAATTGATTTGTGTCAGGTTGAATTTATGGTTTCTGGAAGCTGCAGAATGATACACAGCTCCTCATCTTACGTGCTTTCCTTCGGCGGGCAGGCGTAGATCGGTGCTCGTGGGTGCTTTGATTCACAGCAGCGTTCACTGCTGATGCGCTCAGTGTACAAATCTTTCAGGCTGTGTATTGATAGAAGCCCTTGAGGGGACTTTATCACTGTATTTTTTTGTCTGGTTTTTAGTTGAGGATTCTAATTTGTGGCTATTTTGTGTGCTTGGCATATCCAAATACGTAAGCGTAGCCAGGCATCTGCTGCTTTTGTTCTTGATGTATATAAATGAATTGTAGACTGTTGGCACCAGAACGATCAGCTACAAACACTGTTGCATACTTATCTAATTACCGATATTTTTGTGGGTGTATCCAGAGTTTTGGGCGATGTGCTCCAGCTGCAGTGGCAAAATCATGTTTATGCCTACATACATGTTTGCATTTATAGGCTTGGCTTGTCCTATCCCAGAAGAAATCCTACCCTTAGCGAACTAATGCCAGGGGCTTTGGGGGTCAGAAGTTTTGCTTTCAGAAGGTCATGGATCGGGGAAGGTTGTATTGGTCTTCAGTATGTGATCTTAGTATGGTGAACATCGTATTCAACAACAGCTCTTGGCATAGTCAGCTTTTTTCCAGTCAACGGTTCATTCTTTCTCCATAAAGTGGCTGTTCCTCGTGCAAAGTCTCTTTTAGCAGCCTGAGTCTCTCAGCTTCTCTGGCTTTTTAACAGGAAGTTTTATTTAGACTTCTTTACTGTGGAGATGAGGAGAACCAGCTCCATTAAGCCTTGGTACTACCCAAGTCCTAGCAGCATGACAAGGAACACAAGCAGCTGAGCTCTGCTGAGATCTAATCTCTTCTTTCGTTGCATGTAAAGGACCTAAAATGCTCAGTCTAAGAGGTCTTCTTCCAAAGCAGTATCCTGGCAGGAATGTGGTCAACTTCAGTCCTGCTTTTCTGGGCTGTTTTGCTTCCTTTCCACAAATGGCTATGAAATGGTCTGCAAATACTTTGCAAATTCATGCCTATGTGTGTTTTTCTTTTAGATAATGATATGACTGCATTGTGGGTTGAAGCTGAAACAGGAGAGGATGTGTCTTCCAAAGAGCATCTGAATTGCTTGGTTGTAATCTGTATTGACGGGTACATAGAAATCCAACCTGTAATACAGTGGGTGAATCTTTATATGCTCTGTAGTGACCAGTTAAGGTAACGAAGAGAGTACTTGGTGGACGTGGTGGAATAAATGAGAAGTTGCAGTATGATTTATTTAGGGTTTTTTAAGAATGACTAAATTATTGTTGGCTACCAATATATGAACAGCAAAATTTAGAGGGACATGCATGCACTGTGACAGTCTGAAACAATTGTTCAAAACCCAAAAAACATATCAAACAGACGATGCTCAGGACAGCGCAGTGATAACCATGCATGTCTCCTGGGTGTCTAAAGCAAGTGAGATGTGTCCTCAACATAGGACTTCAGCAGGAGCAGTTGTAGTGGAAAGTGTAGCAGCAATATGTAGGCAGTCATTTGCCCAGAGGAGCATTCTGGAGTTGGGGTAAATGATTTATGCTGTGGGTAGTTGATGTATCTGACACTGCCACAGCTTTGTTACACCTCTGAGCTGTCTCTAGCTCTAGTCTGCTTGGGGGAGGAAATCTAGCAAGCTAAAGGAGGACAGCTACGGGCTTGATTTCAAAGGTGGATGAAAGATCACTTGCAATATAATGATACTGAACATGGATGGAAGAAAATGGAAGGGGAAAAGAGGGGTTAAGAAAGCTAAAAGGTGAGATTGGGAGGAAAATATTCATGAGTTGGTTAGGCAAGGTGTTTATTCACAGCCACCAAAAGTTTGTGATGTACAAAACCGTTCCTGAGCTACTGTATCCTATAGCCACAGGCACCTATTTCAAGTTGCTTTTAATACTTTGAATTAAGTGGAGCAACTTGGGGTGCTTTACCAGAGCTGGTCAGAAGTCTTAGATACCTAAGAGGTAGGACTTGGGTCTAGTATGTGGCTGCAACAATGATGGTTTTGGCCACCTAACTTTTAATCTGTGCCATTTAGTCAACACCCACTATGCATTTTGAAGTTGAGTACCCAGTTTTGTCTGAGAAGTAGCCTACTCTACATTATTCCCTGGAGTAACAGTGCGCAGTCAAGTATCTGTCAACCCCAGCCTTGCTTTGCAGTAGCTTACCTAGGAATACTTTCCAATTGTTGCCTCCTTGTTGCAAGACCCAAACCAGAGAATTATGGGAATGGCATCTCTTGACGCCTTTTCTGGAGAAAGGGCAGCGTGCGCTGTGTTGGCTGGTTGTTTAAAACTGCACAGCACCACAAATTCAGCGAACGGAGGAAATCATTGAACATCTGCCTATTGAGCTGATAAATGGTAAATCACTTTAGTAGGACGCAACCTCAGATGTGCACTTGGAGCAGATGGCTTTGATGTGTGCTAGAGACAAATGTGTTTGTCTCTTCTGCCCCCACCCTCTCAAATCCCCAAGCTCAGCGTGAAAGGGTACATAGAACAAACTTGTGAATGCTTTGAAAGCCGTAAAAGCTGGAAGTGTAAATAAACCAGACTATTTGCTGAAATGGTTTCTGTAGGCACTGAGCCCTGTACCCTGAGTTTCAGGGGGGGTGATTTGCAGTCAGCGGCTTGAAAAGGGGTAGCTGGCAAGTTACGTGCATCAGCCAGTTTATTGTGGCTGGGATTGTGGCCAGTGCCACATGTACATAGCGTAAAACTGTTTCTTTAAATGTCAAGTATTTGATGTCCAATTACTTGTTACTTGTGCATTTTTAACTTTCCCCGTCTGATGGGTAGTGTTTGGATCATTTAAGAAGTCAAAGCTATCTGAAACCAATAAGGAGTTTGTAATTAATTGGTATTTTTCAGAAAGCAAACATTGCTCTATTCAGTTTACACATACAGAAGAAAAAAGAAATAATTTGCCTGTAGGTAGTTGCAATCAGTACATGTATTAATTTTTGGCAGAAATGCCAAGTGCTCTGTACTCAATTTAATTTCTTTGTGTGGCCTTAAGTTAAGCCAGGGGAGGTTTTGGTTGGATATTAGGAAAAATTTCTTCACCAAAAGGGTTACCAAGCCCTGGCCCAGGCTGCCCAGGGCAGTGGTTGAATCAGCACCCTTAGAGGGGTTTAAAAGCCGTGTAGATGTGGTGCTGAGGGACATGGTTTAGCAGAGGACTAGGCAGAGTTATGGTTGGACTTAATGATCTTAAAGGTCTTTTCCAAACTAAGTCTATGCATTCTGTGATTCACTGACTCTTGGTGTTTTTTGACCATTTCCTGATGCTCATTTAGTTGTCAAGAGAATGTTGACAGCTGAAATATTAGAGACAGACAAGGTCTTAGCATTAGTATTCCAAAAATGTGTGCGTAGATGTGTTTGCCATTCTAATGTAGACACTTATAAGGAAAGGAAGGAAGAACATTGAAGGATGGGCTTGTATGGAGCTGTGCTGGAGGCAGATGCAGACATAAACAGATGGGCCTGATTCTGGTTGGCAGGATCCTTTCAGCCCCTCCTGTAGGTACATGAAGCCTGTAAGGTTTCCGTGACAATGTCTCTTCTTTTCTTTGCAAAAGGCTAGAGGAAAATTATGTATAATACCCATATCACTAGCCAGAGGTCAGTGTTAAATTCTCAGTGTTACTGAAATCTAGTGTTACAGAAGTGGTAATTCTGGACAATTACTGCTGGGTTTAAGTTGAGACAGGATAAAATTGTAAGCAGTTTTTATTTAAGGTTATATGAGTTGACATTTGTCATAATATGCTGGGAAACTTCCTAAGTGGATACACTTGTCTGACGTGGGCAAAATATCAGTGTCACTATTATAAGCTTTTGTTGTTTTCTTACAGTAACCTAATGTCTGCTGGCTCTGGCAGTCAGTCTGTCCAGAAACCCAGTGGAAATGTGATGTGTCCTTTTGCTTTAAAGGGATTCTTTCCTTGCAAGCTAAAGCTTCCTTTTAAGTTGCAAGATCTTTTGTCTGACATCCCTGAGTGTTTCTTGTGTTCTCTTTTTATAAAAGAAATTGAAGGCCGGCAGCCAAGGAAGAAAGCATTTAACTCATGAAGGCACTGCTGTCATTAATTTTAAACACGTCAGTGTGGTGTTGGTCAGCTTGACTACCAACAAAGAAAACTAAAGTGTTCCCATAAATCATTTTATTGTCCTAATCCAACCTAATTAACTAAACTAAAACTCCTGTTCTAATGGAGGAGCCCTTCCTGGGAGACATCTGCCTCTTTTCTTAATGGGTTTTAGCCTTCACTTCTGCTATAGTGCAGAAGTGTTGGTAACCATAATAATGGTAAGTCCCTCCCGTGATCTTTGCGGAGCTAGTGTGGCACAAGTGAACTGTGAAGTTCGAATTTCCAAATGGAGAGGGTTTCTTTTTTTCCTTGGAAACACTGTCAACGGACCAGAAGAAAGCAGCAAAATCTCCATTTCGAGAAGCAGATTAGACTGGCTCCCTGCAAGCTTGTAAGCTGCAGCCTAAGGGCTGTGTGAATTTTGGGATCTGCTTCCCTAGTTCACTGACGCACTCCTTACACAGAAGGTTTGACCTACTAAGTTAAGCTAATGTAGTCACGCCGTGAGCTCCTGACCTGTTCTTGAACTCCTGGGCCAAAGATGACTAAGGGAAGTGAGCAGCTTTATCAGTGTCAGCGTGCGGGAGAGAGCTGCAGCACACCAGAAGATGCTCCTAGATAGGGAACATCTGGCTGAGCATAGATGTAAAGTCCGTGTAGTAGACAAATGTTGACTCTCCTGCTAAAACAATTAGTATGATTTTTAGGGAAGAAAACCAAACCAAACCACCTCTATTGCGAGCCTTCCTTCAGGTTTCTCCTTAAGCTATTCTCCTGTCTGTTGTTGGTCAAAACAGTGTCATGCTTATTACAGAACAGATTTTAAGAGTATACAATATTTCATAACTAGGTGCAAAACAGGGGCTTTCAGAGCTCTCAAAGAACAGCATGTCACAAAGGAGTGCAAGGGAAATGTGGGTTTTCTTGTTGCACTTGGAGAAATCCAACACTGGCATAGTTAACATCTTGAAAAAGAATTTTATCTTAGGTCAAGTTATTTTACAGGAGGAGTGATCTACTGCCAGTTTCTCTCCTTGTAGCTTACTGGTCAACCAGGGCATTTCTGGAGAGGTGTTGGATGCTGATCTGTCATTGTGCAACAGGAAACAGTGAAAGTTTTTCAGATACAATTATGGTTCTGCTCATTTCTGGGGCAGCAGCCCCTGATGCCCTCTGTCTGAGAGGCGTTTGGTGCAGTGCACACTCCGGGTTAACGCTGCATGTTTGCAGATCCGATGATGTACGTCGCTGCCGGTTGGTTGGACCTATGTCCAATCTGCTGAAGACTTGTTTTATTTTAGGTTTGTGTTCCTTCCCTTTTCTGTCTTTGCTAAAAAAGCCGAGTACTAAGAAACGCTGTTTTTTAAATGAAAAATTTGTGTATCCTTATTCCTCTTACCTGCAAGGTGTTTTTGTATGTGGGGTGAGGGAATTCTACTTTCTCACACCTTGAAAAAATGGTGGTAGAACTGATAGCGGCTGCTGTTCAGTGGAATGAGGGGGGAGCAAAGAATTTGGGTGGGCTGGGATGTTCCAGGGGCAGGCTGAGCTGCAGTGTTGCTGCTGGGAAAGGAACCTCTATTTGATCTTAGTTCCTCTGAGACCTGACAGATTTGTAAGCTGTAGCCTTTAGCTGCTGCTTTGATGGTGAGTGCAGAGTGCAGTAATGAGGTTTTGTTCTCAAAACGGAGAGAAAAGAGCAAGAATGAAAAGTCTGCGTAAGGAGGCAGTGGAAAAACCAAGGCCAAGTGTAATTCCAGCCAGTGGAAAGGACATAACTGAAAACTTTAGCTACTGGCCAAACTTTAAAAAAAATAATTAAAGAAATTGCTTAGGCCGTGTTGGCATGGGGATGAGATAGTCATGCTTCTCAGATACAGCTCTTACCAGTCTCTGCTAACACACGGCAGTTTTGATGCCCCTACATCACTGGAACACAAATCTCAAGGTGGTGGGGGTAGCTGCAGTGTTTGCTTTGAGCAGTGGGGAGGAGAGGAGCCTTCCTCTTAAGGCGAACTGGCACATCGTATGCTGAGGCTTGGAGCTGCTGCACATTGTCCTTCAACTTGAATACCTGATGGAGATGGATTGCTGTGCAGACACAAGCTCTTGTCTTGGACAGATGCTGAGGAGATGTCCCTTCATGCCAAGTGGACTATGGCACATCGGGATTCCCTTGTTGCTTGCATTTGGACTTCTTAAAATCCCTTTGCCCCAGTATGGACATAGTCATCAGCAGTGGAAATACTCTGGAGAAATTTCTTGCTGCCATGTTCCCTCTGTTTCTCCACAGGACTTTTTTTCAGTTAGTCTCCGCTTTGCTATCTGCTTCCTCCAAAGGGAATTACTTGAATTCAGCAGCTTGAGAGGGTTAATGATATCAAGCGAGCTGTTGTGTAGGCGGCTGAATTAATCTAGCCCGTATCTCCCCACCAGCATTCCTATGGAAAGAGGTGGCATATGCTACGGCCAGTCTGGAGCCACATGTTTCCGATTGGTTTGGCAGGCTCAGGCTATATACATTAGCGAGGTTTTTCCAGCATTTGTTTCTGTTGGGAACTAATTTAGGCGGTTTGTTTTTTTCCCTGTGCTCAATTAATGATTTTCATTAAACTCTTAAGAATCTAGAAGATAGGATAAAACTGCTTTCAGATTAAGCTGATGTTGGCCCACACTCAAAGGTTTGGTAGACTCTGAGTACAAGCTTTGAAAATACACAGTATTGCTCAGGTGGGTCTTAGAAGCCTTGGGGTGGAAGTGAGGAGATACAGGTAAGATTTAATGCCAGGTTTTTGTTCTTTTGTGTTTTGGTTCCTGCCTGGAAGGTGAAGGGGTGGTGTCCAACCTAAAACCCTGAAGTCATCTGCTAGACCATGTGATGCTGCTCTATGGCTCATGAGAATTAGGACTCTTCAGGACTCTTCTCATAACACTACTCACCGTAGCAGTGCAATTATGGGACATCATCAAAGGGTTTTTGGGGGGGAGGAATCCTACTGGCAGATAAAGTCTAGAAATTTTAATGCTAAAAGCGGTAAAAAGGCAACCTCATGATTTTGCTTGCTACAAACGAATTTTAAAGGAGTTGGGGCGATCAATCTATAGACTTTTTTGGGACTTCTGGTGTGGATCTGTAGCTCCTCAAGCTGTCAAAATCCTTCACGATTTGGCCTGTGGCCACATTCCACTTACTATTTTATTAAGATATTTACCTTTCACTTGTCATAGTTCTGTCTTATGTAGTTCCTGAAATACTGTTACTTTTTTTTTCACTACTTGGAAGTGGCCAATTTCTTCGAGACCAGCAATTAAAATGCCTGTAAAATGCCTTTGAATTGGAGCACCTGTTGATGCTGAGCAGACTGTGAAAGCACACAAGTTGAAACATTTCTCAAAATGTTCTTTGCTTTCTCAAAAAATGATTACACAATTCCAAGAAATGTGGCATTTCACACTGCAGATGACTGGGCTCAAATGGTGGAAAGCAAAGACAAGGAGGAAGAAAAGTTGGGAGGGGGAAGGAACACACACAGAAAAGAAAGATTGTCCTACCCCAGTATTTCAGAGGAGATGCTGACCCTGGTCAACCTAATGGGAATTACTAATGTATCTAAGCCCTAAGCTGTGTAGGTGTAGGACATGACCTTACTAAGTACTTCTGGAAATGCTTACCTTCCCCCCTTAGTTTTTCCATCAGACCTTAAAACCCCCCTGTACTGAGCAGGGACATCTGCAACTAGAGCAGGTTGCTCAGAGCCCTGGCCAACCTCACCTGAAATGTGTCCAGCGATGGGGCTTCTACTACCTTTCTGGGCAACCTGTCTCAGTGCCTGACCACCCTCACAGTGAAGAATTTCTTCCTAATATCTAATGTAAATCTTTCAGTTTAAAACCATTACCCCTCATCCTATCACCGCACTCCCTGATAAACAGTCCCTCCCCATCTTTCCTGTAGGCCCCCTTTAAGTACTGAAAGGCCACAAGAAGGTCTCCCTGGAGCTCCTGGGGTGCTCCTGACCATCACTTTATTTCATTTATATTCTAGGAGCACCTGAGACCTGCTCAGGGCTTGAGATCTGCTAGTTAGTTGCCCAGCCTACATGGAGGAAAAACTCTTCATATGTGCTTCAGACCTACGGTTCAGTGTCCTAGCAAGTCACAAAGTGTTAATGCCTTAATTTGAATTGCATCTGGAGATGCTCTTTGTTCTTGCAACATACTACATGTCAGCTAATGGTTATTACAAAACACTATGAATTTCAACAGGGAAATGTAGAATCTGTGTAGGGCTGACTCCCAAATGTGTTTACCTCCCTTTTTAGCTGTTTTTACAACTGTTGGAACAAAAATCAGGGAAACTAGACTTTATGGCTTGAAGTTATGCGAAAAGTTTCATGCAGAGAAAGTTCTGGAAGGGACCAGGAAAAGTGATCTTGGCTAATCCTTCGCCTCCAGGTATTATCACCTAAGCCTAAATCTTTAGCAAGTGTTGGAGCTGCTAATAGCTTTCAGCAAGAGGCGTGTTGTAAGAGGAGTCTCTAATCTGTTGCTGTAAACTGTAAATGCACGAGATGTACGAAAAAAACTCTTCTACTATGTTTTTTCAATATTTATTTTAAGACTTTTGCTAACCCTTAGTAGGCTTCCAGTGTGCACGTGGATGTTTTTAGTATCTCCAACAGGATTTAATAACTGATCTCTAGCTTTGGGATAGTTTCGTCTTTTTGTGAGAGATGGCAGATGAGTAGAATATATTTAGTTGCTTAGTTTAATCATTTCTGCCTATGAAGAGCAGCATGAATGAGTAGAGTTAGAGAACCTCTTCTAGAAAATTACCCCCCTTAGCAGAAAACTGGAGAAAGCTTTAATTAACCTATTAATTCAATACTTAAGTGTCCGCAACGTGTTTTCTGAGCAGTAAAAGTCATTACCTTTCATAATTGTGTGCAGTTATATGGACCATATATTTACGTATTTCCCTCCTAGCCAACACATTTCGTTTCTCAGGTTATTTCCCTCTGTCCTGAAGCTTTTGCTGGTGCATTTACGTTGGACAGCTACTGCAATTATGCTTTGACACCGCTTAATCATTTCAAGTGAGTGTTAGTCTTTAAGCGCTTGAGAAACATCATTAGTGCCATGAAGATGTTGTGTGTGGTGTCTCAGAGGTTCTGGAAGGAGCCCTGGGCTCTGTGCCCCTTCCTACAGCTCTCTGCTGTGGCAGCTATGCTCTGTGTTCATTCCTCCAGGAAACCTCTGAGAAACTGTTCCTTTCTGCGTTGGGATCACTCTGTGTTGGGGTGATGTCTCTGCTCTGGTCTCTGGAGTAGTTTACTATGTGTTTAGGTAGGCTAGTGAAAAGGCAACCTAGAGATGTAAACCTGGGAAGTCTTAAGTAAGGAATTCAATCTTTAAGATGCAGCAGAATAGCAGGAGTTGTCCTCTTCTTGTCTTAAATACTGAAATACTCTTCAGTCTTTGCTGTATATCTATAGAGATCTGTTTCCTTTGGCAGGTAGCGAGAAGTACCTTTTAATAAGGAAAAACAAGTTGAAAGTGCTTGCTCTTCATCACAACTGGTTGCTAGACTCTGATAAAACCAGAGATGTACTTAACTAATAATACCCCTGAAATCCTGGCACTTTTAACTGGAAATAATTGTATTGCTCACTTGCTTTTTAAAAACAAACCAAAGAACCTGAAATCTCAAGTCCTTGCTGGGGTACAAGTTCCTACAAGGGTTAGGAACTTAATTTCAGAGAGAAAACCACGTGGTTGGAGTCAAAACTATGACAACGGTAAGTGTTGGGTGCTTCTGAAGGCGAAAGAAGCAAGTGCAGCTTGGGGTTTTCCATTAAAAACAAGCCAAAAAATCCTACTGTACGTGTTTACTCAGCCTTGTAATAAAATGTTACGATACACTGCTTTTCCTGATCATATAAAGGTGTTTATATAGCGAAGTGAATTTGATTATAATCTTTTTGTGGAAGCTGTGCATAACAGACATATTTTTTTATTATTATTCAACAGGCGATCAGCTGTAAAGGTCAGCACAGCATCTCTTACACCTTATCCAGAAACCAGACTGTTGTAGTGGAGTATACTCACGATAAGGATACAGACATGTTTCAGGTAAGACTTTATGCGATACATGCATTGTTTTTAAGCAACGTTCAGAATATCATGCAGAGCTGAGGTTCCGTGTCATCTCTGATCCGTGGAATTTCCGTGGTCAAACCCAGCTGCATTAATAGGGGAGCACTTTGAAATTTTGCGTGGTCTGCTCTTCTCAAAGCAGCCTCAAGATCTGTTAATACCCACGCTGCTTTCACCTGGCTTGTTCTGCAAGGGCACTGTACAAATAGTACTAGTATTACAAACTGTACAAATAACACTAGAAAGAAATGTGCGCTCAGTTTGGATTCATGAATAAGCACAAGAATACACCCTCCACCCTCTTGTTTATTAGCTGGAGTAAACTGGAACTGGGTAGGAGTAGGACACAGGACGGCGGAGGAAGAAGGTAAATAAAAAGTAAGGAGGGGAATGTGGGAGCTGTGCATTAAAGGACACAAACCAGTGATCAGATGATGAAACTGTTCCTGAAGGGTCTGCGGATGCATCAAACGCTGTAGGGGACTGTGCTGAGTTGCTCTAAGCTACCATCTAACCAACATATTTGCACTCTCCCCTGTCTGCATCTGTGATTTTCTGCATCATCTAACATTCTGGTTACCTAAGTTATTTTTCTTGTGCAATCCTTATTTTTATATATAATAAGAGAGCAGAAATTCTGTACAGACTTTGACTTCAAGCTTTGAATAAACCAAACACGCACAACACTTTTCCAGTGTAGACTAATCGAGTCTGTCTTGTTAGTGACCTCTGTAATTAGAGCATCTTATCATGAAGTGTTATCCCTCCTCATTAAGTCTTTCATATTTAGAAGGGTCAGCAGTTGAATGTTGTTGACAGAAGAGGAAATAGCTCTGTCAAGATGTCTTTGCTTCATGTGGCTTCTGGTTTTTGCTCTACGTAAAATTTTCCTGGTGTGATTTGGGAAAGATTAGGTGCAAATAGGGACTGATTAAAAAAAAGTCCTTGTTCATTCACTGCTTCATGAAGCATCACATAGCCAGAGGGAACTGAAATCGGTGTTTCTGTGTTGACTGGTAAAAAACGTAACCCATCCTTTTGGGTTACTCTGTGACACTTATCTTTGCAAGATGCTTTTGTGCCTTGAGTAGCTCCAGTAGAATTTTTTTCATGTATGTCTAGTTTGAAAAGGTATTTTTGAAAGCTGGAATTTTCCCGTTCCTTCTGTGCGCTAAAAAATGAATGAGTTGCAGAACAGCTGCTTTTTGGGTCATACTATATAGACAGTTCTTTTCTTGATTGCATAATATTCTAGTGGTGGTTACAGCTTTTAGTTGGGGGGTATTGATGGAGAATTAGGTTGGGGTACTTAACTGTCATTTAAATGAAATCTAGCAGCCCAAGGCAAGGAGATGCAGCATAGGCAAAGCAAAAAGATTGAAGGTTCAAGTGCCCTTTTCTAAGGCAGTAGGTTAAGGGAGCTGATTAAGGATGCTTTGGATCTAAAGCAGAGGTTTGGCTCAGTGAGGAACGCGCTGGTTAAGCACAGTGTAGCCCAGCTAACATGTCTTCCCCTGCTCCCCTTTGAGATCTGCTGACGCTCAGTAGAGGAGGGAATTGCAGAGGGTGATACACTGAGACAGCTTGGACTGCACCGCCTGACCCAGAGACCTACTGCACTTCCATGGCTGACACGACTCTTACTGCCACTGAACAAGCATGGATTATGTGCTTTCTCCTCCTGGAAGCTCTCGGGGGCCTAGTGAAATGTCACAAAAGCCCTAATTTTGGCCCATGTGCTAATTCCCCTATGGTTCAGGCAATTATCTGCCATACATTTGTAGTTATGTGGCTGGTTTGGCTTGTAACAAGTCCAACTATCCCATCTTATTAACAGTAAAGCTTTTTGACCTGAATCTTGTGTTGATAAAGTGTCTCAGTCTTTGTGGTGCCCTCTCAAATGGCCAATGTGTCAGGGTTAAGGATTCCATATTGTTAATATTCCTCTTTTCGGTCTGTTTCTTCCATCTTAAGATATGTAGACTGTCATGCTGTGACTTGATCTCAGCTTCACCTCAAGCGCTGTGTCCTGGTTCATGTTTCTACTATCTGTGGCTGGCTTCTGAGCATCATGCTCCACATGTTGGCCTGGAGGGACTGATAGCCGTGAGAATGGGAAAAGGAATAGTCTGGTAGACCTGTGGCAATGTTTTGCTGCTCAAGTGATGCCAGACAGCAGCTGAAGAGTTTTCTGTTATTTGGAGATGACTGAGAAGCCTTAAACTCCATGTGGGCAGTCAGAAGAAAGTTACTTGGGGACGGTTTTGTGCAGCCTTGTGGTCCATGATGACCAATTGCATGTTGTCTGTTAATCCGCAGAGTAAAGCCTTCCTGTTGATCAAGCATCACTTGGATGAACAATCCTTGGAGTTTGCTCTTTTTTCAGATGTGTTTTCCTGGTTTTTGTAGAACACTGACAAGGATGTGGAAGCTGAAAAGGGAAGCATAATGTCTGGAGCACAGGACTATCTTGATGCTTGAGGCCCCTCCTTGGCTGCTGATAACATGTGTTATTTGGGGCAAATCACTTTGCTTTTTTAATATCAATCTTCCCCTCTGGGAAATGGGATAGTAGCACCTCACAACTTCACAAAGGTAACCATAGGAAGGAACATGAGAAGCCTAGAATGGTGGTTGTTAGTTTTGTCTTAGTTGGTGGGACCTGAAATGGGGAAAATGGATGGCAAAGGACTTTGTTTTCTTGGTCAGGGGACCATTTCTAACCTGTGAGGACTGAATCCCTTGAGTTAGAGCTGATTTCCACTGAAAATGAGGGAGATTCACAGTGCACAAAAAAGCTGTCACCTTTTTCCCTCTCCTACTTTGAGAATCTCTTGTCAGTCCTTTGAAGGAAAACGTGAGAAGTGTGTTTTTCCAGAAACAAACAAAAAAACTTTGAAGATTGCAAACACAGAATAGCTTCTTATTTTGTGCTCTCCAAGTTTATAAGAAGAAACAGGAGTAAATGCTTATCAGAAGTGAGGCACGTGTGGAAAATGTGGGGAGACTATACAAGGGGCAGTAAGGAAATGTGGAAGGGATTGAAGAGCAGGGTTCAGGCTGTCTAAATACCAATTTTCTTGACATTTTCCATAATAAAATGAAAAGGACCATATTGTCATGCATGTAACTTAGTAATTAGTGGTTTTAATCACCATGCTTGTACTCTGCCTGCCCCCCCCCCTTGCAGACACACATCATTTGTTAACCGTGCAAGTTGTGTGTATTCAGTGGAGGTATGATGAGGTTTCATACAGGAGTAGTCCTACCCTTTGTTCTTCTACTGGCTTTTTTCTGAAGTTAACATGAAGAGTTACTTAAAATAAGCATCGTTCATTTAAGAGTTTTTGAGTATCTTACTTAAAGCACTAACCAGCAACGTTCTTGCTTCGTGAAAGCTGGAGGCAATGCAGAGAATGGGTGCTCTTGTCTTCCCTGCCTTCTTGAATCCTGCTCAGTCACTTGACAAACATCTGTTGGATCACATTAACAAAATGACTTCACAACCTCCTGCCTCAGGGCTTGGAAACTTGCAGCTGTCCAGGAGCTTTGGAAGGTTGTCCTGGACATCTCATATGATTCTCTTATGTCCTGTACTTGGCTTTCAAGTAGGCTTTCTTTCTCTCTCTCCCCCC
>VZZY01023491.1:381274-427580 GCA_013400335.1 Eurystomus gularis
TCTTTTTTCCTTAATGAAATTCTGTTGGTGAAGTTTGTGTATGAATCATAGAGTGGCTTGGAAGGCACCTTGAAGATCATCTAGTTCCAACCCCCCTGCCATGGGCAGGGATACCTCCTGCTAGACCAGGTTGCTCCAAGCCCTGTCCAACCTGGTCTTGAACACATCCAGGGATGGAGCATCCACAACTTCCCTGGGCAACCTGTGCCCGTGACTCACAACCCTCATCATGAAGAACATCATCCTAATTTCTAATCTAAATCTCCTGTCTTCCAGTTTGATGCCATTATCCCTTGTGCTATCACTGCAAGCCCTCATGAAACAGTCCCTCTCCAGCTTCCTTGTAGGCCCCCTTTAAGGGTTGCAAGGCCACAAGAAGGTCTTCCTGGAGCCTTCTCTTCACCAGGCTGAACAATCTCAACTCTCTCAGCCTGTCCTCGTAGGAGAGGAAATACGGATCAGTTTTCTTCATGCAATAACAAAACCAGTGTACTAACGTGTTCCATCTGCCATTTCCCAAGGTCTATACGCTGCAGCATCTATATGCTGCTAAAAATGAATGTTCTCTTCAGAGTTTAGTAACCATTCTGTTGATGAATGTGTTCCGTCATGGCTTGATTGGATGAGAATGAGTTGATTGAACCTGTTCGTACCGCTACAGGGAACACAAATGTGTAGCCTACACCCTAAATAACTACAAGTTTATACAAGAAGCAGGTACATTCAATATGAATTTTTTTTTCTGAAGAACAATGCTTCAGCAGATGCATGGTCCAATTCTCATCACAGTGAAATTCTCTTGAAGTCCAAGAATGTGCAGCTGTTAAATTATCTGCTGGCAGGTTGTCTTGTTTTGCCTTGTCTCAGGAGTGAGGGTTTTTAACAGCACGTCTTTGATTGACGGCAGACACTAGCAAATTGACTGACTGCCTGGCTTTTACATAGCTTTTGACAATAACCTGTAGTGTAGACAACAGAAGCTGTCTCATGCATCGGTTGGGAGATTTATGGTTTGTTATTGAAAGTAACTTAGTGAAATAATACATAATACGACACCGTCGAGGAGAAGAATTCCAAAATATAGCCTAAAATTACTAGAAAGAAGGAAATCTTCTGTGCTATAATGGAAAATCGAAGAAATGTGAGTAATCAAGTCTGTAAAGAGTAGCTTTGAATAATGAATCTAGGTCTGTAGTGACTATGGTCTGAGTGCAACGTCAGATGAGTTAAAATATTTGGTGGGTAAACGTTCATAGCACCAAATTCTTCCTTTGTTTCTAAGGGGATTTCCTTTCATGTGATCTCAAACCCCGAATTATTTGATAGGGAGCATGAGAAAATTGCCATTTTTGGAGGGTTACTTCTTAAAATAATTTCTAGTGTTGAAATATAGCACAGTACATGAGACTGATCCTCTCAAAGTCTTTTTCAACAGGAATAACCAAATATTTTAAATATTTAATGCTGTATAGACATACCTATGACACAAATGAGATATATAAAAACTTGCTTTGTTGCTCAAAATACCACATATAACTTCAGAGGTTTTAAAACAAAAAAGCGTTGTGTATAGGTTTTAATACTTATATCTAAACATTTGGATTTCATGGTGAGGAAAACTGGAGGAAGACTGTGTTCTGTCATCCTTTAAAGGAAAATAAAGCAACTTTTTCTCTAATTGCATCTAAAAGCTTTGAGAGCAATCTAGTTGAGAGACCGCAACAGGCAGAAACTTGTTCTGAACAGATGTATTTCATGTTCGTTATTGGTTATTCTTTAAGAGACTTCACATACAGAGGGAGAATAGTCAAAAGTTAGGAATAAGCTTCATGTTGCTGGTCAGTGCTGACTCAGCTGGAATTGCATTGGGTGGGAACTAGCCTGTTAGGAATAATACTGTTAAAAGAGAAGAATGTAGGTTTCTAAGTTGCAGCTTCAACTTGTCAAATTACAGAAATCAGAAATGCCCCGTATTAAACAGTTTCTAAACTCTGTCTCTTGGGTATTCCTGTAGTCACTTGAGTTTCTTCGAACAATTGAAGAGCATACTTGTGATTACACTTTTTTTGGTATTTCCTCTGCGCTTTACCTGCAGGAAGCTCATCCCTTTTTATACTTAGGTTGAGACTTGTGGTACGGAGAAAGCAACTGGATGTGTCCCTTAAGAGGTGAATTTTGACAAGTGTTTGAGTTCAGCTCTGCAAAGTAGAACTGAAAGCAGAAGTACGGGAGAGATCCCCATAGTCTTTCAGTTCAGTTGCAACAAGGGTTAAGTATTAATAATCATTTCAGTTGGCTCTAGAATGTTTCTTTACAGCTAATTTAGTTTGCAGAGACGTTTAATGATAGAGCCACATGTCTTCCCGTAGCTGGCTTTGAAGAGCAGCAAGCTACACAGAATGTAACTTCACTTGTTCAGTGAGGAGGTTATTTTATATACGTGTAGATACCTGAAGATATGAAGAAATACTCTTTTCTTCTGTTTGATCACAAGGTGTCTAAAATTTATATGCTGTTCCACTCCTTGTTCCTCAGCTCCACTTTCCCAGTTAGGCTCCAAGTTGGTATAACACGAATTTGCCTGTAAAGTCTTGATAAAGTCTCCCTGTGTGTTTGGTTGGCAGCCAGATCCCTCCATCCATTTTGTAAGGAAGTTTTCTGTTCCATATGCCTAAATGTTTCTAGTTTTAGAATTAAAATTTATACATGGCAAGATAGAAAAACGGTCTTGTCTACTGATCGGCTGTGGTTTTATTTCTGCTGGAGAAAGTTGTTGGGTTTTTTAAAATTTCTTTAGTCATGCACATACACGAGTAGGAATAAATTTAATCATTTGGTTGGTTTTACCTGAAAACTTGAATCCTGGAACTACAAATTCTGAAAACATGAAGGTGGGTAGCTTTTTGTCATGATATATCAAAGTATCCAAGTTCTGGGTCTAAAAAAAGTCCTTTATTTTCATGACAAATAACTTGGAATCAGAAATATAAATAAAACCAATCATTTCAAGCTAATGTTTTCTAATTGACAGAATATAGTAAGTAATTGCTGTGCTTAAATTATGAAATAGCAAGGTGATAATGGCTCCATGTTGCTTATCAAACAATTAATTGCAGTCTCTGATGGGCAAGCATGTACATCAGTTGTAGTAAGTGAAATTTTGTCGTGTCAGTGACGTATTTCTGCCTAGGACAAATGTGAAAATACAGATTAGTCTCTGGCTGGGTCTTGCTATCCAAAAATTTAGCAGACAGCTCTTTACTGATGTATCAAGACCAACTTGGCAGAAGTGTGTCCCTAATGCTTGATGTTTCCATGACTTTGTAATTATACCATCATCTTTTTTTTTTTTTGCAGGTTGGGAGGTCAACGGAAAGCCCCATAGACTTTGTAGTAACAGATACTATTTCTGGAAGTCAAAATAACGACGAAACGCAGATTACGCAAAGCACCATATCCCGTTTTGCGTGCAGGATTGTTTGTGACAGGAGCCCGCCGTACACAGCAACGATTTTTGCAGCTGGATTCGACTCGTCTAAAAACATCTTTCTTGGTGTAAGTACCACTAATTATGTATGAGCAAACTCTGCTTTTTATTCTCGGTTATTTTCAAGCCCCCAAATATCCTTCTACTAGTTGATAACTTATACTGTCATTAGACTTTTATTACTCCAATGTACCAGCTGCAGCATTAAGTAGAAACTGCAGTTTTACTTGCCTGATTTATCACCAGCATGAACTAACGGTCATAATTGTCTTTAATAACAAAGCTCTGCTTTAGTTAGTGGATTTCCTTTAGGTTTGTTTGATATATTCTCGATAGTCGTCGTGAATAAGCTGCTGTTGCAATTTCCAGTGCTAAAGACCAAGGAGCTCATCAGCTGCACTATGGAAAAGGATGTGCCTGTTGCAGGGGTATTCCCTTGCCAGAGTCAGGAATATGCTACTCATCTCTTTCTTTCCTGGGGTGATTGTCACATGCAGGAAAAAGCGGCAAAGTGGAAAAATCCCGACGGCCACATGGATGGATTGACAACTAACGGGGTGCTGGTCATGCATCCAAAAGGAGGGTTCACGGAGGAGTCTAAACCTGGAGTTTGGCGGGAAATCTCCGTCTGCGGTGATGTGTACACTCTCCGGGAAACCAGATCTGCCCAACAAAGGGGGAAACTGGTAAGTTGAAAGCAACGGGTAATTAAAACAAACCAAGGGATACTTTCCTGGCACTGAATGGAGGCAGTCGCAGGGTGGCTGAAATCATCTAAAGTAGGTGTGGGCACTGAAATTGTTTAAGTAGATGTGTTACAGTAGCTTTTAAAAATTTATTTTACTGCTATTGTTTCTGCTCACACAGGAGAACTCTTTTTTGCTAATTTCATTTTTCCAACTAAAATACCATGCAGTGTAAAAGCTAAATAAACTTTGCTCTTGACTCTCCATCTCTGAAATGTTCTCCTGGGGCATGGGGACATCTGGAAGCTCCTTCGGGGAGCACTCTTTTTGCCGTACTGTCTTAAAAGGAAGAGTCCACTTGTATACAAAACAAGTTTGGATAACAGCTTCTGGTTGATTTACCTGCTGCTAGGAAGATAAGTGGAGCCCTGCTAAGCATATTCCTGGTTTATCCTGTGCAACAGGATGGGTTTTGCCTTTACCAAAAGTGACACAGAGACCTGTGGCAGACATAACCAGGAGAGATGTTTCCATGAAAGCACCTATCCACTTCTCCATAGAAGACAGGAAGGAATTCCCATAGCTCTCAAAGGAGGAGGGCGGGGAAGGAAAAAATCAAACCGCCGTGTAGAAGTAGCCCAGCAAATTACACAGACAGCCCTATTTCCAGTCAGGCAGGTGACTTTCCCCAGAAGTTTTCTTTGTCTCCGGGTAGATTAGAATGCTGTCCTGCCTGCAGACCTGGAGAAGCCCATTCTGTTCTTTGTGAGGGCTGGGGAAGTGAGAGGATGTTCAAGTGGCATCTTCACAGCAGCTAAAGATGCCCCTTGCCTTTTGTAACTTTATCATCCAGCTGCTAGATGTTAAAGACTCAAAGGGTGCATGGTGGGGGCAATATTCTTCTCCTCTTCGTGTCAAAACTGCATTTGTGCTGCTACCTTGAGTTTCCATTAGCTTCTTGGTGTCAGAGGCATCCCACGTACTCGCACCGAACTGACTCTGCGGAAAACTGCACGCTTAAAGGAGTCAGGAAAATGGAGTTTGGCTATTTTGTTGTGCTTTCAGTAGACAGCCTGCAGTACATAAATTGCTTTGTCACTTCATAACAGTGGCAGGCAAACATCGCCTCGGGGACCGGGACAGATGATGTTGCAATTGCACCCTTTGTACGTGCTTAGCAAGACACCTTTCTAGCGCTGCCGAAGAAAGGCGTACTAAAACAAATAAATCCCCTTCACTGCATCCAAAATGACTTGAATTCTCATTTCAATAAAAATTACATGGCACACTGGTATTGATGTGATCAGTATTCGCTGATTGGGTTCATAAAACCAAATGCACACTGTATAATGAATTGAACACATCGCATCGGAGAAAGCTTTTTTTTGCTTTGCTTTTTGGGGGAATTATCTGGAAAGTGCATCAAATCAAGGCTTCTCTCATCTCCACTTGAGTTGCTGACTTGTTCTGGTAGAAGTACTTACACTGGTGTCCTCTTCTCTGTAGCCTCTATTGTACTAAGTGTTTTGTGCAAGGATGGTCCACAGTTAATCTGTGAATTTAAACTGGGTTAAAATGTAAATGCCAAATTGGTTGTCGTTTGTAGGATTCTAGGCAGATGTGATGATTTCATGTGACCTACTTAATGTATGTGTTTGTATTTAGGTCTTTGTTTTGCCTGAGTGGTATTTTCTATCTACTTTCTACGTATAAAGCCAGGCAATAGGTCTGTTTTCCTCTAATTTAATAAAGAGCCTTTTTAATATATATTAATTATTACTGAACTGGTGGCGCTAGCACAAGTTGCTTATATGTTTGACATGAAAATAGGTTCAAGAATATTTCAGCAAAGTACAATGTGCATTTGGCATAATCCCTTGAAAACGTTTTAGGGACCTGCTTTTAGTCAGATGAGAGAAGCCTTTAGGCAGGGCACATCAGGGCTGGAATGTCCCCTTAAATAAAGGGCCTAACTAGTTGTGGTGGTTAATTGTTCAGAAGCTGAGCCTCTGTGGCTTCAGTTGCAGAATTCAGCTGGCGATTCACTCTGCTGTAATGAACTCTGCCAGTACCTGTGCATGTAGCTCGTACTGTTTGTCGTTTATTCCTCCTTAAGCATGGAACAGTTTCACTGTTGATGAGGTGTGCTGTGGGAGTTCACGCTTCTGCAAAACGCTTTACAAACAAAAAAATAGTATCTGAGTGGCAGGACAAAAAGGATCTTTTGCTACGTGAGCAGCCTCTGCCCGTCTACGTAGGCAAAGAATTCCAGGGAAGCAATCTTGCTGATACAGCCCTTAGGGAATGGCAAGTTTCCTCCTCAGCTTGTCATGACTTCCCTTAAACATGACAAAGGTATTCAGAAATTCATTATTGGAGAAAAAAAGTAGCATGCTCAGAGGTAGAAGGTATTCATGAATAAATTAGTGATTACTGATGGAGTACCTTTCTCAAAGAAATTACAGGCAGGAAGACTGCGTCTAATAATTCGTATTGTCATAGCATGTAACAGTTGCAAATTCAGGACCTCTGGTACAAGCACAGAATAAGAGACCAGTGTTCATTATAATCTTAAATATAGGATAAGAAATGAGACAGGTTCAGGCAAATGGGAGACCACAAGGAAGCAGTAAGACAAAATTAGGTAGCATGCTAGGGAGGATAACAACTTGGTGAGAAAGAAGACACGCTTATAGAACTAACTCGGTTGGCTGTGAAAGCTCTTGGGCTTAACTACTTATCCTTATGTTCTACCACTAGGTAGAAAACGAGACCAACGTCCTACAAGATGGTTCTCTCATTGACCTGTGTGGAGCCACCCTTCTGTGGAGAACAGCAGATGGACTGTTTCACACTCCAACTCAGAAACACATTGAAGCTCTGCGACAGGAGATAAACGCTGCCAGACCACAATGTCCTGTTGGGTTAAACACTTTAGCATTTCCCAGCATCAACCGTAAAGATGTGGTAGAAGAGAAGCAACCTTGGGCGTACCTCAGCTGCGGTCACGTTCACGGCTATCACAACTGGGGACATCGCAGCGACACAGAAGCCAACGAGCGGGAATGTCCTATGTGCAGAACCATTGGTCCCTATGTGCCTCTCTGGCTTGGTTGCGAAGCAGGCTTCTATGTGGATGCTGGTCCTCCAACTCATGCTTTCACCCCTTGTGGACACGTGTGCTCTGAGAAGTCTGCAAAATACTGGTCTCAGATCCCGCTGCCTCATGGTACTCATGCATTTCACGCGGCCTGCCCGTTCTGTGCAACACAACTGTCTGGGGAACACAACTGCGTCAAGCTAATTTTTCAGGGTCCCATTGACTGATACCACTTTGCGATGACCACAATAACATTTTCTTTAACAATTTACTGTGAAGATTTTGCCACTAACTCTAGATTTTACCTTTTTTTATAATGTTATTAATAGGGTGGTAGGGCGGGGATGGGGAACAGAGGAGGAAGTTGTTGAGGGGCTGTGGTGGAATTGGGATACATTGATACCTGGAACTTGACAGCTATCAGTGGTGTTGCATGCTCAAAAGCAGCATATTCATGAAGTCTTCTTGGTCAAATTGTAGTATATTTGTAATCTTTTTATTAGTACCCTGGACCAGAAAAAAAAAGGTGTCTTAATGATTTTTTTAAGCTAAGATTTTTTTAATGGAAAGGTTTTTTCTTCTAAACTTTGACAAGCCTTTAAAACCTATTTTTCAAATCTAGAAGGAACACACAGAATGTACCTGTCTTTAATTTGCAATATAATTTAACTTGAATAGATTCTCAAGGAGCTAATACAGAATGTGTGGACAACCAGAGGTGAATGTTCACTAGAGATAATTGGATATGTAAGAGAAAAAATTAGCTGCCTAAATTGTAGAGTATAAAAGCTATTAAAATATCTCTTACGGTATAACATAGCTGGCCAAAAAGGCATCAAAGATTACTTGAAACTGAGGAAATCCTGTTTGCATTGATTTCCTTTCAGTGTAATAGATATCCACTGTTCATTATGGACGGCATACGCCTGAGGTTTCTTGTTTTCTTTTTTGTTTTCCCTCTTTGTTTAACCTGCATCTGGTGAAACTACTTTCACATACTTAGTTCTGGTTTTTAAGCCGATGTTCTGTATATGTGTAGTCTGGCCTTTTTATTTCAGCTTAACTTAGCTTGCCCCAACTGCTCCTTGCATGCCCAGGGCCACTGGGTTAATCGAGAGGTAGCGAGCCTTGAAAGACTGCGTTGATGAAGGGGTGGTGCTGCAGCAAGACAGAAGGTTTAGGTACAACTTACACGGGACTTATTTACATAGACCTGAATTCAGGAAAGCACTTAGTTCGTGTTTAAATATAAGCCCAACTGATGACACAAAACTGGGAGGGGTGGCTGACATGCCAGAAGGCTGTGATGCCATCTAGCGTGACCTGGACAGGCTGGAGAGTTGAGCAAAGGGGAACCTTATGAAGTTCAACAAGGGTAAGTGTTGGGTCCTGCACTTGGGGAGGATCAACCCCCTGCGCCAGTACAGGTGAGGGGTTGACCTGCTGGAAAGCAGCTCTGTGGAAAAAGACCTGGGAGTCCTGGTGGACAAAGGATGACCGTGAGCCAGCAACATGCTATTCTGGCCAAGAAGGCCAATGGTCTCCTGGGGTGCATCAAGGAGAGTGTGGCCAGCAGGTCAAGGGAGGTTCTTCTCCCTTTCTACTCAGCCCTGGTGAGGCCTCATCTGGAGTACTGTGTCCAGTGCTGGTCTCCCATGTTGAAGGAGGACAGAGAACTGCTGGAGAGGATACAGCAAAGAGCTTCAAAGATGATTAGGGGACTAGAACATCTCTCTTATGAAGAAAGACTGAGAGACTTGGGGCTCTTTAGCCTAGGGAAGACTGAGGGGAATCTTATCAATGCTTATAAATACTAAAATGGTGATGTCAGGAGGTTGGGTCCAGTCTTTTTTCAGCGGTGCTCAGTGACAGGATGAGAGGGTAATGGTACAAACTTGAACATAGGAAGTTCCATCTAAACATGAGGAGGAACTTCTTTACTTTGAGGGTGGCAGAGCACTAGGACAGGCAACCTCAGAGAGGTTGTGGAGTCTCCGTCTCTGGAGGACATTTGAAACCTGCCTGGACGTCATCCTGGGCAACCCTGTTCTGGGTGAACCTGCTCTGGCAGGTTCTGCAGAGGTTCCTTCCAACCTCTACCATGCTGTGATTCTGTGACTTCAGATTCTCAAGTGCTTCAATGGATTGTGGTTATATGCTGTTATGTTTTGAAATAAATCAATTAAAAATAAGTTATTTTTTTAAGCTCACTAGCCAAAGTGCTGTAAGGAGAGCATCGTTCCTTGTTCAGCTCCATGTTTCCGTTCAGTTCTCAACGTGCTGCCATCTGTCACCTTTTCTTTTTGCAGACTGAGATGTGTTTGTATCCATTTTTTTTTAAATTTCCAAATGTTTGCAAATCAAACAACATTCAAATGTAATCAAATATATGCACCAGGGTGGTGCAGCTGAAGTGGATCACTTGAAATTCCTGACTTTTTAAGAGAGCTGATAAATGTTTACTATGGAAATAATTAAATCAGAATTGCATATGAGGTGTACCCCACCCACTGTTAGTTTCTCTTCACACAGAATGATAACTTTTGATTTGCGGGTTTGTTTTCCTTTCGCTTTCTGTACTCTTGGTATCTGAGGTATCAATCTATCCACGTTTAAAAAAAAAAATAAAAATTTGGGAGAAAATTATAACATCTCTAGATGAAATTGATCATTCAAGCTAAGTTCTGTTTAATCAACTACAGCTTTTTGCTATATTTGTGCCCTTTATATAAATAGATAATTTATATGATTTTAATATATTCTGTATATATATGTACTTGAATTGGCCTGTTCATATTTTGGTTGTAAAATTGTTTTATAGTTAACCTTATAAACATTTTACATGTCCCTTGCCCATGGTGATGGGACATACTTTGTCTGCTGCTGTTTTTAATATAATTTTGCTGTATAAATGTTGAGCATTTTAATAATTTGAAAATAGCTTTTCTTTTTACACTTTTGCTGTTAAAAAAGGTGGGTTTTTTTCCTGCAGCATTTTCTCTAAAAATCCCAAATTGTGCAGTTTTTGTCCCACTCAGTAATTGGAAGTAGGATGAATCTCGTTAACCTAAAACTATATGCTTCTTCCTAGTGCCTTTTCAATGAGATCCTCTTGTGATTCCATATTCCGAGTCCTTACTCCCACAAGACAACCTTGTGGCTAATCTTCATCAAGAGTGGCAGCCCAACCAGACTGGGAAGAAACGCCTTTGGCCTTCAGTTCCTTGTCGTGGTTTCTGTCATGAACATGAAGGTGCCTCCTCCTTGTTTATATCCAGTACAAGTTCCTCAGGTCCCATATGCATATTGCAGCATTATTTCTATGTAGCATATACCTCATCTGCGCGAGGCTCTCACCTCCACCTCGTTCTTGTTGGACTCAAATAACTTCACTTGGTTTCTCCCAAGAGATGCTATGAAAACGCTTTCAGGAAACGTTCCGTGTTGAATTAAGGCCACGAGCCAGGTGCTGAAGCTGGTGGCCACAGGTCTTGAGCTCCACGTGCAACAGCTTCACAGGTCCAGGGTGGCAACTATTGCTGAGCTGATCGGGGCTTGTGTGTGTAGTCTCCCTCTGAGCATCAGTGGATTGTAAAGGCGCAGAAGGTTCCCAGGTATCTCCATTATCGAGTTTCTTTACTTTCTTCCTCTGCTGTTGCGGTTTAATTGCTGCTTCAGGGCTTCACGCAGCTCTACCCTGTGCAGAGTGAAGGTACAGCGCTGGAGGAATCCTGGCTGGAAGCGCTCGCACACCATCTGCTTGTGGCGTTTGGCTCGCGGGAAGTGGAAGACTGGCTCGTGGTGTGTATCTGAGGGATGTGTCCGTTTAAAAAGACTGTTTTAAGTGAGATTTGTGTTTCTTTCACTGTTGGCAGTTCTGTATAATGCAAGAAATACTGCAGGAAGCAAGACTCCTGTCGTATCTGGGAAATGAACTTCCACAATTCCTTTGCACGAATCCAGGTACTCTGCCAATGACCAGTACTCAAATTAGGGTGAGTCCCGCAGAGCTGGATTTACTGGGAAGGCAGAAGAGTTTGTGGCATTACTGTTCTCAAACACTTCTGCCACACATGCTGCTCTAACGAATGATGGACCATTGGGCTGCTTGGACCTTTTCTCCTTCCCTTGCCTCAGTAAACACCTGCCTTCATTGGTTTGGTAACTCAACAGGAGAAAGTAGTTTCTGGATAAATAAGCCTGGAGTGAGTAAACTTGAGAACCACCCTCAAACTTTGAAGGTTTATTTCATGATTTCAGAGTTACGATATTTCTTGCATACCATTGCAAATGCTGCCAGTGTGTTCTGTAAGGAGTTTGGTTTTTTTTTTTCACTTCTTACTGTTGATTCTATTGGAATGCTTCAAAACCAGCTTTGGCTGCATAACGTACAGCTAAAAGTATTTTTCTAGTCTGATCTTGAAAAAAAAAACCTATATATATCCGTCATATCAGTGTACGCTGGAGCTTAACGCTTTCTCCTGGCAGCTTTGAGCGCTGAAGTCTCAATAGACAAATGAGCAGTAAGCGTTGCTCTCATTCTGAGTTGTGGTCCAAGCAGTGTGAAGGAGTTGGCACGATACTGTTTTAATCACTGATTTTTTTAAGTGTGGTCACTTGGTGCCTCGGGGTACGGTAATGGGTGTTTGGGTCGTTAAAGGAGGATTTGTTTTCTATGTGAGGCTGGGAATGAGGCTCAGGAGAGATGAAAACCAAATCCAGGTTGGTTCCATGTGTGCCGGGAACTGATCAGAAATGAGATGATGGTTGTTTCTGCTTTCAGACCTGGTTCGTGCTCTGAAAGGGTTCTCCTCAGTTCGTTAGGAAGCTGCGGGCTGATGGGGGAAGGCTGTGATCTTCCCAACAAAACACTCCTTAGTGATTCTTGGATTTCAGGGTTATGCTTCAGAGCATGAGGGAGTAGCAGAAGTCCTGAGTGTGTCATAGTGAGGAGCTGCAATAGTCTGAGTAGAACATTTAACTCCACACACCACCCAGAATAAACTGGTTTCAACTGTGGTAACTCTCCCTTCAGTGGTGTTGCAGTAGCTGATGGCTTTGCTCATTTTCTCATTTTCCTGGAAGTGGAAGGAAGCTTCTCCAAGGCTCTGTTTCTGTTCATCCAGCTCCTAGTCTTGACGCTTCCCTGGGGTGGGAGAGCGGTTGGTAGTGATCTGGCCATCAGGAGAACTGATAGAGGCGTTTAAATGCAGATTTAGCGTGGTAGAAAAACTGACCTGGCTCGATGATGCCTCCTGCTTAGAGCTGAGCTGCAAATGTGAGCTGTGCTGGTCCCTTCACTGGTGGTTCAGTCTTATTTTCCCCAAGACTGTTGTTAACATGCAGAGTTGGATACGAAGGGGGATCGATGGGTAGAGCTGTTGATGGGAGCTGGTAGAACAGAAGCCTGTGAAGCATTTGAGCCAAATAGGTGTGGACAGCCCAGTACTCTGGCCAAGGATGACTCCTGCTCCTCGTTTGCTCAGTTTTCAGCCTCTTTTGAGTTCTTGGTTCCTCTCGCTTTCTATTTGTCCATGTAGTCACAGGTAAACAAGCAAATAGAGCTTGGAAAGAAAACAAACAAGGAAGAGAATTAAAAGGCTTGCTTAGCTCCTGAAGGAAAATAGATACCGGAGTTGCAAATATCTTTTGGAGATTTCCTCATGATTCTGGTGTTTATAAGCACTCTTCACAAGTCTTCACGCTTGGTGTTGTGAATTAAAAGGAAAAACTTAGAAGGTAAGGCTGGTTTTTCTGGGGGGTGGGGGGTGGATGGGGGGTAGTTTCTAGGATGATGTCACAGTAGTTCTGCAGACCCTGCGCAAACCACGTCCCATTGACTGCAGCAGACACTTTGGTCTTGGAAGAACGGTAGAGTCATCCTTGACAGGTAGTAAAGGTGGAGCTTTGCTTTGTGTCGGTCAGAGCGTTCATTTATTGGCAGCGGAACAAAAAGATGAGTTGCTTGGGCAACCAAACTACTGACAAGGTTTCCTTTTAATGGGACATTTTTAAATTCTGTGGTGGGGAAGCCCGTGTTTGAGCCAGCTGGAAGTCCCTTCTGTTCGTGTCGTGGTGACTAGGGATGGGTATTGCTCTCCTCTTGGATCCAACATGTGGATCCAAGGCTCCTTCTTGTGGCACGACCACAGGAAGAGTCTGGCTCGCGCAGCGAGCCCTGTACGACGGCGCAGTGGTGTTTATACCTTTCAACAGCGTTAGCCACTTCTGGGTATATTTGTAAAAACCGGTCTTTTATACACCGGTGTGAGATGGACTGAAATAATTTCTGTGCTGTTGTACCTGTGGAAGTACAAGCCATTTTACAGGAAAAAACCTTCCAAAAAAAAATTAAAATATTATCTCAGTGTTGTCACTGACTCCTTCAGTTTGTTTTTTTTTTTCCCCTGCTGGTTGGTTGTCAGGGTTTAACTTTGATTTGTGAAAACAGAGAACTTCAAAAATAAACAGTTCCTCATATCCTTTTATCCCTTTTCTTCTACTGCTCAACAAACAAAAACTGAAGACTTTGATTAAGGATTTTTAACGATAGTGGAGCGTATTCAGGTGAGAGTGCCCTGAAATTTCGGTTAATTCACTTCCCTGATTTTCAAATGGAGCTGTTTGTTTTCAATGCCAACTGCCTTTTGCGGTGTGAAACATAATTGCTAAATAAAAGCAATTTCCAGGAATAATACGCTTTGTGACTCTTAAAATTAATTTCCATAATGGTAATTCCGTGTTTTGTTTGCATCTCTGTATTCAGCCCTCTTTGTATGCGGTCCCTGCGAGTGCATAAACTTCGTTTTGTTTTTTAATGAGCTAAAATCAATTGTCAGCCTTTTTTAAGTAGAACAAAACAAAAATGCTGGTGTGAGCGTAGGAAAGGGAAATAAGGATATCTGCGACTTTCCGTAGATGTGCTCAGCTGCCAGCTGGCCATCGGGCTTCCTTGTAATTGAGGAGTGCTAAATACTTCCCAGGGAAGATGGTCCCAGGCATCTGAGGAAGCTTTGAGTGTGTAACTGTGTCCACCTACCAAGAGTAAAATCTTTCTGCTGGGACCATCGCTTCTATAGGGACTGGCTTCACTTCAGGACATCATAAGTGCCCCCAAAGTGCCTGCAGAGATGTGGCCTCACCAGTCCCTGGTGTGGTGGGTTTCTGAACAGGGAGCCTGTGCTTGAAGAAAACCAGCACCTTGTGTGGAAGAGGTGTTTGTACCTCACCAAAGACAGGCAAGATCCTGTTCTGTTTAAAATGGAGGCAACCCAAGAGAAGAGTAGTTCTAGGGATGCTGGTTAGGGGAGAGGTTTCTGCTCACCCTTAGAGGAGGAGATGAGCAGCAAGGCAGGAACAAGGACTGAGAGGGAGGAACAGGGAGTGTTCAGAGCTGAGGTGGGTGGTGGTGTCACCTGAAGGCCTGGGAAGAGAAGTGTCACTGCTCAGAACCTAAAGCAACCCTATAGTACCCCTTAGTAGTAACCTTTTGTGAGCTTTTTACACAAACGGTGGATTTTGTATCAGTTCTATCAGGCAACACCACAAATTTTGGGTGGTTTTTTTAAATTAAAACCTCCAGCTTTCAGTCTGTTCTCAGTTCATTTTATGCAAGACAGCAGCACCAGACGCCATCCTAATGACCCCATTCCCTTGCCGCTTTGCTCCTCATTCCTCCAGCTACCTGCCGAAAGGTGCTGTGCCCTTTTTTCCACTCCCTCTGACAAGAGGGTATTTACCTGGCTCTAAAACTCCACTTACTGCAGCTCGTGCTGCTGGGAACGGCCTTTGTGAGAGGTTTCCAAAGCAGTTGTGATTCCCGCTTTTCTTTCCCTGTCATGGTTTTGCTGCGTATTTTTTAGGAGGAACTTCAAGACATCTCTTTCATGTAAAACTAAGGCAGACAGAAGTTTGACACGGCAGTCTGAGCCCGGTAGTTCTTTTTAACTCACTGAAAACTCGTTTCTGAAGAGGGGCTCAAGATGAGGGAACGCTTAACGGCAGAAAGGAATTCAGTAGAACTCCAATTACATCAGTGCTTCAAATTATATAATTATATGTGTCTAGAAATACATGTTGGGGAGTATTTGCCTTAAATGCTGTATTCTGGAAGCTCTAGGTAAAGCAGGCTGCAGAGATGGGAGCGCTGGCCTTTGAACTGAGCGGGAGTTTGCCGCTTCTGATAGAGATTGTCCTCTGGCAAGAGCAGCAGAAGGAAGAAGGTTGTTAGTGAGTCTAAAACTAACTCAGACTCCCTTGCTCTGTGGCAAGACTCTGGGGACTGTTGCAGCACTTTCCAGAGAAGCTCCTCATGAGCTGCCTGTGAACAGACTGAGCCTACAGACAAGGGATGTGGGTGGCTTTCCTCACAGATGGTTCCTCCGTGGTCCTGTGCATCACCTCGTGAAGGCGAGGGAGATGTGCCACAGCAGCTCCCAGGCGGCTGGGATCCAGCTGTGGCTCTGTGGAGCAGCTGTGCAGCCAGGTGTGTTCACAAGGAGGGGAGCAAGGCCTTGGCCTCAGCCTCAAGGGTGATGTGGGGTTTGGGCCAAATTACCTGTCAGGCTGAGACCACAAATCCAGCTTAGCAGGCTGGGGAGAGCAGTGAGAAACATCTGGCTGATCTTGGGTCTGTGGTGTGTCCCCTCCCCTCCATATTTCTTGCTGATTAAATCAAAGTGAGGAGCCAGGGAAGGGGTGTAGGAAAGGAGAGTGTGGCCAGAGTCATCCTCCTGAGGAGAGGGTCCAGGTGAGGACTGGGCTGAGCTTTGTCCAAGCAGTGACCTTACAAAGCAGAGTCTCTTCTTGCATTAAAGAAAAACTTTTTTCCTGCGGGTTTGCCAGAGCCTGGCCCAGGCTGCCCAGAGAGGTTGTGGAGTCTCCTCTGGAGAGATTCCAAACCCATCTGGACGTGATCCTGGGCCCCCTTCTCTGGGTGAGCTGCTGGAGCAGGGGGGTTGGACATGATGATCTGCACAGGTCCCTTCCAACCCCTGCCATACTGGGATTCTGATTAGATGTGATTCAGCAAACCCTGCCTGGGTGTGTGTGCTGGGAGGCTGGTGTGTCCCCCAGCCCTGGGCTCACCTCTGTTATGCTTCATCGTCCTGGGAAAGCTGCTTTGCTTTTCCTCTCCCATGTCCGTGTGTCTTACCTTGTGCTGTTTGGAAACCTTGACCTCCGCTGAAATCAAGTCCATGCAGAAAGGCACTTCAGAGTGTTCCCATAGACACCGTGGGGGCTGTGTAGGCACCTAAAGCAAAAAAAAATCAACAGGGCCCAGAGGAAGGCAGCAAGACAACAGGGAGGGAAAATCTGAGTTCAGGCTTTCCCCTGCTCTACCCTTGGGTTGGACATTTCTCATTTCCCCATTCCTACCTAAAGAGAAGGAACTACAGGGCTACTCAGCCCTGTTTGGAGGGTTGAAACAACAATTTGAGCGTTTTCTGAGAGAAATCTGGCTTTTGACTAAAGGGTTTTATTCCCACTCTCTTCAAGCAGAAAATAAATGTTTCCCTTTATTTAATGAGAATGTTCCTTGCAGAAACCAGTGCCTGCCTTCATGTCTCTTTTTCCTTCACCCCCTGTGGGCTTTCAGGAGTTGCTATCCCTTCGGTAAGATCTGTTTTCTCCCTCCCCTCCCTTCCCATCAGGATACACCATCCCTGTCCTGGAGTCTGCTGAGCCATTCATATCAAGATCATCCTGCCTTTCCCTTGGCTGGGGAGAGTCAGCTCCTCCTCGGGCTGAGAGCCAGGAGGGTCTCTTCAAGCCAGATCAGGAGCAACTGGGGATTTGATTGCATGTAACCGAACATGTCAAGACAGCCAGGAGCCTCCAGCAGAGAGAACAGCGAGTTTTACAGGTGGTCCTTGATGTACAAGGAGAAATCTTTCCTCCCCAACGCATGTGTGGGCCAGATGTTCTGCCTCACTTTGCTGTGGTGATCCGCAGGCTCCTGAGACAGCAAGCATTGAAGGTGGGCTCCTGCTCGCCTACCTAAGCTGAGGCTTCCCCTGTGGGGACATGCACGTGCATCAAATGCAGAAAGGATTTGGATGTAGCTGGACAGACAAGGAACATGCAGAGAATCTCAGAAACTTCAGGTTCGGTCTGTCCATGTATGGTTCAGCCTAGTAGCAGGTGTGTCCTGGGTAGGGTGGACTTGCTGCAAACCATCAGTGCCAGCTGAGCAGCTCTCTACATGGGATTTCCAGTTTATGGAAGCACACAGATATTCAAACCTCTTTTTTTTTTTCACTTGGATAGAACTTGCAGGCAGAGGAAGAGGGGATTTATATTAAAATTTAAATACTTATGGCCCTGCAGTCAAGAGGTGGTATCTATAAGCCTCCATGGAAGGGTGTTGTATTGATGCAAAGGGTCATCTTGGTTGTCTTCATCCTAAGCATTGTCTCATTCAGTTTCCAGGGAACGTGATTTTTTTTGTTGTTGATCTTTGCTTAAAAGTTCCACTTCTGTAGATTGCTTTGAAAAACACCTGATCTGGGTAAAGTTTTCCCCACTCACAACCAGTTTGGTCTGTGAAAACCCCACAATGAGCATCATCACTTGTCCCTCAACTTCCAAACAGAAGTGTTGGGAGCTATTCTACAGCAACTCTCAGCATTTTAAAACTTTATCTGGAACAACCAAATATATAATCTCTAAGGTGACAATTCCAGAAGAATTTAGAGGCTTAAAGTAATGACTCCACAGTGGTTCCTGCTACTGGAAACATCATATACCAGCAAATACGAGAGAAATTTCCTCAAAAGCCCGGAGATTCACAATGCCAGGCAGGCTGGGAAGAACCCAGACATTGTTTGCAGATTCAAAGGACTTGGCATATTTTGTATTCGAGGTCTGCAATTAATAAACACGGAGCTTGCTCAGAGGTAGGACCCTGGCCCCTCATCTCAGTCCGTGCCCTGCTGCAGGGGCTGATGGAACTACTGTGCTACACTTCTCCGGGTCTGGCTTTGCTTAAGGGAAGTTTGGAAATGGATCTGGGGGGAGTTTGGTGGGAGTTCTCCAAAGCGTGGCTCTGTTTGGCCTGGGAGGATAAAGCACAGTTAATGTCACTATTATGTTGGTGTTCCTGCATCTCCTGTGCTCTACAAGCAAGGATCAAAGGAGCCAGGTCCTGCCCTTCTGAACTGAAGACGTGCTCACGTTGATGGATTTATCTGAAAAAACAAATATATTGGTTTTGAAGCAAAGCATGTGATGGATGCTGTAGCCCAGGGTTCGCTCCAGCAGCCCTGCCCGATGCACAGGTTTCCTTCGGGACCTTCATCTGCAGAGCATCAAGCAGCACAAGCTAATAGCTTCCAGCCCCAGGGCTTGTATAAATTCTTCTTTCAAGAGGGATGTAACAAGGCTTGAACTCTCACATCTTCACCTGCTGCTGAAGCTGGACTGAGGTGTAACTGGTGTGTCTCAAAGGTTGAGGTTTAAGTGTTGGGGTTTTTTTACTGGAATCAGCAGTTTCTGTTGTTTGTTCCTGTTGACAGAGTATCACTGTAGGATTATGCACCGATGTTGAGTTGCCTCCTGCTGTCCTCATGAGCTGTTCCGAGCCCCTCCATGGTAAAAACCCAAAGCACCATCACCCTCAAGCAATTGCTCTGTATCTTCCTGATGATCTTACCAGTTTCCCCAAAGAACAGCCCGTAGGCTGTATTGAAGGACTGTATGGAAAGGGAAGGGCAGTAACTGTCCCAGCACCGGTGGCCAGGTCCAGTGGGATGCTGCGGGTAGAGGGAATAAGGGGAGATGGATGCGAATCCAAGTGGGTTGAGCCATTACCATCAGGTTTTTGCTGGGGTTTTGGTGGCTGTAGAGGCTTGTGGAGTGAAAACATCTGGACAATACCTCACTCGTGTGTGTGACAGCAGGTGGATGAGGAGATGGCTGCTGAGAGCCTGGGCCACCTAAGATGGTGCCCACTCCTGCTGTGGTGGTGCTTCCCAAGCCTCCCCCCTCAAAGTACCACTTGGGAGCTCAGCCTGGGGAGGGTTCAGGGCTTTTGGGCCTCCTTCGATCCACAGGTTTGAGACACAAGGAATCAAAAACCCAGCTTGGGCTGCTGGATGTCACCCTGGTTTGAGCTTGCATCCAACCAACACATTTCTCCCAAGATGGCATTTCATCTTCATTTTTCAGCCACTTGGAGAAGAATATCCTGACTTCCCTTGGAGGCTGTCCTGCCATTACTGACCCTCCCTATGAATGACGTGTACCTCCTTTTTTTTGTCAAGTCTGGCCCTGCTTTTCAACCATCCTCTTTCAAAACCGGCTACGAGCCCTGTAGTGCTCAGATTTTTCTTCCTGTTCAGGTGCATGGATATAGTCAAGCCTCCATCAGTCTTCTTTCCCATAAGCTTATGCAGGATGAGATCCTTGTGAGCCTTTCTACATGGTATTTTCTCTACCCTTAAACCCGTTTTTGTGCTTTTTCTGTGCTTTTTCAAGTCCTTTAAGTAGATCTGTGAATGCACTTTCCCGCTGAGCTCCTGTGAGAGCCGGGGATCATATTAAAACCTCCCCTGACATTGGATCAGGAGAGATCCTCAGTGGGATCCAGAGATGTAAGACCACGTCCCATCCTTGCGACCACCCTGTTCATACCCACGAGGCTCTGAGCAGCTGGTAAGTAATGGAGCTTGCTGCTTTTGCCAAGCTGAACCGGGTGGGATTAGGGCTCCCCTGGCAGCCAACCCCCACCCCATGGGGCTGGCAACCTCCCCCTACCCCCTGCTGCCATCAGCCCCATTCCTGGGGCTGCGCTCAGCCCACCAACCAAGCCCGTTTGCTCCAGTGACCATCCTGCCTTCCTCATTCCTTGACACTCAGCATGTGCTCAGCAGAGCTGTCAGATGCATTTCCAGCTCATGAATAGCCAAGTCCCCCGGCGGCAGCGGCTCAGCGCCGATCCCCGCTGCTCCCCAGGAGCTCCCCTGAGCTGTAGCCTGGTATTGACTGTGCCGTAAGCCACTTAGCTGGTGTTTATTGATATTTCGCAGTCCTGCTTGCAAATGTCAGGGCGTTCGAAGTCAAAAGCCTCCTGGAAGCCTCTTTGCATTCCCTACAGTGTGCTGGGCTGTTGGTAAACCTGAGCATTAGCTCGTTAAGAACTTCACACGTGTTTGGTGCTGATTTCTCCCAGTGGAACCGGTTGTTTTTGTATTTCTTTATTCTTTGAGTTGAATTGCACACGAATGTGGGTGGTTTTCCACCTGGGACAGATGTTGCCCTGGTGAGACCTCACCTGGAGCACTGTGTCCAGTCTGGAGCCCCCAGCACACGAAGGATGTGGACCTGTTGGAACGTGTCCAGAGGAGAACCATGAAAATGCTCAGAGGGCTGGAGCACCTCTCCTACAAAGGCAGGCTGAGAGAGTTGGGGCTGTTCAGCCTGGAGAAGAGAAGGTTCCAGGGGGACCTTATAATGAGCTTCCAATACCTGAAAGGGGCCTATAAGAAGGCAGAGGAAGATCTGTTCTCAAGGGTTTGTAGCGACAGGACAAGGGGTAATGGTTTTAAGCTAGAAAAGGGTAGATTTAGGTTAGACATTAGGAAAAAGTTCTTTAATATGAGGGTGGTTGGTCACTGGAACAAGTTGCCCAGAGATGTGGTGGAGGCCTCACCCCTGGAGACATTCAAGGTCAGGCTTGATGGGGCTCTGAGCAACCTGATCTAGTTGGAGATGTCCCTGCTTATTGTAGAGGGTTGGACTAGATGGCCTTTAGGGGTGCCTTCCAACCCAACACATTCTATGATTCTACGATCTGGTGGGAAGCAGCTTGGCTTCCCTCCCCCCTTGCCTTGTTTGATCCTGGATCCGCACCAAACCATCCTTCTATTTTTCTAGAATGTCCTTGCTATCCACAATTAATTGGATATTATCAGCAGCACTGTGTTGGCTGCTGCTTGGCTCTGGGAGATTTCTCGGCTCTGTTTTTTTCAGGAGCAGAGCTGTGATGTGCAGGGATAACCAACTGCTCCTTCCAGAAGCACCAGTAAGAAATCATAGAGTTGCCTAGATTGGAAAAGACCTTTAAGATCATCAAGTCCAATCTTTAACCTAACACTGACAAGTCCTCAACTAAACCCTATCCCTTAGCGCTACGTCTAAGCCCTTCTTCACCCCGTCTGCTAATGCACCAGCACTGTGCACCTAGGAATTTGCTTTGTACTTTCCTGTTTTTCTCTCTTTTTAAAATTTTTTTCCATCCCCCAGTGATAATATCAAACGATGTACTCCAGGATTTACAAGGTAAAGCTGCTCCTCGGAGAATACTACAGCAGTGATCAAAGCCCCGGTGGCTTTTATTCCCCGGTGATGAGCTGGGTGCTCCCGCCGGCCCCGCGCCGTGCCAAGCAACACATCAATTTTAGCTAATCGGATTATGCAAAGCATTTTGCTGTGCAAAGGCGGGATGAGGCAGACACCTGGCACGGCAACTGGGATTGTCTCCATCGGCACTCAGATTTGGGGAGCTCTGGGTGGGGATGGAGAAGCCCCTGGGCAGGGCTGGGTGCACACTCTGGTACGCTCTCCAGGGATGCTCGCTGCATTGCTTCCTGGGCTTTTCCTGTAATTCCCTCAGCAGGAGCAAGAATTGGAGTGGATTTTTCCTGGTCCAGGATGCAGACGTGGGAAATGGGAATTCGCCCTATGCCTGTATCCAGCTCTTGGGAACAGCGCTGACTCATTCAACAGCCATCCCTGTCACCTAAAATGTTTTTTTTTCTAGGATTTTACCTGTAGGTTTACGGCCACTTCCTGCTTTTCTAGCAAACTGAATCCTGCAGAGCAATAACGTACTCAACAAACACCCCGTCTCCATCCCTGCCCCTGCTCTTGAGCATAGGATGGAGGCCTCTGAGGCACCCAGGGTACCAGGTAGGATTTGGGTGTGGAGGCAGATTCCTGGAGCTTCCCACCAGCTATTGTGGCTACATCCTGATTTTTATTCCCCCCCCCCCCCTTATCTGCTTTGTTTTAAGGATTAACATCTGGAGCTGTATGAATGTATCAGCATTGCAGCTATCTTTTTGTCGTCTCTTTCTTTTTTTCAAGCCCATATGGTTGCAGGGAGAAAAACCCGAAGAGAAGATACATCAAAAGAAAGCCAAATATAGAACATTATTAAAAAAAAAAAAAAAAGACAATTTTGAATAATAGCAATGTACGAGTGAGTTTCTAAAAAATCTGCCGACTTTGAAGCCAGTCTCATGACTTATGAATATTTAGAGCTGACAGTCCCGGATACAGGCTTTTCCTTGAGCTTATTTGGAAATGTGGAGCTACACTCAAGTGCAAAGCTGAGGGTGTGATGAGCTCAAAGCAACCCAGCTCAGGGGGGCACGCTGGAGTTATGTGAACGTGGTTTCTTTAGTTTAGCAGGAAGGGGATGTTCCTCCAAGATGTGCTGGGATTTTGGGAAGCAGCCCACCCTATTAAACCTGCTCCATCGGTCCTCTAAGCATTTCTGGATGATAGTCCTGAGCTTGGAAAGGGGATGTTGGGGCAGTTTCACTCTTGGCTGTGTCTTTACCTGCCCCAGGAGACCAATGTGGTCTCCCTAAAATGCTATGAGATGTGAGAAAAGAATAACCTTGGGGTTTATTCCCCCTTTGGAGCATGGGGGAAGGATGCTGCAGCTTTCAAAGGGTTTGGTGCTTTGGACACCCAAGGTCAGGTTGGATGGGGCTTTGAACAAGCTGGTCTAGTGGAAGGTGTCCCTGCCCGTGGCAGGGGAGTTGGAACAAGATGGTCTTTAAGGTCCCTCCCAACCCAAACCATACTGTGACTGCAGGTAAGTCTTACTAAAAAGGAAGGGCTGGAGAAGATTGCTGATGAACAGGCTGAATTTCCCTGTTTCCTTGTGTATTGTGTCCAGTTTTTGTGTCCTGCACATGTCCTGGAGCTGGTCTGGGGTGCAGCGGTGGCTGTCATCCATGCGTATGATGTTTGTCGTGTAAACTTCACCAGAATTAAGCTGCTGGTAGGAATACAGCTAAAGGCATCGCTGGTGAACTTTTCAAATTATGTTTTCTTCTAAAAGCTGAACTTCTGACACAGGTGTAGGCACATGCAGTGTGTGCAGAGGCCAGATGCTGGGGCCATGGTTGGGTGTAAGGGTGCAGGAGAGCTTGTGGCTGTTTGAGTCCATGGGGACTCGCTGGCTGGTGTGTGGGATACCCGGTAATTTTGTGTTTCTCCCCTCTTGGTACATGGTACTGGTTTGCAAAGTTGTACTGGGGCAGCTTTGATGGTCTGGGTGAACTCTGGGGACACACAGCATGGTCAGGTCTCTGTGGAGGACCAGCCCTTATGTTGTGCAGCTGCTGCAGCCAGTGCACACCCCTGAGCTCATGCTAGTGGGTGCCCTCCAACACACCCTGCTGTACACCATTACCAAATGTCACTGTACCTACCTAGAGAGAACGTGGGTTCCAAGGCAGCCCCAGACCCTGCACCATGGCATATGAGATGTTGCAAGACCATCGGAACAGCAGCTCAGCTGGAGCCACCGCACCGCTCATAAGCAAAACTCAGGCACAGCATCTGAGCATCTCCAGCACTGCCTGGGCAGAAGAAGAGCTGCACCTGGTTATTTTCATCAGAGATTTACTGTTTTCCTCCCCTTGCCAAAGCCACTTTGCTTTTACAGTGAGGGCTGTGAGGGCTTTGTCGCAGCTGTGCTGTAACTCACAGGAGAGCATCAGCATGAGCGACGGTGGCCAAAACCACTGAGCTTTCAGCAGATGTTCAGCTGGGATCAAGTGCAGCCTCAGCAAGTTTGCAGGTGAGACCAAGCTGAGTGGTGTGGTTGACACGCCTGAGGGATGGGATGGGATGTCATCCAGAGGGACCTGGACAAGCTTGAGAAGTGGGCCTGTGTGAACATCATGAGGTTCAACAAGGCCAAGTGCAAGGTCCTCCACCTGGGTTGAGGCAACCCCCCATATCAGCACAGGCTGGGGGTGAAGGGCTGGAGAGCAGCCCTGTGAAGGAGTTGGGGGTGCTGGGGGGTGAGAAGCTGGAGCTGACCTGGCCCCGTACACTCACAGCCCAAAGCCAATGTCCTCCTGGGCTGCATCCCCAGCAGCGTGGGCAGCAGGGCAGGGAGGGGATCCTGCCCCTCTGCTCCGCTCTGTGAGACCCCCCTGCAGTGCTGGGGCAGCTCTGGAGTCCTCAGCACAGCAGAGACATGGACCTGGTGGAGCGGGGCCAGAGGAGGCCCCAGCAATGATGGGAGGGCTGGAAGCCCTCTGCTGGGAGGCCAGGCTGGGAGAGTTGGGCTTGTTCAGCCTGGAGAAGAGAAGGCTTCGCGGAAACCTTCTTGTGGCCTTTCAGGACTTCAAGAGGGCCTATAAGAAAGATCAGGACAGAGTTTTTAGCAGGGCTTGTTGGACAGGACAATGTTTTTTAACTAAAAGAGGGAGATCTAGACTAGAGAGAAGGAAGAAATTGTTCACTGTGAGGGTGGTGAGAGCCTGGCCCAGGTTGCCCAGAGAGGTGGTGGCTGCCCCGTCCCTGGAACCATTGCAGGTGAGGTTGGCCGGGGCTCTGAGCAACCTGCTCTAGTTGCAGATGTCCCTGCTCAGTGCAGGGGGATTGGACTAGATGACCTTGAAAGGTCCCTTCCAACCCAAACCATCCTATGATTCTATATAGTGCTGTGTGGGCACAGGTGATGCTCTTGCTGTCTAGCACCAACCAACGCACTGAAAAATAGACCCATCAAAAAAAAAAATCCAGTGGCTGTGGCAGGAGGAAAAGTGGAGCTCAACAAATAATGAAAAAAAGGTGCAGCTCAAGGTATTGCTGGAGGCTCTTGTGATGAAGGTCCTGGGGTGCTGCAAGAGGGCTGTAGTTGCAAGGAAATACTTGCTGTAATAAAGTGATTATACATTTTTCCAGATGTTTAGGGCTAGGAGGCTAAGAGGAAATTCCTAGCTGAATTCCTGTCTGTGGGATAACGCTGTTTCCATGGTCTTCCCTGCCAAAAATCACTTAATTATGAGCAATTAAGAAAAAAACAACGCCAAAATAGGGCTTTGATTTGGCTTTAAAATGCTGAGGGCTTTGGGGACAGGAAAATAAAATAAGGGAATAAACAAGGAAAAAATGAACTCAGTGACCTCCTGTGTGGGCAGGACTCGGCATTCTGGTGACAAGGGGATGCTGCTTATCAGAACGGGGATTTTGGCCCCAGATGAGCAGTGTCTGGTACAACACCATCTCGCACCTATGCTGGAGCCAGGGATGCTTTTTGGTTCCTGAAACACAGGTCCTTTCTTGCCAGAAGAGTTGTTAATTGTGTCATTTCCCTTTTTAATCTCCCTGGCAGGCAAAAACCTCTCTTTGCTGCAGGGATTTGGGGTGGCTGCGAAGGACTGGGGACGCTGGCTCATTGGTGTGCAGAAAGATGCAGCTTTCCCAGGAAAACCTGATTGTTTGGACGGAGGAGTATTTGTGGTTGACACTTTTGAGGATTCATTTAATTTTCCCTTCCTTGCCAGGGATTTGAGTGTGGACCCTCCAAAATGCAACACTTAAAGCAGCAAAACGGTATCAACATGTCACATCATCCCTGAGTAATTTAAGGTTTTGCTCAACCCTCATCTTATAGAACATGGTGGGGGTCCAGTGTTCCAGATTTCCATCCCTCAGTTACAAGCTGCTGGGAAAGCCCAGTAAGTTTGAAAAGCTGGCTTAAAAATCATAGAGTTGTTTTTAATTGACCTTTAAGATCATCAAGTCCAACTGTTAACCCAGCACTGCCAAGTGCACCACTAACCCCTGTCACTAGGCCTCTTGATGTTTGCCCTGGAGACGAGCTGTTGCTCTGAGTCATCCTGCCACAAAATGGTTTTATTTTGAAAGTGCTTGAAAACCTCACGCTGAACTGGGGCTGTTAAACACCTGTACTGGTTTTGGGGAGCGATTCCCCTGGCTGGTGACTTGGAGCAACCTGATGCTGCCTGCGTGTATTCAGAGATGCTTTAGTGAAGCATAATCCCACGGCACGGGGGTCAGAACTAGATGATCTTTAAGGTCCCTTCCAACCCAAACCATTCTATGATTCTAAAAGGCCAAGAAGGGTTTTTGTGTGGTCCATCCATGTTATCCCTATTCCCGTAACTCAGAGAGCCACAGCGCTGATGGGACATGGAGGGTCTGCCCATGTACACTTGAGACTCTTGGGGCTGTGGTTTTTAGGTCCTGCCAATAACTGCTCCTGTTCCATGTTGGAGTGGGTGCCCTAAACCCTGGACACAGGTCGATTTGCACTCTCAGGGGATGCATACAATGTGATGAATGACTCCTCGACACCGTGCATGTCAAAGACCCTCAGGGCCAACCTCTCAGGCTTGGTGGCTTTGGAAATGCTCCTGGTTTTGTGGGAGAAGGGGAGGGAGATGGAAGTGATGGAAGGAAGATATGATGTTGAGGGAAATGGGTGGGGGAGGATGGGAAAGGAGGGACTGGCTGGTCCTTTCGCGTGTTTAGGTTATGATAGCCACAAGGGCAATAAAACAAGTGGGAGTTTGGGATGGAGCCTACGTCCGTAATCTCTTTCTCCAGGGGTTGGTCCAGCCGTTTGGGTGTGTGGCCTGGCTCCTGTCCGACCCCTAAGAAGGTGGGGAGGGGGTGATGAAAAGTGCCTCCAGCTCTGTGAGCAAGCAGCCGAGCTGTGTGCTCCCCACACCCTGCACCCCACAGCTGGAGCCCCTCCCCAGCACGGCCAGACCCTTCCTCTCTGGGCAAGGGGCCAGTGCAGCCCTTCCTTCTTGGCCAGGCTCAGCCAGAAGGTGCAGGAGCTGAGAGAGATGCCCAGCATGGTGCTAAGGACAGGAGAGAGCTGGGAGAGATGCCCTGGGAGAGAAAGAGCGTGGAGGAGGTGCTGACCCACGGGGCAAGGTAGGGACAACCACTCACTTCTGCCATGCTGTGTCCTGCCAGCCTGTCAGCCCTGCCCCAGGGCCAGCTTGCTTTTCCTCCTGTGTGAGAGCAGCAGGAAGATGCTGCTGTTGGGAGCATCCTTCATTCCCCTTCCCTGGGCACCACAGTGGTGGGATTGGGGTGGTTGGCTCCCAGGGCCAGTTCTGCAGGGACTTCACCACTCATCCTGTGATGTGCACAGCTGGGGCATGTGGCACCGCAGCTGTGTCCTGCCACCAGCTGCATCCAGAGGCCAGATGGGGATGAATTCTGACCCCATGGCCATATCCATGCTGAAGGACATCAGCAGTGCTCGGGCCAGCTTGTAGGCTGCTTATGGGACAGAAGAGTGAAGGAGATGATCCTCAGCCCACAGAGCTGGCCCTATGCCCCAGCCCTTCTGCAGCTTGGGCCTGCCTGGTGTATCTGTGCTGTCATCAAGGCGAGGTGGTGGGATGTGGGTGGTAGGCTGGCAGGTGCCCTCTGCCCATCCTGGTGTCCTGGGCTGTGGCTATGGGGGAGCCAATGCAGGTGGACAATTAAGTTGCACCAAGACAGGCATGTGCTCCCCACCCACTGGCCACAGCCAGGCTTGGTCACCTGCTGCCGCTGGGGTGGGTGTGGGGTGGGTGGTACCCTCTGCAGGGACACAGGGAATAATAGAATCATTTAGGGTGGAAAAGACCCCTAAGATCATCAAGTCCGACCTTCATCCCAACATCTCCCTGATCCCTAGACCATGTCCCAAAGCACCACATCTACTTGTTTTTTTGAACACCTCCAGGGATGGTGACTCCACCACGTCCCTGGGCAGCCTGTTCCAATACCTAACCACTCTTTCAGTAAAGAACTTATTCCTGATACCCAATCTAAACCTCTCCTGGTGCAACTTGAGAACATTACCTCTTGTCCTGTTGTTAGTTACTTGGGAGAAGAAACCAGCACCAGCCTCTCTACAACCTCCTGTTAGGTAGCTGTAGAGAGCAATGAGAAGAGTTGTTGGTTGTTTCATTGAGTTGTTTTGCTGTAAATATGTTTATTCATGTTTTTCTGCACACAGTTTTGTTGACGTTTGTCTGTTAAGAGATTTCTTTCTGTTTCCCAACCCCAGGCTCTGTCTCAGCCCTGCATTTGCTTTGGGCACAGGTGGTGTTGGCCACGTTGGGACTTCCCCTTGCTCCGGGTTCTCAGGGCTGGGGCTGCTGGCATGGGCAACCTGGGGGCATGGGACACCCGAGGGAGGGGGTCTCACTTCTGGGGTGGCACCAGTGGGCAGGTTGCCAGTACTGGAGCAATGCAGGATGGCAGGAGTGAGGCCACAACTGTGGGAGAGCCCCAAGATCAAGGAGACGGGCAGAGTGTAGGCGCCTGGGTGAGAGCCGAGGCTCAGCGAAGAACTTGATCTGATCACATCTGATCACCACTGATCACACCTCTCCAAACTCCGAGCCACGGCTACGTAAATGACCCCCAGCTCCTGGAAGAATGTTGCTGTTTTCTTTGGCTGTCAAGGGCATAAAAAAAAAAAGCTCAGAGGGACAAGGGATGCTGAGCAAAGCACCCCACTCCTCACTTGACATGCAAGTTAATCAGCCGGAGGAGGTAATGGAAAGGTGATGGGTGTCACCCACTGCCCAGATGGATTTGGGGGTGTCTTACACAGAGGGCATGTGATAATGTAACATTCATCAAATGAGAAGCTGCAGCACGATGCTGCCCTTGGTAGCTGCCCAGATGCAGGCTGGAGAGGAGCCAGCGATGGTGGGGAGCCGCACAGCATGGGCTGGCTGCCACTCAAGAAGCACGTTTTATAGCAAACACCGAGCTTTGCCTTGTCTTGTTGTGCTAAAGCTGCAACCGTTTTCAAAAGAGACCGAAATCCAAGAGAACCAGGCTTTTCGTGTTTGATGCAAGGTGCTTAATGTTGCCACTTAATTAAAATGTGGGCAGAGGTGGAATTGCAAGCAACTGGGCTGGGACGTGCTGGGCTCGCTGGGTGGGGACAGATGCGCCCATCTGCCATGTGCTGGTGGGAAGGGACCCCTCTGTACCCCCAAAACGCTTCCTTAGCAAATGCACTAGGATGCCCAAATCCTGGAGGCTGGGGAGGAGGGCACAGCCAAATGCCTCCTCTTTGCTCAAACCAGATGTCAAGGCGGTGAAATCTGGGGAAAGCCAAATGTTTCCTGGCGCTGTGGGAGACACTGGTTAAAGTTTGCGCTCTGCTGTTGTTCAAACAGCCGAGAGCATCATCTCAGAGACTGAGTCAGTCTCTGCTCAACGTCTGTCTACGATGACCAGGAATAACAGCTTATATCTTTACTCCTCGGCTGTGAAAGTCTTTGAAACCTTCTGCAAAAAACCTGTAGGTTCTGACAGTATACTCCTTATGAAAAAAGTCACAGTGACTGTCTCGAGCAGCCCTGGCTGTGATCTTTAGCTGCCTGGGAGAGAGCCATCGGCACGGATGCAGGCTGAATAATAAGGACTCCCGCAGTTGCAGAGGACAGGAAAATATATTTTTGCAGGGCAGTAAAACCCGTTCGATGCCAGGCTCTGGCAGGAGCTGGGGCTTTGATCTGCTCCTTCCTCACCTCCAGCTTCATGGTTTCCACCTCACATTGTGGCTCGGCACAGCACGTTCCCAAGGTCCCATCCTCACGGTGGTTTTTGAGGTGCGATTGATGCAGATTAGGGGTTCACCCGGAGCCCAGGTTTTTCTGGGCAGCTGTTGAAAGAGACTCTATTGCAGAGCCCTCTGTTTGTGTTTAATCTCCCCACCATCTAAATCATGGGGGAAGGTTTGATGTACGGCTCTGACAGCGCTGAATGGCTCTACCGGAGAGGGATGCGGGGAATTTATAGCGCGCCGGCTGCTGCCGGTTAATATGCAGGCAAAGCTCTGAGCGATGAAAGATTTTGGGTTTATGGGAAGGGGAGGACAAATGTGCAGCAGGAACTGGCTGGGGATCTTCCCAGCTCAGGCAGTTTAACCTGCAGGACCAAAGTAGGGGTACAGGGATTGCCACGAGGGATGGCTGGGCACCCTGTTCTCTACTGGGGATGAGGGAGGGCACGTCTGGGAGGGAGGGATGTGCAATTTTCTGATGCCTGACAGTTGCACAGGGAAGGAGGTGGGGGATGAGATGGGTTTTGGCAGTGCGCTTTGATGGCCAGCACCCCAAGAGCTGCAATCCAACGTTGGGCAAGGCTGGATGAAGGTGCAGGGCAGGAGCAGAGGGCACCTGGGTTTCCTCTTGCCATTTCATAGAATCATTAAGGTTGCAAAAGACCTCTAGGATCATCAAGTCCAACCATCAACCCAACACTATCAAGACTACTAGACCATGTCCTGAGGTGCCATGTCTACACGTTTTTGGAACACCTCCAGGGATGTTACTCCACCACTTCCCTGGGCAGCCTGTTCCAGTGCGTAATCACTCTTTCAGTAAAGAATTTTTCCCTAATTTCTAATTTTCTAAACCTCCCCTGGTGCAACCTGAGGCAATTTCCTCTTGTCCTGTCACTCGTTACTTGTGAGAAGAGACCAACCCCTACCTCTATACAACCTCCTTTCAGCATCAGCAGTGCCCTGGGTGCTGTGACCCATCACCTGAAACCAAAAAAAGAGCCCAGTTTTGAGCCCAGCTGGGTTTTTGCAGGTGGAAGGAAAGGTTGATCTTGTCCTGAGCTCAACAGAGGCTGTTCCCTCCTGAGATCAACCCTTTTGTGACCACACTGAAATGCTGGCATGCTGCCTTGATAGTGCTGGGAGGGACTTTCCTGCAGCACCCCCCTCTCTGCAAATCATTCGCAAAGATCCTGCACCCAGATACCACCTCTTGTGTCTGCTTGTCCATTTAAATCTCTGTACTCTCAGTATCTTTGAGTCTTCACTGGCTTGGAGACATTTATTGGGTTTTTTTCTCTCTCTCTTACCCTTCACGCTACCATCAGCTTTCTGACACGGGAGTTTTATTGGAGTAAAAGTAGATATTTATCTCCCCAGCCTGTTTATTAAACTCTCTCCCTTCTTTCACAGTAAGCTACCACCCACCCTCCCAGACGTTGTCGATTCAAATCAGGTTTAATCAACTCACAATATTGGACACAATAAAATTGGATTTCTGCAAGCCCAATAAAGTTGTGCCACTGCGTTGTACCATAGCTCGAGGAGCTCAGATTTCATCACATCGTGTCGGCAGCCGCGAGAAACAGCCCAGAAGAAACTCATCTCCTGTGCTCCAGCAAGCTGCTACAAATGGATGAAGCCTCTCCTGGAGAAATATTGACTATTAGTATTCTTATTAATATTCTGCTGTCAGAAATGACCAGTGGTAATAAATACGGCTGTATCTTTTCATTGTCCTGCCCATTCATCACTGTCTGGCTGAGTTTCCCTCGGTGCCAGCCGAGCTCCCCATCGCCACACATGGCCCCTTCTCTTCACCTCGTCTCCTTGCCCAAAAAGAGCCATTTGCCCTCACGCTGTGACCTTTATTATTTATTATTATTATTTTTTCTTTTTGATGGAGCAAACAGCAGAGCAAGAAGGAGCTCCTGAGAACAGCTTCTCTGCATCTTCCCCAGCAGAAGGTCCCACAGAGATGGGAGAGGGTGATGTGATTCAGGCACCCGTGATGCTCCTGCTTGTGTAATTAGATTTCCATAGTTCTAATGAGAAATAGTAGTAGATGTGGATTATCCACACATTATTTCTACCCTACCCTGGGTGAGCTTTAGCACTAGGGTCTAGTGGGAGGTGTCCTGGCCATGGCAGGGGAGTTGGAACTAGATGATCTTTGAGGTCCCTTCCAACCCAAACCCTTCTATGACTCTATGACTCTGATTCTATGAAATCAAGCTGTATTTTTGCAGTTGCTTTGAACCTCAGCTCCAAGTCAGCTTTGCCCTGTGCTGATACGAACCTTTCCGGGGCCGCACTGTAAACCTGATACGGGAACTGATTCAAGTTAAACCAACCCTTTTCTTTTTTCTTTGCAGGCTGGCTTTAATGCTGACGAGCTCCCTGATCTGGCTGCACGTGTCTACAGGATGGCCTTGGTCGTGTACAGGGCGGGGAATAAGTGCTGGTGGGAGCAGAGGGAGGAAAACTGCTTTTTTGGGGTATTAAAGGGGCTGAAATGATGGTGGGAGACAGCAGATCTGGGCTTGACTCTTTGCCCAGAAGCGTTACCTGCATGAGAGCAAATGCCAGTGAAATCCTTTCAAGGCAGGTGAAGGTTCCGTGTCTTGTTGAATTCTAGCAAGGACATGACTTCTGTTCACTGCAAAACCGGCCGCTGAGGAAGTTTGCAATAGATAATGATGCAATTAATGCTGAGGAGCCAATTCATGTACTAACAAACATTGTCTCCCAGTGCAGGGCAAAAGGAGGGTGACTTCTCCACTGCAGACCTGGCTGTTTCCTTCCTCCCAGACTCTTCCCAGTGCTTGGTTTCAACATTCCTTTCTGCTTGGATCACGGTGTTTAGCTTTGCCCAGGTAAGTGGGATTTCAGGAACCTGGACTACTCCTATCTGCACAAGAGGGAGAACCCCAAGGAATTATTTACGTATTTTTAACACCAATCAATCATGAAATGGCTGCTGCTCCATGGAGGGATGGCTCTTGGAGGTGAGCAGCTCCAGGCAGGCTCTGCTGTTGGTGCAATCAGTGGTGTAAGCCCTGGATGTCTTTGAGTGCAGTTGGTTTGATGAGATAGAGGTTGCTTTAAGGGCATGACGTGGTCCCTGGCTGTGGCCCACATCTTAAGGGGTTGGTGTGCAGAAGGGGTCCCTTGGCCACATCCTTCCCCAGGTCTCTGCTTGGTGCAGTGATGCTTCATAAACTCATCTGAAGGCAGAAATGCCCCCCCGAAGGGGGGCTCAGCCACCAGCCCCACCTGTGGTCACTATGGCCTTGTCCCCGTGAGTGTGGGCAGTGGCAGGAGGGTGGCTGTGCCCTGATGGCAATGCAGGTGAGCAACTGGGAGATAATGCAGCCTTTGCTGGTTGCTAAAAATAGCCTTTTCTTAACATTCGTATCAGCGTTGCCTCCACAGCCCGGCGTGCTCCCCTGTCCATGCGGCAACATGGCAGGTCCATGGGGAGGGGACACAAAGGCTTTCTCCCATGTGTAGTCCCAGAAGGAGGCAGCATCCCACAGCTCTGTACCTTCCACCCTCTGCTGGGCTGGGAACAGAGGCTGCAGAACCAAGTATTTCTTCATTTGGTGATCTTTTGGGATTCTGTGCCCATGAAACCAAACATTGGGGTGAGTTTGGGCTGGGGATTCAGCACCACTCATGCATTGGAGTGATGGCATCCCTGCCCCAACACACCAACGTAGCTGTGGCCAACAGGACCAGCTTGTATGGGGCTTTGTTGCTCTGGGGGAATTAAATGCTCACTGAACAGCGAGCGAGCTGTCTCTGCTGCTGAAAAGCAGTGTTCTAATGGCTGGGAACCAACGCTTACTGGCCAGCCAGGGGTAAAAAATTACTGTAAAGACAAAGCAGTTTGTTTTGGTGGGTAACTTAAAGCCAAACATGGGGACATGGTCCAGATTTTGCTGTTGTGGTGTGTCTTGGCCCATGAAGCTATTCCTGCCAGACACTGAATAATAGAATGTTCAAGGTCGGAAGGGACCTTTCAGGGTCACCTAGGCCAACCCCCCTGCTCTGAGCAGGGACATCTGCAACTAGAGCAGGTTGCTCAGAGCCCCGGCCAACCTCACCTGCAATGGTGCCAGGGATGGGGCAGTGACCACCTCTCTGGGCAACCTGGGCCAGGCTCTCACCACCCTGAGCATCAACAATTTCTTCCTTCTCTCTAGTCTGAATCTCCCTCTTGGTTTAAACCCATCACCCCTTGTCCTGTTGCAACAGGCCCTGCTAAAAAGATTCTCCTCGTCTTTCTTACAGGCCCCTTTAAGAGCTGAAAGGCTGCAAGAAGGTCTTCCCAGCATGTCCAGCAAACCCTCCTGGTTCCCCTCCCAGTTCTAGAAATTAAATCCGAGCTCATTTCTGGGTGTCCCAACCCACCTGGCGCCGAAACTGGCTGCTCCGAAATAAATCAGCTGTGGCGTGGAGGCAAGGTGATACTAGCAGGGAGATTGGATTAAGGAGCGAAGGTGGACAAGACAGATGGTGGGGTGGGAAGGGATGAAATGCGCTGGTGGAAATCGAAAGGGAAAAGATGACAAGGACGCTGGGCTCACTAAAAAAGACAAAGTGCTGGGATTTTCCTGCAGGAGGAAAACAAAATGCTGAGGAACGTGTTATGTTACCACTGATGTTGGTCACTTTGGGGGTGTGGTGGGCCTTGCTGGGCAGAGCACAGCAGGACCTGGCCCCAGTGTGGTCCAAGCACAGCAGGGTAGTTTTCATTTGTAATTAAGAAGGAGTACAATAGCCCATTTTTAAAATATGTTTTGAATGGCTCCATTGTGAGTTAAGGTCAAAATACAATTTCTACATTCTCAAGCTATGATGTAGGATTGGCTTTATTGATCTTCTGCATGATTTGTAGGAGCCCCCAGTCATTATTTTGACAGTTTTATCATATACTAATAGGCTTGCTTTTAGATAATTACAGTTACTACATTCAATTTGAATCTTCTGTAGGACTTTTCCTTAGACAATCATATGTAGATCACGTTTCTTTCCCTAGTCATACACCTGCAACAAGCTTTGCATAACAGCACTAATTATTTTATCACTGTAATTTCAAGGTTTACCCAAACAAGTTCAAGGGTTAATTAGAGAGGAAAACTTTCATCTCCAACTTAATATATTTTATCTTATAATAACTTAATATATTTTACTTGATATATCACCTGTTGCAACACTCGTAAGTAATGAACATCTTACTTCAGGGACACAAAAAGCAGAACAGGTAATGTTAAGAGATAACCAATGTTCTTTACAGTTGCTAAGTTGTCTCGTCTCAATTTACACCCGTTTCTCACCCCAGTGCATCCCCGGCAGGTCATGGAGGGGTCCCCAAAGGCTGCCACGGAAAGTGCTGCCCCTTCCTTCACCCGGCCAAGCACCATGGGTGTCTGAGACCCTTAATTAGGCTTTGCCATCAGTAACGAAGACAAATTCCCACCCTGGAGCGAGCACGGGCAGGTGCTTATAGCCAATGCTCCAGCCACCTCTGGGATCAGAAATATCTTTCCATCTCCCAGACAGGAGCAACCTCTCCCTCCAGTCCTCGGTCATTAAAAGGGAATTAATTTCATGGGGCACTGCAGTAAGTAAACTCTCTGATTTCTGTTCTGTTATGACTGTTAACCAGCTAGATCTCACTTTAATAGCTTATTTAAAGCACTGGGCCTCTGACAGCCTGGGTGATGGATGGAGCTGTCAGTGTCTGCTTCGTTTGGAGAGGAGAGGAACATCTCTTAAGCTAGAAGCTCTATAAATCAAAAGGATAAAATTCAGCGAATGCATTTTTCTGGACAGGGGCGTCCTTCTCCCTGCGGAGTGCAGCAGACACTAAATTGAGGTTGGATTTATCGGGTCTGAAACCCCTTTCGACAGGTGCTTTCACAGCTGGAATGGAAGATAGTGGGCACGGAGCGGTGAATCCAGGCAGCAGCCAAACCAGGTGCTGGCTTCTTTGCAGACCCCAACCTTGGAGACCCCAACCGTGCTCTCCAACAGCCCCTCGATGGCAATTTCAGAGCAATTGCTTGTGGGTACAGGGCACTGCTTCTTTTTCCCATGGTCAGTGCTCCCCAGATCATAGAATCATAGAAGGATGTGGGTTGGAAGAGACTTTAAAGATCACCTAGTTCCAACCCCCCTGCCATGGGCAGGGACACCTCCCACTAGACCAGGTTGCTCAAAGCCCCATCCAACCCGGCCTTGAACACCTCCAGGGATGGAGCATCCACAATGTCTCTGAGTACCTGTTCCAGGGTCTCACCACCCTCACAGTGAAGAATCCCATGTGCTCCCTAGAGACATTCCTGCCTACAATGCCTGGAGATTTGGCAGCACCAGACTCATGGCCCCTGTGTTAATGGGAAAGGAGTGGGGTACAGTTTTGTTGTCTTGTTTTGGTATAAGGAAGTTTTTCACTGTGAGGGTGGAGAGACACTGGAAGAGGTTGTCCAAAGAAGTTGTAGATGCTCCATTCCTGGATGTGTTCAAGACTAAGTGGGACGGGGCTTTGAGCAACCTGATCCTAGTGTGAGGTGTCCCTGCCCATGGCAGGGGGGTTGGAGCACAACGATCTTTAAGGTCTCTTCCAATCCAAACCGTTTTATAACTCTATCAAATATGAGCAGGGCAGATTGTTATTGCTTTGGGCTCTGCCAGGTTTGAGACCTCGGTAGCACTAGAGCCTTTGATCTGTGTTTTTTCAAGGCTTCCTTCCCCACAAAGCTGATGGGTGGGAGCAGACCCCTTCCCCACTGCAGATGTGTTATTTGCAGCGCCTTAGTTTTGTTTAATATTGAAAGACGTTTAAAACGCCGCTCTGACCTAGATTGGGAGCTCTTCGGGGGAGGGCTGTCACTGGCACAGGCGGGCTGGGGAGCAGCCGGAGGAGGAAGGGCCCGTGCTTCGAGAAGAGCTGCTGCGATAAAATAATCATCCAGGGGTGGGAATTAACCCACTTAATCAGCGGTGCTCGTGGTTTGCTCCTCGGTGAGTGCTCAGAGGTGACTTGAGGTGCTGCTCCTGCTTGGTCCCTATGGCTGTCCCCATACCTGCCTTGCTTCTAGGATTGCAAAATGCTTGGACTTTTTCCTTTTCCTTTTTTTCCTTCTCCTTTTTTCTTTATTTTTTTTTCCCTTCTCCTTTTTTCCTTCTTTTTTTTCCCTGCTTTTTTTTTTCCTTCCTTTTTCCCTTTTCCTTTTTTTTTTCTCCTTCTCCTTTTCTCCTTTTTTGTCCTTTTCTCCTTTTTTCTACTTTTCTCCTTTCCTTTTTTCCCTTTCCCTCTTTCCCTTTCCTTTTTTTCCCTTTCCCTTGCTTCACTGGGGCTCCACGGTAGCAGCCCCCAGCTCTGCTGGCAGCACCCTGTCCTGCCACACCAGGCAAGCAAAGGGGCCTTTTGGACTCAGAGAATGGACATTTTTTGAAAGCACACCCAAGAAGCTCTTTTTAGGTCTAAATCTGCATTTTTAAACACTTCCCAACATGAAAGCGCACCCTTAAAATATTCAGAAGTGTGGTCATGTTGCCCTGAGATGGGTCTCTGTAATGACCTTTAAAAAATAGGAATTTTACCTTTTCTCCTCCAAAAATGGAAGCATGCACGCAGGGCTGCCAGGGCTGTGTCCTTGGGGTACACATAAGCTGCTTGCCCTTTGATTTGTGCAGAGGATGCACGGAGGATGTTTCAGGGGTTCCTCCTAAGGGCAGCCAGTGGTGGGGAAGGGACATAGGGGGGTCAGATGAGCCTCCCCCCCCCACCAAACCCCTTTGCACAGTCTCAGTGTCTCACACCAGTGTGGGGCTTCACCTTGGAGGCTCGTGAGATTCTTCCCCAAAAGGGTTGTGAAGGGCTGTCCCAGGCTGCCCAGGGTAGTCGTGGAGTCCCCATCCCTGGAGGGGTTTCAAAGCTGTGGAGATGTGGTGCTGAGGGACATGGTTTAGTGGTGACCTGGTAGTGCTGGGTTAGACTTGATGATCTTGAAGGTCTCTTCCACCATAAACAATCCTATGATTCTGTGATGTGCAAACCCTGTTCAGCTCTGGGTGCAAATCTCCCGGTCATTCACAGCTGAGATTTGGGCTTGACATGCGAACCCCGTGACGCTCCACCAGGCTTGTCTTAAATCTCTTCGTGCTTTCCTCTTTAGAAGGAGGAGGTATTTTGTGCCATCGCAATGGCAGAGTGCATCTCCCTGCCCATCAGGTCCAGGGCTATCACAGCAGAGCTGTCGAAGGGGAAGGGAAAACTAGTGAACCACATAATTAGGTTTTGCTTCAGTGATTAGTATCACTTGCAAACAGGTAATCGCAGCCCAAGCAGGCTCCTTCGCGATGCTTTTCCTAATGAATGAATGTAGCTGGCTGGTCCTTTGCCTTTTAAGATGAATACAAACGGAGGCAGCTGCTGCTGGAATAAATAGAGCATCTCACAGCAAACCTCTTCATTCAGGATCAGAAACTCCCTGATATTCCCCAGCAGCTCTTCGCCACCGCTTAATCTTAACCCATCCTCTTGCAAACCCCCAGCCCAGCATCCTCCCATCACCCTCCGGCAGCGATATTGGCCCTTCCAGCCTTCCCTGCAAATTGATAATTCCAGTTTGCTACCAACACGCAGCAATCAGCCCAGAGAATCGTGTTTGCTGGTAGGAGCAGGGGCAGCGATGGAGCGTGGGAGCGAGCGGGCTGGCTCGCTCGGCATGCGGGAGAGGCATTTCTACTTAAGTAATTGGATCGCGGCGGCGTAGAAAATCGTAATGGCTCTGTAATCTTGTCGTACAATAATCCCGCGCGTGGCTGTGGAGCGCAGCGACCCCTGAGCAGACCGCTGCCCTCGTTTAGATGTGATTTAACAAGGCTGGAAGAGCAAGCTTGGCTTGCTCTGGCTTTTTGCAGGCAGGCGGCGTGGCTGCCACTGCAGAATGAGAATCGTTTTGGGGAGCGTTGATCTGGGGCTGAGTGGGGATGCTTGGTGTCAGGCTCAGGCCCAGGGTCAGCACCGGTGTGTCCCCAGGTGGGATGGAGGTGATGCAGCTTGGTGGTCCTTGCACAGCCCCCATGCCAGGAGCCTGGGGCTTCTCTTTTTATCTTTTCCTCTTTTTTATGTTTTCACAGCCTGAGCAGTTGTCCAGGCCAGTCGCCCTCAGGGGCTCAAGAACTGCTGCTTCCCATCGATATTTTGGGCATTAAATTTCCAGGTAGAGGCTGTACCTCTCTTTACAGCCCCCGGTCGGTGGCAACAGGGGTCACGACTCAGTGAAGCCAGGGACACCGCTGACCCTATTGCTGCAATATCCAGGCACTTCTCGTGTATTTAAAAATAGAAACATCAATAACTATCTGTCTCTCTATCAAGCCCAGAGGGAAAGTAGCTTGATTAGCTTATAGATCTCCTTGTTTACGTGCAAGTGACCGCGGTGCCCAGGGAAGGGGATGGAGGAGGTGGGGATACGCAGGGAGAATTTGGGGAGCAGCTGGGAGGGGAGACCTGCTGGCCCCATCCGTGGGTCATGGTGTGGGTATCTGGACAGTGCTGGCATCTCTGGGTTTGTGTCCCCAAAATACCCTCAGAGGCTGTTTTTTTGGCGGGGCGGCTGACACGCAGCTGATGGATGAGCCTTTGGGGTGCTGCGCCAGGCTGTGTCACCTTGATTGATAGCGGGGAGATGGCGAAGTATGAATAAGGAGAAGGATGAAAAATGCAGGAGTCTGTGAGCTGTGGCTGTTTAGTGTTGGCTTGCGATGTGTGAGACGTGGTGTGGGTCTACCTGCAACGCTCTCGCCCTTGTTTCCCTGCACCCAAACCCAAGGTCCCCAGGGGAACCCTGTGGGGAAAGGCTGGGACTGCTCCCAGCTCTCTGCTTTTTTATGTGACCAGGGAAAAGTCACTTCATCTCCTTTCCCAAAATCCAAGCCAACAACACAGAGCAGATTATTTTGCAGCCTGCAGTCACTGCCCTCTTCAATCCAAATAAACCCCAAATCGGTGCAAGTGGGAAAGGAAGACGGGAAGGTGCTTGGGTCCTGTCCAGCCGGAGAACACATTAGGGTGGAGGTCACAGGCATCTGCTGGCGTGGGTTGAATGTAAGGATTAGCTGCTGTTCGGTGTGTTCAGCTGGTGGGAGTCAACCCTATAGAAACCAGGAGCAGAACAGGGCAGCAACATTGTCCACTGCACCAGCCAGCAGTGGCCAGGAATGTGTGGGCTACAGCAAACACATCCTCCGATGGCTGGGGAGGGACCGGCTACATTTTTAAAAAAGTGATTTATGCTCTAATCGGTCTTGAAGCTTCATTATTCCAAGCATTAGTGTGTCTGAGCCAGTGGCCTTATTTGTTAATGCACTGAAAGCGGCAGCAGATGTGCTATTTTTCATCTGTGACCCGATCAGCTCGCTGATTCATCTACTTCCATTTTCATTTCCCTGTCATTGATTTATTAATGATGTCTTATTTATCTGGGGCTCTTCTGGAGGGCTCCTATGTCCCAGCCCCTGGAGAGACGCTGGAGGAGCCCCCTCCCCAAATATCCTTTTTTCCAAACCATATTCATCCTTATTGCTCCACAAGTCAGATGTTTTAATTGTTTAGTAACTGAAACAGCCTCTGTGGCTTGTACAATTTGGGGGTAATTTGTCTGCTGATAATTTGTCTCTTTCTTTTCCATGGCAGATAGGGTACCCCGTCCTCCAGGGATGAATTTGGGCATGGGGCAACATGGGTGACCATCCAGGAGCTCCATGGGATGCAGAGAGGGAAGGTCCAAGCTGAGAAAACTGACTTTTCCTTGCTTTTCTATCCCCTCTGGGTTGGTCCAGCCTGGAATAATCCCAGGGACAGAATTTGTGCAAGAAGCTCAATTTCCCCCTTCCTTTGAAAAGCTGCTGAAGAGCTTGATCCAACTGTAGGGATCTTCTATGGATTTTCTCAGACAAGCAAGTCCTTTCTACACTGCCTATTTGACCTGGGCTGTGCTGGATCCATGAGAAATTCTTTTTTTTATTGTATCCTATTCCAAAAAATATCTTTATCCCCACATCTCTCCTAACAGCAAGCCTGGAACAGATTATAGGCCGTGTAAGGGGATATTCCTCCTGCCTCTGCCTCATCGATGAATCTTTTCTGGACAAGCCACCAAGCAGAGGGAGCTGCAGGGACCTGGGAAAAGCTACGGCCAGCTCTGTCCCATGGTGTCCCCAGGGATGTCTGCCCATGGCAACTGCCAGGCTCTTGGCACTCAGCAACTCTCAATCTTTTTCCTCCTGAAACCTTTTTCCACTTGGCATCACATGTTGCTGAGCCGCCCAGAGTAAACCAGTGCCCAAAAAGCCCTTCTTACTGAAAAGTGTCTTTTTGCTGAGCAACTCTCACCTAACGCCTTTGGGGCTTTGCAGAAACCAAATTCTGCCATTAAACACACACACAAACCCACAGGATTTGGGGAAGGTCATTCCAAGCTTGTTCACAGATCCTCTGTGCTTTTATTCAGCCATCCCTAAAGCATCATCCTTTGCCCCTCTAAGGTGCTCCTTGCTCCCACCTTTCCTGCTGGGAACACCCGGGAAATGTTATCTATTTCCAGCTGCTCGGCTGAATCCCTGGGGGAACCATTTTTTGCTTCTGGGGACATTTGAGAGATTTATGGTGTTGTTCAAGTAACTGATCCCTGAGCCTCAGATGCGCCAGTGATCTCACTGCTCCATCCAATTGCTGCTTTGACTTCCAGCCTAGTTAACTCCCTGGCTTTTTGCAGGATAGTTGGCTCGTTAAATGGTATCTCAGCCTTTACTGGAAATGTGGCTTAGCCTCCTTTGTTTTTTCAGGGAAAATAAAGTTTCCTGGTTTTTTATTTTTCCATTTGCATCCTTCTCACATGATTAATTTAACGCGCTGATAAGGGACCTGCAGGATTAGAGCCAGCCGGTCTGTGTTACGTTATTGGCACTATAGACAAGCCCTTGCTGCTTTTATAAATGTAAGTACCTTTCTGAATCAATAAATCATCGTTAACATTGCCTTAAATTGGTACAACACGTTGAGGGAGTTTGCTGGGTAATTCTTTTTCTTCTTGATTAATTTACTTTGTCCGTGTAAAATTCAGACGCTTCAGGGGCAGATCCTCATCTCGACGTCGTGGATTTTCACCAACACCATCTCCGAGCGCTCGCTTGGACGCTGCCCAGCTTCTGTGAGAGGAAAAAAGTGATCTTGTGGTTTTGTTGTCTTTCAAAAAGGAAAATATCCAGTGCCACAAACAGGGATAAAACCCTTCCCCAAACCCTCTGGGAGCAATCGTTTGGGAGGTGCTGTTCTCTTCCCCTGAGCCACACACGCTCGCTTTCTAAGACTGCCCAAATCTGCATTGAGGTGGAAGAAAGGAGCCCAGTGTTTCAGTCTGGGCTGGGAATAATGCTGGGAATAAAACGCATTTTGAATCGCCTGCGGAGCAGGATGCACCCACCTGCTTCCCCCCCCCCAATCTGGGCTGCTGAGCTAAAGCCACTTGCTTGGAAAAGCCCCCAAGCCATGTTTGCACATTGGCACAGTCCGTTACCCTATCTCCGCGGGTTTTATTGCCACTATTTACTAAAGACTCTGGAAATGTGCAAAGCTGGACCTGGTGGAGCAGGGCCAGAGGAGGCCCCAGCAATGATACGAGGGCTGGAACCCCTCTGCTGGGAGAGTTGGGCTTGTTCAGCCTGGAGAAGAGAAAACTCTGGGGAGACCTCCTTGTGGCCTTTCAGTACTTTAAAATGGGCCTAGAAGAAAGATGGGGACAGAGTTTTTAGCAGGGCTTGTTGTGACAGGACAAGGGGTGATGGTTTTAAGCTAAAAGAGGGAGACTTAGACTAGAAATAAGGAAGAAATTGTTGCTGCTGAGGGTGGTGAGAGCCTGGCCCAGAGAGGTGGTCGCTGCCCCATCCCTGGCACCATTGCAGGTGAGGTTGCCTGGGGCTCTGAGCAAGCTGCTCTAGTTGCAATGTCCCTGCTCAGTGCAGGGGGTTGGAGTAGATGACCTTTAAAGGTCCTTTCCAACCCAAAGCATTCTATGATTCTATTTCTGGCAGGAATAGCTCCATGGGCCCCACCAAGACACACCACAATGGGGAGATCTTGACCACGTCCCCATGCTTTATCCCTGGATAATTAATGGCCACTGATGCTCTAAACTCCCTGCTTGGTTTTAAGCTGTCAACTGAAACAAACTGCTTTGTCTTTATGACTTTTTTTTACCCCAGGCTGGCGTAAAACCGGTAATGTCTTTTTTCTTTTCTTTTTTTTTTTTTTTTCTGCTTGCTCACAGCATCCTAATAGCTTGGTGCACAGATCTGGGCAAAGCCAGGTGGTGATGTGGTGGCTTGGGCTGCCCTCTCTTGGTATTGCTGCATGTTGCACAGAGCAAAATCCCCAGCCAGAAAAAAAATCCGCTCTTTCAAGACAACATCTCGGCTCTTCCATCCTCCGCTTTCATTACACGATGGTCAAGTTCCTTGTTTTAAGGTCAGGGACCACACTGCGACCCTGTGATTCGGGCACATCCATCTCGCTTGCGGCCCTACAGTAGCTCCAAAACAACTCTTGGGGGAGTAATTAAGGGTTTTTTTCACAACATTTGTGAATGTGACCTCCTGCTTTCCCCTCCTCGTGACGATGGAAATCACTGCAGCGCGCATGTGATAAGGCACGAAATCCCCCCGAGTCGCAAGGGCACGCTGCTCGATAGCGCTTGGCAAGTCCTGCGACTCCTTCTTGGCAGGCAAGCTGCTGAATCTCAGCAGCGAGGCGGAGAAAGGTTACAGCCGAAGGGTATAGGCAATGCTTTTCTTTTTCTTGATTTTTTGCTTGTTTGTTTGTTTGTTTGTTTAATATAAATCTGGGTTATATTGATCTTTTCAAGTTGCTTTTCTGCAGCTTGCTGGTTTTTCACTCTGCAGCGTTGGATGGGGTTTAGCACGTGATGCTAAACCCCAGCCTGGCCCAGGAAAGGGCTGTTTCCCAGGTTTGAAGACTGTGGTCAGCTCATCTCTGGTTTTCTCTGTAGTATCTCATCTGCTGTGGGTTTTTTTGCTCCATCACTTGAGGCTTTCAAAACCCACCTGGACACGTTCCTCTGTAACCTGCCCGAGGTGACCCTGCTCTGTCAGGGGCGTTGTATGAGATGATCTCCAGAGGTCCCTTCCAACTCTTACCATTCTGTGATTGTGAGGACATTGCATTTGCAAAGAAAAGATGTGAAGGCGATGCTGTTTGCAGGGGACATCTGGGTCGCTCCACTGGCTGAGGTTCAGTGAGGCCAAGGGCTGGGTCCTGCACTTGGGTCACAACAACTCCCTGCAAAGCTCCACGCTGGGGGAAGAGTGGCTGGAAACTGCCCAGTGGAAAAGGACCTGGGGGTCCTGGGTTGGTCAGCAGCTGGCTGAAGATGAGCCAGCCAAGAAGGCCACCAGCATCCTGGCTTGGATCAGCACTACTGTGGCCAGCAGGACTAGGGCAGGGATCGTCCTGCTGGACTCTGCACTGGTGAGGCTGACCTTGAATCCTGCATTTAGTTTTGGGCCCCTCACTCCGAGAATGACATTGAGGGGCTGGAGCATGTCCAGAGAAGGGTAACGAAGCTGATGAAGGGGTCTAAGACATAAGACTTATGAGCAGCAGCTGAGGGAACTGGGGGTACTTTAAAGACATATAGATGTGGTGCTGAGGGCCATGGTTTAGTGGTGACCTGGCAGTGCTGGGTTAACAGTTGAACTTGATGATCTTAAAGGTCGCTTCCAACCTAAACGATTCTGTGATTCTATGCACTGTCATGCTGGTAATGTGGCAGGCAGCTGGGGATCAGCATCTTTCCTTGGACTCTGGAGGAAAGCCAGCTGACGGTTCAGCCAAAAAAAAAAAAACCAAACCCTTTTTTTGCTGAAGCAAAGACTTTCTAGTCCCTCCATGGCCAAGCACCCTCTGGTTACCAGGGCTCGAGCCTGCTGCTCCCTGCAGGGTGTGGGTATGGGTGTGCCGGGCATTTGCAGAAGGGGTAGCAGGAAAAAAACAAACACCTCAAAGCTGCAGCATCCTTCTACCTGTTGTGTAGAACAGCCCTTTCTACATACCCATATCTCTGAGGGCACCCATATCTCCAAGGGGCCAAAGGACATGCTGCTCTCTGTCCCCGTGTTTGTCACACAGACCTGATAAAACAGCTCTTGATTGCTAATTTCTCTGCTGGTTTTTTTCTCTGGGACGGTAGATAAGACAACGTGAGACTGAGCAAATACTCTGCCTTACATGTTCCCTCATGAGTTCATGAATTTGCTGCAGCAACAGCCAAGGAGCCTTTTTCCCTTCTCCAGTTTTTATACGAAGTAATTATCTGTTCCTGATGGGAACAAAACCAGAAAGCTGGGACTGGAAACATCATCGTTTATGAAAATACCCATTAAACGGCTGCTCTCTGGCTCCTGCCCAGCAGCATCAGGCGTGGGGTGGAAGGTGTTTGTTAGCAGAGGACTGCATTGCAGCTCACAGCCGGCTCCCAGGCCACGCTCTGGTGCTTCTGATGGAGCAGCGGCAGCACATCATCCTGGTGCCAACCCAAGCTGGCGGCCACAGCCTCTCTACCGCAGGCTGTGCACGTAGCCCCAGGGAGAAGGACCCCCAGCATCTCCTGAACACCGTCTGTGAAGCTGAAAAGCCGTGGGGATTTCTTAACTCACACCTGAGACATGGCAGAACATCCCTCTCTGGCCATGTGGTTTCAGGGAATTACTTGTTTTGCTGCCAGTGTGTCTCTGGAGATGAAGGTGCTTGTGGGGTGTCAGTGTCAATGACACCAGAATGCTGTGGGATCCAGACTGGTTAGCCTGAAATCATGTCTGGAGGTGGAACATCGCTTTTCCTCCTGCAAGTTGCTTCCAAAAGTCAGGCTCACAGCGGGGTACCCCAATGCTCCCACGTTGTGCCCCGCCACCCCAAATTGAATGTTGGCCCTAATCTGTACTATAAAAAGCGACCTTTTTCCTATGCTTTTTTTTACCAGCAGATGATTTCTCTGGGTGGAGCATGGAGGTGACCTCGCATTTCTTTATGGATCAGGGGATCCCCAACCTACGGGAGCTCTGCCCACCACCACCTGCAAACTCATCACCATCCGGTGCCCCTGGGTAGCCGCTTCTCTTCCAGCCTCAGCCTGGGATGGGGGTAGAGCTGCTTTAGGATCAATCCCAAAGATGCTCTGGAGACCACGGTCAGCAATGCACACAGGGTAACTCTGACAACCCAAAACTGCTTTCCGAAATACCTTCGTATTCTCTGCCAACGCCCGATATTCGCTGCCGCGCTGTGATGCACAACACGAGCAAAACCCTCTGGTCTGCAGAAATGACCCAAACCTGATGATGTCCTTGGC